>CM043020.1:94188508-94387011 GCA_023690525.1 Holotrichia oblita | reverse complement strand
TGAATTGATCTTTTCTATTTCTATCTTTAAACTACATGAAAAAATAAAACTTACCTGTTTTTGGATTTTTTTTTCTAAATGTTCATTATAGAGAATTTAGCGTTATTTTTATATATGCTTACCGAACACTATCCCTTCTTATATTTTTGAAATTCAATTTAAGGTTTCATCAAATTCAAGGGGTATTTAAGCTAACAATTACAATTGTTTATTATATATTAGCATAAACATCTAATCTGATACAATAGAAAGAGTAAGAGAGTTTTGTAAGCTTTCCCGATTTTGTGGCCACAATGTACACATTTGGCGGACGGAATATTGTTTGTTACACTTTTAGCCCCAAATTGTCACTTCCCTCTTTCAAACACACTAACAGTGGAGACAGCAACTTTCCTGTTGCAGATATTGTCGGCTGAATGGTATAGCTGTGTGTCGTCGCAGAAATTGATTGAACTACAGCTTCCACCTTCTTGGACCCATGCTCAATTAGTGTTCGACCACTATGCATTTCCAAATTGAATCCGCTTTGGTCAGTATTGTAAATATTTTCTAATCTATATTCACGTATTAAACTGTGTATACTTCTGACAAATAAAGTTGCTTCTGCGGCAATATTTACGGCATTAGTCACTTGGGTCCTTGTTTGGAATTTCGTAATTTTGCGGGAAACTATATTGTGGGTTTGTTTGAATTTTTGTATCCACCAATGCGATGCCTGAAAATTTGGAACGTTCAACTCTTCTTGAGCCTGTAATGCCCATCTCCTTATATCCGAGTCATGGACAATCATTTGAGAGTCTACAGCACTTTGGAGCTGGTTAAACACATATTCGGAGATGCGATATAATTTTTCACGTCTGTTTCCGCCGCTGGAAACTTGTTGTTGTGAAGTAACCTTATAAAATCTATGTTGGACATTTTTTAGAGAAAGTCGTCCTTTTCTGCCACTTTTCCAATATTCAACAGCATTTTGTTTGTACTGAAGGTCTATATCAGCAGGTTCCTGCACTATTTCATCGCTAGACATCTCTTCTTCGACATCATAATTTACTCTGTCGTCTTCCTCAATATCCACTAGCTGTGGCCCAGGAAAGTCAGATTGTGAATCGAAAGCCAGGGTGCTTGTTTGTTCAGTGTCATAAGCGGGATCGCTACAGCCAATGATAATGATGTCGAACACTGTTTCTGCGAGTGCCTCTTCAGCACCATTCTGTGGAGATGCAGGTGTACCATGGTATTGCTTATTTATCAAACTTGTTAATATTGTCAATACGTTCAGTATATTTAACGCAAAAAGAACCAAGCAAGACACTCTATGATACTAAATTTTTGCGAGACGACCGCACGCTTATATAGCGGCAACGATAAATGAAGAAATGTATTTTGAGATCAGCTTGAAAATAATTTTTGCATTTTTTTGCCAAGGCATTATGCAAGTTTTTTACGTCTAGATAAATAAGCGTTGGCGACATTTTTGAATGGTGGTACTCTTTCTATTGTATCAGATTACATGTTTATTCTAATATATAATAAACAATTGCAATTATTAGCTTAAATACCCCTTGAATTTGACGAAACCTTAAATTGAATTTCAAAAATATAAGAAGAGATAGTGTTCGGTAAGCATATATAAAAATGACGCTAAATTCTCTATAATGAACATTTAGAAAAAATTCCAAAAACAGGTAACTTTTATTTTTTCATGTAGTTTAAAGATAAAAATAGAAAAGATCAATTCATAATATACAGGAGCAGGGGCGAGAAAAAATGTATTTTTTGACCCCCAACGAGCCCATCGGTACGCCACTGTTCTATTTTCTACCTAAAATGTAGAGCCCGCAGCAAGGAACGATCTAGTCTTTACCACATCTCGATATCTCTTTTCGTTTCTGAAATATTAAAAATAATGTGTTTTTGAGGGTAACTTTGAGCCCCCGTTACACCCCTAAAACTAAAAACGGGGCCCTAAAAAAATACGTGTCAAATATTTTTCGATGTTCTACATTCCTGCCAAATTTTATCAAAATCGCCGAGGGACAGTTGGGTGCCTTTGCTTGTAAGTTAGATTTGTAAAAATAAACATATACAAGGAAGAACAATAATTAATTATTTTTCATCACCACACGTTGAAATAAAATGGATTACTACTCGACCCAATTATTATTAATTGTTTATTATACTACTTCTCAAATGTATTATGCATTATCGTGCTCCACACAAAAAGCGAGCTATATTTGATGAAAAAGAAAGAAACAAAACTATGAAAAATATAGGGGGGACGAAGTACTCTTCTCCCTCCCCCTCCCCATAATTAGCATATTAGCAGTTACATAATCTTTAAGACCATATAATATACTGCAAATTTTGTTAAAAGACTGTTTTAATATCTGTTATAATTTTGGAGATATTACTAAAAATTGTCCAAACTTTGGAGAGGGCTAACGCCCAAAATCGGGCATTAGGTCGTTAAAAAAAATACGTACCTACTTCTTATTTTAAGGTACCTACTTACTCGTCGAAATCAGGAATTCTCACCTGCCGGTGTAGCCTTGTAAGTACAGCCTGTTGTTCTCTCTCTATGATTTTAAGAGTAATAAGTAGTAGGTATCTCATGTACTGTTGGGTAAAAATTAAATTTTTAGTTTTAATAATCCATATTTACACTAATTAGAGTGCAATGGAATATACAGACTAAATTCCTTGATTTAGGCCATTGTAGTTTTTGGAGCTGCTTGTTCTGTAGCTGAATCATCAGTAATAAATAATCTAGATGTATCAAATTTTAAATAAATATTTTCTAGCCAAGTAAGAAAGATTTCCCGAATTACTATATATTGAAGTGATAAAAAGACAACCGCCATCATGGTTAACAGTTCCATTAAAATCCATCAACACTAATTCTGATAATTGCTGATGGAATGAATTCATGCTTGAAAAGACGAAGGCAGATGCTACACGTTGTCTTTTCAATGATATCGTTTTTTTATTGTACATATGTATGTAATAGTATAGTCATTTTTAAATGACAATTTTGGCTTTTTCTATTTATAAGGCTTCTTGGTTTGGTAATTGTCTCAAAGCAGGTGATCTTCTTTAGTCGAAATTGCTCGCGTGTTGTTTTACAATAAAATTCTTGTATGTACATGTCAAAACTGGCTGAGGTTTGACAACACTTTGCCGGTGGGTTGAATACACTCTCGTGCTTGGATTGAATTAGCTGAAAGATAGAAGTAATTTGAGCGATTTTTAGGACCCAAATTTTGGCCTTGTTTCATGGTCAGTGTGATCAATAAAGTTAATAAAATCCTCATTAACGAAAGATGCAAAAAATAATCACTGAAAAATCAGGTGGATTCTCCTTATTGTAACGGAGTGTACAGTCTATTCCAAAATTAATGTCGCTTGATGTGATGTATTGGCAATTACTATATTGATATTCATCAATCAAAAATTGTGTCGAGTTATAGGGAAGATGATTTTTATTAGAATTTTTAATTGCGGGGGTGACATTAATTTTGGAATAGACTGGACATTGTGTTATGTTACTATTTTTTTTTGTTTGGGCGTGGGTGGTACTTGCAGCAGTTTTTTAATTTGCATTGCTTGTCTGAACTAATATGTTAAATGGCCTTGTTCAATGGTGAATGGTATATCGATCAAGATACAATTTTTCGAGAAAAATGATTCTGTACACTATTAACGGTAACATATTTGAATGTACTTGCAACTACGATAAAGCCTCAAAATTCTTCACAACCCATAAAAAAATTAGAGATGAAAAAATACGAATATTTTTTTGATAAAACTTTCAATGTTATCATTGCATGAATATATCTTATAGCTAACGTTTTCATTTAGATAAAACCCTACAAACAGTCAGAGGTAGACAATTACGCCGAGAAAAGTGTCCATTTTCAAAGCAAAAACGAGATAATATCGCAGACATAATTCACCGTCGGTGATCTTCATGGCTAAATAGAAAGGATATTCACCGTATCCTACATACTAATGCGGTTTTAATGATGGAAGACGTACATAGAAAAGTACCGGAGGGAATGAAAGCAACGGTTGTAATATATAAAATTATCTCTCGTCACTGTGACATTAACGGCACATTCTCGCGCTGTTGTAGATTAGTTCGTGTCATATTTCCTCGTATAATCATCGTAATATATTTTTATAAAGATCAAACGTAACATCTACTAACGTCAAGTAACGCGGAAGTATAATTTCCATTTTCATTCCTTCCATTGAAGTATTTTTAGTGAAAAACCAGGTTTATTTGAATTAAATAAGACTTAATTAATGCTACTACATGTACGAGTAGGTACACGCGTGTTTTTCGTAGTTTGCATAAATTACAGTATCAATGTGGCGCTTACGATAGTATAATTTTGACCCACGTCTCTTATCTGACGTTTCGGACTTTGCGGGTATACAGAAATTAGTCAGATATGTATGAATGGAGTGCCGGTGTCCCTTATAATATAGTAGATGTGTTGAATCGCGATGAAAATAACATTCTGAGTGTTATAGTTCATGTTTAATATGCAGAAGGTCTAATTAAGTTTGTATAGGAGACATATTGCGATTTAAATATTGATTTCTCAAGAGATTGGTTATTCGATGAATATTATAACAATAAGATATTGATTAGTTTGCAGATGTAATTACAATATGTACCTACATATGTATATCTCTAAAATAAATGGGCTTTCAATGTTAGTCATTATAAGAGAGAGAAAACATTTTCTTGGTAAGTCTAAGTACCTGCTGTACCGACTTGTGTTGCGCTACTTCAACCTTGTCCACTAGAGGAGTGAGGTTGGAATTAGTCCATTGTCCGAGGTATTATTCAATTAAAGTCGATATGTGAAGTGCAATGAAATTAGATCTTGCGTTCGTAGTTGTGCTGACGTGAACTGGAAGGTCGAAACCACGTGATCCGCATCTAATGCTTGATGTATTTTTGTTTGTACTCGTTCGTAGGGTGAAAAATATACATCAACTGAAGCTTTTTAAAATCGTTAAAACAATAATACTATTTAACTGAGATTGTAGTTTTCAATAATAATGAAGTTAGCAACTTCATTTAGAAGACCTATTGTGTAAAAAGCTTTTGTTCTGACCATCAATCTAAACCATTAAGAGCAGAAATTTGAAATTTGTAGACGATGTTGATTTTATATTGTAAACGTTATTTAAAAAGCGATTTTTCTAAATTCCATCCTAAGGGGTGAAAAGGGATGGCAAAGTTTGTATCAAATACCGTTTCCATAGTCAAATTTATCTGAAACTTGGAATTAATGTTCTGTAATGTTTAAAATTCAGCCTCTAAAGGAGGTGAAAGAGGGGACGAAAGAGGGTAAAGAAGGGAAATAGCAAGTACTATTTTTATGGTCAAGTCCTATCTGTGACTTGGGACGCATGTTCTTTCCTACAATTAATAAAACACGTGTGTCGGCGTTCTCTTTTTAATTCAACCTCCAAGAATGTGATAGGGGGTGGTTTGATACAATTAATGGAACATATTTCGGTGCTCCTTTTTTAATTTCAAACCTTAACGGGGCGAAAAATGTGGCATTAAGGCTCTTTGATACAATTAATGAAACAAGTGATTCCGCGTTTTTTGTAATGGAAGCCCTAATATGAGGGGGTAGAGGAGAGGGGCAGGGGGTGGTAAAGTTTCTACAGGAAAATTAATGGAATCCAACAAATACACCGTGTCCGTACACGTTTGAAGCTGACGTCTGTTAAAATGTAGGTATGCAAATATCTGTGCTTAAAGTTTAAAGGGCTCCATCGACGGTCTAACATGTTCGTCGAGCATGTTGTGACCGAGCGGCTCGTCCAATATGTTATATCATGGATGTGCTCGCTCGATGGATTTGTAGGGTTGGACGCTTGGCTCGTATTGGATCGTGTATTGACAACTGTCGAACAGCTTGCCTGACACGTGGCGCTTTCCTTTTTTTTCTTTTCATCTACACACAAAAACCACCACATACAGCTATGACCCATTCGAAATCCATGACAATACTAACGTTGGATCAACGTGTTTCGATCTGAGTTAGACCGTCTACAGACCCTGCCAATATGTTGGGTTGGGCGTAAATAATAACTTGGCCAACATGTTAGACCGTCGATGGGGCCCTTAACACCCAGAGAATGTCCAGTTGGTTTATTCCTTTCTTTCTTTCTTTGGGTTTGACAATCAGTTATTTTCATAACTACTAAAATAAGTTTATAAAATTCACGTAAGTGACATTTTGATATTACATTCAGTCAGGTTATGTTTAAATATTCGTTTCAGATTTTATTAACGATACTGCCATGGTCATCATGGCCAGCAAAGCCTTTAATTTTAAACGCCCATTTTTTCGGAGTGTCCATACCCAATCCAACATTTCCTGTAATTGCAATATTAACTAATAAAGAATGTTTGTATTTTTGTCATTTCAATGGTTTTTACAGTTATAATTTTTTATAATTATTTTCTGAACTAATTTTAATTAACAATAAACGTTTCAAAAAGGAAACATATTGTATTGATTTTAAAAACAATTTTAATAATTATGCTGAAAATAATTACCGCGTGGGACGTTAATGTTAGGTTTTGCGATCAAAATCAAATGTAGTGTTATACAAACTTAACCAAAATTTGACAGTAGCTGTCAGCTTCAAGTATTTACAGACATCCGATATTTACTATTTTTTTTATTGGTGTGCCATACTGGTATAGGATTTCTGTTAAAATGTCCCGCAAAAATACAGGGAGAGCGAGATTATTTGAACGCATTTGGCATACCTGATTTAGATAAGCTAACTTCATAGTTGTTGCAAATGTCATATGCTATAGGTTGGATATGTGGTGGTAGGTTAGGGATATTCATGAACCAAGAGCTGCCAAATGCGTTCAAACAATCTCGCCCTCCCGATACAAACCTAATGCTTTGTCTGACATGAAGAGCTGTACAAGACCATGGTATACACGACAGTACGGTATGTAGACATTTTAAAAGGTCTAAATATGAAAATAAATTTTGGACAAAGTGCCTTGTTTTCAGAATTGTGGTAATGGGTCGAGATTTTGTATATAACTGTTAGCACGACTTAGGAATCAAATTTCCAATTAGGATATGCCAAAACATCAATCGTTCCAGAACTGGAGTAATGGTTGAAAGAAGCACGAATTTATTTGAAACTTGTTATTCATGTTCTTTGACACAATTTAATGAAACACTTATTTCGCTGTTTTTTTCTTTAATTTCAAACCTTAAGGAGACGAAAATGGCTAGCGAACTCCTTGATATGATTAAAATTAATTGATAAAATACATCTTTTGGAGAGGGGTGGCAACATTTCTATCAAAGTCAATATGCTCAATTTTAAGCAATGTGATACATAAATGAGGGAGCAGACGTTCCAACCATTCTTTCTATAACCGGAAATTTGTTAATCTATCTAATACGGATTCAGATATTCTTCAGTTCAGTTCTGCTCGTTTTTGTAGATCTATATGATTTAGATTTCGCAAAAAAGTGTGCAAAAGCGGCCGAGAATATGAAAGATCATTGAAGATCAAAGGGTTATTGCCTAACTAATAATTTGGGTGAAGTTTTGGGACGACCATGTAAAACAGAACAGTTTTCTTTTGGCACAAGAGAGTACAGAAAGTTGCTACAGATGTCTCCGACAAGATTCCGAATTCCAGAGCAAAGTTTCCATCCTAGAAAGCACAAGCATAATATATCATGTGGTCACGAAATTTGTTCAACAGCTACTGACTGCAGATCAACGAAAAGGAAAGCTAAATTGTAAAACTATTACTGGGACTTGTGGGCAATAGGATTTTACACCCGATCAAGATAATGTGCATAGTTGTGCATTTATAGTTTCTATTTAGTAACTTCAAGCCATCTTACAGTCTGGATATGGTTCCATATTATATTTTGGTGTTGTCTAAATTGAAACCTCATATGGAGATATGTAGATTTGACCCCAATCCCACCTTTAGTTGTTTGACAAGGCAAAGATGCAACTAGAGCAAAATTATGAATTAAATAACATTTTGGCAACATTCACAAGTCTTCATCATCTCAATTCATAGCTTTTATAAAAGAAAACTCGCGGAATAAATAAGTACGAAAAGTAAATAAACAACAACCAGTGCAAATTTATCAACTTACCGACGATAATGGCATATATCTAACCTGCCAAGGGGTGCGGATGCGTTTTGCTCCTTTCAACTGGTAATTTTCGCCGGCGGTCTGGCCAAATAATTAAAAAGCTTATTTCCCAGCGGCCTCGTAACTATTAATATTTAAAGAAGACGATCCGTACGGCCTTGTATACCGGGCCCCCCTAGAGTACGGCACGATGTGTTAATTTTCTGATTTACCGAGTCGCTGATTTCAACCATCTCAGCACCATATGGAGTGGTATGTGAGATTAAAACCTGAATAATGAATGGGCGATGTGTTTATGAGTGGGTAAGTGAAAATAACCCGTGTACATCTTCTAGATTTAACACGTAGAAAGTTTATTATGGTTAGTGTATCGTTTAAAGTGATGGAAGCTGTTTGAAAAATGTGATTCGTTACCGTAAAATGTACAAATATCAACTGGGTCATTGCTGAATCTTCACGTAAATAGTATCTTCACGTAAATAGCACATTAAATACAAAAAAAAACGAAAGATACTGTATAGTACATAATATATATCTACATATGTATATATAAAGAGCTTCTTACCCATGATAAGCCAGAAAGGATACCAAAAAGAATATACAAGCGAGGACATCTGCTCTTCCAACAATACCAGTCACCTGTAACAATGAAAAGAAACACTTTAGTTCTATGCAATTGTGAAGTACCGCATAGCCTATGGGTACATAACAATACAACGGATGTGTTTGTTCCCTATTTAAAACGATTGCAGATAGCAAATTTGTTTTCCGAAGTACGTTCTCATGAACTCATTATATTGTGAGTGGAATGTTGTTCCAATTATTTTTGCATTATTTGCTTTTTGGCCTGGAATAACATTGCATCATTATTTAGATCACGTTAATTTGAATTTCCATTTGCAATATTTCTATTTCTGCGTGTTGTTGAAATCAAACAAAAACATTGTCATATTTTACTGATATAATAATAATATATGAAATTCTTGTCAGTGTTAATACCCTTTTTTCTCGCTAAGAGGGTATCTTTTTGAAAAGTACATCAACTTCGATTAGTGCGTCGTAACCAAAATAAAAAAAGACGATCCCCCAGCCTTATCTTAAAACGAACCTGACTCAGCTTTTGTAGAAGGATCCGTGGTATCCTAAAATTTAAAATCTACTTAATCGAGACGACATCGATAAGTAATGGAGATTGGTTGGCTGGCTACGACATCTTCGTTGATTACCGTTAATGAAGACAAATTTGACAAGTACGATTAAAATCCGATAGAGACGTAGGCGGAAGGTAAGAGGGCGATTTTTCTCGCACCTCTAATACGATGCCGGCGCCGAACGCAATTAAAGAGGCGCGATATTGAAGAGAATTCGCTAAGTTCGCAATTTTTTTTGAGCGGGGAATTTGATGACTCCATCGTGGAGGTTTTTTTTTTGAGTGGAATTCACTTTATTACATAATTTATTTTAAGTAATCCTTATACATTTAGGGTTAAGTTGATACTGGATGTATCGACCAGGTATTCCATCAAAATAATATGTCAGCAATATGATATGATTAGTCGAGAGATTTCACACACGACCAATCATATCAGATTGCTACTAATCCATCGGTAACTGTTTGAAAGCGGCTGCTCTTAACACTCTTCTATGATTGGTAAAAAATTAAATTTCGACTAGTCATAGTACTATGTAACAACTTCCAACTGTTGATTTCTGCTGTGCTGTGCATTATTTATACCGGCCATTATTTATACTAGTCATTATTTCTACTGGTCATTATTCATACTAGACATTTCTACTGGTCATTATTCATACTGGTCATTATTTATACTGGCTATTATTCTTATGTTCGACTGCATTTATATTTTTTGTTATTTGTACAAACGTCAAATGACTTATTAAAAATGTCTCAATCGCAAAATGAATGAAATAAGTTTCAGTTTGTGGTATAGAACAACTATAATTTTAATTTATGTTATGTATGTCTACGTATTTGCGTTTATATAATGCAATGTTATTGTAAGATCGACAAACTACGGTTACATTCAGCAGTTAGTAAGCTAGCCCTTGTGGCGGCCTTCCCCAAGGAAGGCCGCCACAATTCCGTTTGTGGGACCTGAACCGTTTTGTGGTATAGGAACGAGCACCTACAAGAAAGAACTTAAAGATCGAGAAGAGAGGCTCAGAGCATCCTCCTGGGAGAATCTTCCTGGTCTGAGACACTCCAAGATCTTCCTTGGAAGCTACAATAAGCATAGAGCAAAAACTTTGCTGGAACTTAGCAGGAATAGACTGCGCATCCTTACAGGGTTCCTTACAGGGCACTGTCGCCTTGGTGAACACATGACAAGGATAGGTCTAAAACAGAATAGCGACGGCAGGTTCTGCGGGGCTGAGGATGAAAATCCGGAACACCTGACATCTTACTGCACCGCCATCACAGAAACCCGAGCCAACCATCTCGGTAAAGACGTTATAGACGAAGAAGATATACCTTCTTTGAAACCATCACAGCTAATGCAGTTTATCAAAGCTCTTGGACTGGATGGGTAGCTTTAGAGCGGGCATACCCCAGCAGCTTACAGCTCATGCAAGGGGGCACAATAGATCAATAGGTCGCAGCGCAATATCACCCTCACTTCAAATCTACAAATCTACAAGCTGGCCCTGCTGCTCTTTGGAATAAAGTATTGAGTGCAAGGTACCTATGTCTCTATCTAGTTGTCTCCGGATACTTTTGAAGGTCACTGTACCTAGTAGTGTATAAACCACTGAAATTGATAACAATAGTCACAATCGTACAAGTTAGTTTGTGTTTTCTTTATCATTATTTATTATTGAATTGAATGCAATGAGTTGAGTTAGTGCCTCAAATATAACCTCAATATATTATGCTCGTTTTTCGTGTACTTTTGTCCATTGCCAATTTGACCAATTAACGCCAGATTCATGTTAAAATCATTAAAAAATTTGAAAATAATTAAGAACTACGGCATCAGGTAGCTACATAGCTCAAAAGTCATGATTTCTATTCCCTTCTAGATCAAAATTTATGAATGGAAATTCATAATTAAAAAACCAGGTTCTATCAGCGAGTCATCATGTTTAAGTGCTAATAATGAGCAGGTGTTCCCGTTGAACTTCGCTATTGTTACATCAACATTGTCTTCAATAATTTTGATTGATAATCTTGTTAATACGTATAATTAGCTGTGTCAATCTTAATACACAAAGTTGAATATTAATTTCTTATATAACTTAATGCGATGTTGACAGGCTTCGTTGAAAATTATTCAAACAAATTGATAATCTAATTAAAATGATTTAATTAATTTAATACGTTTTAACATTATTGTCATTTAAATTCTTCCCTTTAAATCAAAAAGAGAAATTAATACGATTTGGTGCTGTTTATGTCGCAGGTATTATACGATTACGGTTGAGCATCGAGTTGCGATGAAATTAGGTCTTGCATTTGGAGGATTGCTGATCAGATCGGATAGATCGAAACCATGTGATCCGATTCTAATGCTCAATCTATTTTCATTGCACTCGTTCATAGGGTGATTTCAAACAATATACCATAAACACCTATTACAGTCATTTAATTGATTTTTTATATTGTGGCATTTCTCGACGTTTTCATAAGACCATAGGACCCCATTCAAAAATAAATTTTTGATATAAATTTTTTGTTTGTTTAGTCATGATGGTATTATTACTAGATGTGGCGATCTATTAAAGGATGTTAGAATTCTGTTCTGTGACACCAACCCCCTACAAATAAGGGATCACTTGGGGTTTCTATTTCGTGTATTTTACATTAGTTCAGAATGTCGACGATTTATCGCCCAGAGCCTGCAATGTCATCCATGTTAGATTGCAAGCCTTTGTCATCTTCGGTACCACAGACATTTTGAAACCTCATTCACTTGGGTTGACCAACCCTACTGGGGGTTAGCAGTACATTTTTGTATTGCAGAAATAGATGGTAAGAATGATGAAAATGTATGTACAGTGACCGTCAAAGGTATCCGGACACGACTAGATAGAGAAATATCTCGCGCTCAATACTTTATTTGAAAGAGCCGGAGGGCAAGCTTATTACCTGCTGAGTATAACCGTAGTTTATCGCTCTTACAATAACATTGCATTATATAAACGTATACATATACGAAGACATAGCATAAATTAAAACATTAGAATTAAGGAATTCAATCTTCTGTAGCATTAAGTGAGTGAAATACTTGTTCTATATCATAAATATTTTTCGAGTTGTCCGATTTAGTAAAAATTAATAATTATATACTGCATATATGACTCCTTTATTAAAATGTAAATCATAATAAGCTATTATGAAGAGCAACATTCATTGAGACTCTGACATTTTTAATAGTACATTAAGATACAAGTTCCATAAGATTCAAGTTTAGAAAACGAGTCGCTAGGCGAGTTTTCTAAAGAACAAGTGCGCAAAAATGGCTTATAAAACGTGTATTTTATAGTATTTTTTTCTATTTCGGTTATTAAAAAGTTAAAAAAAGATTAAAATGAGAGTAACATGAACATCCCGAGAACATCGCATATAATACAAATCTCACATATTGTCACGTACTAGAGATAGTTAGTTTATTTGTTTAGAATTAAGGTCAGTCTTATTGTATTCACCTAGATGTACACATCTTCGATTAAGAGATAAATAAATTTGTTTTTTAAAAATCTCTATTTCGATTTAATCGATAAAATTTGAGAGACATGTTTTGTTCGAACATTTTAGAAATTTTCTTTTTGAAGTTGGTTACTCGGATTTTTAAGTAAAACAATTTAAATATTTGAATATCGGCGATGTTATATGTCATTTTTTTTTAAAATTTAGTCTGATTTATGCAATAAATTAAACTTTAAAAAATAAAATTAGCGTGCGATAAAGTATTACTTTATGCAACCAAAACGGGAGTCGTAAAGTGAACTTTATATCACCGGAATAGAAAATAAGTCATTAGACGTTTGTAAAAATAACAAAATACTGTCAACATACCCAGCTGCTAATCATTACCTTACGATCTGTCAAATAGTAATCTTTTAATTAATTATTAAAATAGAGCAGTCGAACATAAAATTATGTATACATATAAATAATGACCAGTATAAATAATAACCTGTATGAATAATGATCTCTATGGATAATGGCCAGTATGAATAACGACCCGTGTGAATTAATTCTACCCTAATTCTTTCTATTTCTTTCCAACGTCAAACAACGAAATCATTTCCCTCACTAAAACTTTAAGAAACTCGAGCTCCTTCGGAACTGACGAGATTCCTGTGTATTTTCTCAAAAAGTGCATTGGGTGCTATGTATCATTAACTCCTCATTTGAAAGTGGTACTTTTCCGGATGCCTTAAAAACACGCGATCGTCAAGCCTTCAAAAAAGGAGACACAGAAGAACTTACCAATTATAGACCGATTAGTCTTTTGACAGGCTTTTCTAAATTATTTGAAAAGGTACCATATGCGCGTCTTTCTAATTTCGCTCTAAAATTTAATATTATTGATAAACACCAGCATGGCTTCCTAAAGAGCAAAAATATAGACACTGCGCTATTTGATTTTACCAACTTTATAATTACCGCTTTTGAAAATAAACAAGTTCCATGTAGCATCCTACTTGACCTGTCAAAGGCTTTTGACAGTTTAGACCATAGCAGACTTCTTCTAAAGTTAGAACGGTATGGTATTAGAGGCCTTGCACTCTCTTGGATCAAGTCATACCTGTCAAATCGAAGACAAACTGTTAAACTTACCTCTAACGGTAGTGTTGCCTTCTCTTCGGATTTACTTATTACCAGAGGCGTACCCCAAAAGGTAGCATTCTGGGTCCGCTGCTATTCCTCGTGTACTTTAATGATATACATGCTATCGCAAGCCATATTGATAATGATCACTATTTAACCCTGAATTATGCAGATGACACCACAATCTTGTTATCAGGTGACACTCTTGATACAATTATACGAAGAGGTAGCGATTACCTCTCTTCTGTTGAAAATTGGATGTCGTACAACAATCTGACAATTAACCACAACAAAACCAATGTTCTTATCTTCAAAACAAGAAATTAAAAATATCCAGATACAATACAATTTAATAGCTGCGATTATATAGTTCAGGACTCTGCTCGTTTGCTGGGTCTTACAGTTGATGCTTCTTTAAAATTTAAAAACACGTTGACCACCTATGCCATAAATTGGTCAGTGTATCTGTTCTACGTCAGGTTTATAATGCTTGCTACTATTCCCATTTGAGTTACGGAATTGCCGTGTGGGGCTCATGCAGTGAACTTGATACACTTTTTGTCGTCCAAAAGAGAATTTTGCGCATAATGTATTGTTTGGATTACAATCAATCATGCAGAGGAGTTTTCCGGCAACATAACATTTTAACCATATTTGCAATTTACATTTTCAACGTTCTGCTTTTCTTGTTTAAACAAAAACCATTTATTTAAAGACAAAACGTTTTGCCATAATTACCCAAGAAGGAACAAGCTGGATTACTGCTACCCTAATCATAGGCTTTCGCTTACCGAGAAGGGCCTGACTTACAAATGTTTACAATTTTTTAATGTATTACCTTTTGAAATCAAAAATATAACATCTTTGGTATTATTCCGCCGAAATGTATTTGCATATCTATGTAATCTTGAGCCCTACAGCATACAAGATTTCATATCATGTTAATATTTATATAAATATAAAATAAGATAAGATTTAATTATTAGATTCTTCTTCGTTTTGTGTTGACGTTTGCTATGTTGTATTTCTTTCCGCAATAGCAATAAAATATTTATTTATTTATTTATTTATTTATGACTTAATAATCTTCATAAATAATAACAAAAATGACAAATATCACTACATTTTGACACTTGATGACGTCACTCAGTTATTGAAAGCATAAAAATAGGGAAGAGAGGGCAAAGTGAAAAGGCTTAACTATTTTGGTTCTACTTACTTTATGGTGGCTTTTAGAGATGCAAAATTTTGCTGAAGTAGTGATAACAACGTTGGCCATTTACTACATATGTTTATAGTACAATACAATAAGAGATTTTCGTGGGAAAAAAAAGTTTTACTAGAAAACTCATACTTTCCACTTTGCCCTTTATATTAAGGCAAAGTGGAAAATTCGAAAGGGTAAAGTGGAAAGAATGAAAAGCACGTGATTATTTCACAAATATGTTTAATTCTCATTACTTTAATAAATTTCAATTGTTTGCAGTTGTCACAATAGTAAAGCTGATCCATGCCAGTAAGATCTGCGGACATTTCATGAGCCCATTCCTCAATCCATGTTTCAACAGGAGGACTAACATATCTTTCGCCGCAAAACAAACAAAATGTAGAGTGGAAGTCTTTACAATATTTTTCGTTTACTGACTTTAAGGAAATATCTAGTTTCGTCTTTTATTCGCCTTTATTCGCTTCTTTCCAGTTTGCCCGTAATGAGACATCTTTCTTTTTCTTTTGGATTAAGTAGTAAGCATTCCAACCAAATCTAGTTATCATTACGGTAGATTATTTATTTGAGGAATTAATTTGAATTAGCAATATAATATTAATTTTTAACCTACCTAAATATTTTTAAACGTTCACAATAAATTAACAAACGCAGTTATCATTAATGCCGCAGCTCTCTAAAATTAAACTTCATGTCACATCTAGCGTTAAGAACATGCACTAGTTGACCATCCACTTAAATAGATGACAGTTCCCTAGAAACTGGTTAAAATGACCACTTTCCGCTTTGCCCACCCTTTCCACTTTGCCCTCTCTTCCCCTAGTATAATTTTAATATAGGCTGTTTCATTTAAATAAGATGAGAAATTAATGCATTTGCGTTTTGAATCGTCCTGTACACATTTTTCGCAATATTGGCAAAATATAACTTTGCTATAAAACTCTAATAATATAAAAAAGTTATTCCAGTGCAAAAAGAATTTCAAGCTGTTTCGTGTGGAATACACAGGACATGATTTTCAGACAAAATTGACCATAACTTCTGAAATACTCGGTATAACTTAATGGGACCTTATATCGAAGGATTGAGGAAGATATGATTAATCTAAATTTGAAATAATATATAATGTGTCCCATTTAAGAAAATGTATGCTTGGTTCGCCCTAGCGATATGAAACACCCTGTATATATGAAAATAATTTTAAAATATTTTGCGTGAGACTGTCTATGATTTTTGTACATAACGTTGTGTGATATCTTTAATATTAATGGATATATTCAGCTTTGACGCACTAATGCCTCACCCTGTATATGCATTTGTAATTGTAATGTTATTGTAAGAGCGACAAACTACGGTTACACTCAGCAGGTAGTAAGCTGACCCTGCTGCTCTTTGGAATAAAGTATTGAGCGTAAGGTATTTCTCTATCTAGTCGTGTCCGGATACTTTTGAAGGTTACTGTACATGTATAGAATATATTATCACCTAAATGAGAAGATAGCTACATAACAGAACAACCACACCACAATCTCTACAAATTCTATTAAGTTAGCACTATTATTGTGTATAACTTAAGATTTTGTGCAATATCTATGTTTACAGAGAATTTCTTCGGTAAAGAAGAAAATTACAACTGAAGTTCATTTTACTCATCACAACATTGTAAGGAAACCAAATCAACGGTCTAGACTTTATAACGCATTTTATCTCATAGTAAACTAGCTTTATATAAGAGCATTTCAACATTAACGAACAACCACATAACCTAACCGAATTGTTCCTATGATTCAGCTTAATTAAAATGTGGATCTCGACTAACACCAATTTATTACCACCTATAAAAAAGCATCTTTTCTCCGCAGTGAGAAAATGCACAGTTTTTACGTTATAGAGCTGGCCAGTTTTTACAGGCAAGTAGACACAATTTACCACCGCGGAATATACATTGCAGAATTAGCAGTCAGGACATACGCCGCAGAAATAATTAAGAATAATAGCGCTTTCCCTCTTCCTTTCATTTTTGAAAAAGCGTATGAAAGAAAAAACTGCACCGCATTGAACGAGAAAAACCTGAAAAGCTTATTCGTGTTACAAACTTCACGTCCTTCTCTAAAAAAAAAAAGGATGGGTTTGCTGTACAAAAAGAAGACCAATAATAAATTATCAATGCGAACACGAGAGTGTTCCGGAGATAATGTTTCATTCACGCTCAATAATTGGCCGGGAAAAGAGACAAAAGAACATAATTAACTCAAATCCACCTCCCACGAATGCGGTGTAGAGGGTTGGAATACTATACCCGTCTATGAGGGAAGGATTTAGAAAATTTTACCCGAAACACTGGCTCAGTTGTGACGGGTGTAAGGGGAGGTATTCTCTGCGGGCACTTTAACGGATTAGATTTTTATTTTGGCGCGGTACTGTGTCGTTTAATCAACATAACGATCCGAATATAATTTGTTGCGATTCTGTACCAATCAAGGGAATGGAACGCTATAGCGGAACTATATATAAAAGGTCTTTATTAATATGTAAAACTTTCTAATTCTAACAAATATCAATTTATTTTGTATCAGAATTTAACAGGTTATGTTACACTTAGAAAGTTGGAAATCGCAACTAATTTATGAGAAAACTAAACGAATGAAATTGATTAAAACAAAAACGCCTTTGTTTTAAATTCGGTCGAAAATGTTATTATACTGTCGCTTAAGAAAATCGACAACCGTTACGTCTATAAATTCCAACTTTCCAGACGGCTACCCATTTCGCCGAGCAAAGGGGTGCGAACACCATTCCGGGGAGAAAATGGATCTTCTCAAAACAGAAAACAAAAGTTGTCGTGAATTTAGCCGAACGGAATTAACGCAAGGTGGCGCTGTGCGGCTCCTACGTTTTTAAAAACGCGAATAAATCTCGGTGATTTAATATGGACGTGTTTACTTAAAACCTACGGAACGTATCAAAATTAATTTAACGTTTTCCGTGCCGATGCTGAAAGCTCTGAAAGATTTAAGCGAGAGGAGCAGCCGTGCGAGAGGAAAACAAAGTTAGTGAGGAGGACCGGATGGAAGCAGTAGCTGATTTATGAATGATAGAAGAAAAGAAGTTCGCTTCGTTTTTTTTTTGTGCTATCCTCCGTTCCATCGTCCTCGCTGATCGGGAACGGGGAATTTAACGTAAACGAAACAAATTGGCAATAATTTGCGATATCCTTCGTTTGTTGTTAGTGTAGTTCTTATGTTGCAATCGTGATCGCTGAAAGAAATGAGGGAATGAGATTACTCGGACGTGTATTAAGATAGTAATTTTAAAATGGGAATATTTTTAATCATCATAGGGCGGAGCCCAAAACCTGGTAAAATGTGAGCATGAATCTAACTTACTGAAGAAAAAATGATCACTAACTTAACATATACGAGGCAGGTTCAATAAATACACGTTCGAGTGGTGGTACATAGGTATCAGCGGTTTATTTAAATTAAACAAAACTGTCATAACTATACAGGCAGGCATCCCACTGCTTCACAAGACGCTGTATACCGGTGTCGTACCATTCCTTTGGCTGTTGACGAAACCACGCCAAAATTGCCTGCTGGACTTCAGCGTTCGACTGGAATCGCTGTTCCTTGAGTGCCTTCTTCAATGGTCCAAAGACATGGAAGTCACAGGGTGACAGATTGGGGCTGTAAGGGAGGAAGGGGTGCTCTAATACCTCCTACCCCATCCGCGCTATCTGTGACGTGATGATGTTAGCGATATGCGGACGGGCGTTATCGTAAAGGCAGTTTCACTGTATCGGACAGCATTGATGTTAACATGAAGGTGTTTAATGACCTTTTCAGGTCATTAAATGACAGAGGATATGGACGCAGGGTTTCGCTGATGACATTGTCATAGTAGGCAAAGGGAAATTTCCGGCCGTAGTGGAGGAATAGTGCCTTACACAAGGACTCTCAGTTAATCGACAGAAAACAAAGTTGGTTGCCTTCACCAATATGAGGAAACTCGATGACCTGGGCGGCATTAAACTGTTTGGGCAAGAGTTACAATTAACCAAGTAAGTAAAGTATCTGGGCGTTACGCTTGATGCTAAAGTGAACTGGAGAAATCAGCATAACGAACATAACGAACAGGGCTATGCAACTATTCTGGTGCTGCAGAAGAGTTGTTGGTCAAACCTGGGGATTGAAATCGAAGGTGACTCCTTGGCTATACACTGTAGTGGTGAGGCCGACGATAACCTACGGAGCCGTAGTCTGGTGGAGAAGGACAAAAGTATCCTCGGCAGTGGGACTGCTGACTTCTATCCAGCGACAGGCGCTGCTGGGAATCACCGGAGCAACTAACAGCACAGGAACCTCATCCTTGGAGACCTTGAGCCTCCCTCCGCTGAAGCTTTACGTAAAGGCGGAGGCTAGGTTGCGATCCTTAGACTGAAAGCCAATAAAGCGTGGTACCGCAAAATTGGGATAGCAGGGCACACAGATATTACGGGTACGCTACTGGACGGGCCTTTGCTGCGAATATCAACAGACAGTACGGCGTCTGAAATTATTTTCACTGAAAAGGTGAAAATCTCAATACCGAACAGAGACCAGCCATGGGGTGACTTCGTTGCCTCTGATAACTGGTTCACGGACGGATCCAAATCCAGTAAGGGCACAGGAGCCGGTATTTATGGACTGAGCCCAAGACATAGGGAGAGCATGCAGCGCTATTGCAGCCTGCGCAGAACTGATTGCAAAGGGAGGCTGCACGAATCCTCTTACCAGGTCAAAACTGGTTAAAAACTGTAAACAGCATCTCAATAAATTGGCATAAGACAACAAGGTATTTTTGATCTGGGTGCCCGCTAAGGCGCTAATAGGGGACGGGGACGCTAAGTTCTCTAAAAGCCTAATTATACGCAATAAAAAACAAGTTAAGCCCATTATTGGGTTGATAACTGGACACTGTCGCTTAAGGAAGCATCTACGCGTCACGGGTCGGGTGAGCGAACCCTGGTGTAGGAGATGCGAGTTACAGGAGGAAACAAGTTTACATGTAATCTGCACATGTGAGGAATTGAAGGTGCTCAGACAGAAACATTTCGGAAAGGATCTACTGGAGTCTTCGAGGGCACTCAAGTTTCCAGTGGGCAAGTTACTGAACTTTATAGAGGACAGTAAATTGCTCAAGGAGGAGGGTTTCAATAAGGATGGTACTGGACTATAAGTGACCAACCTAACTGAATAGATAGATAGATAGGTAGATGGTGTTTAAATTCAAGATGTAATAATCCACGGTGATCAAGAAAGCAGGTAAGCATAATCTTGCCAGCGGAAGGTTGAGTTTTGAATTTCTGGTGCGTTGGAGACGATGGATGTTTCCACTGCATACTGTCACGTTTCGACTCAGGCTCATAATGGTGACATTAACTTTCGTCACCGGCAACACTGCGGTGCAAGAAGGAATTCCCTTCCTCACGGTACCGCTGAAGAAGCTGCAGTGAAAGACTCAGGGGGTTTCTGCGGTGATCTTTTATTAGCTTTTTGATAGCATAGATTACCTCTTCCTCATCAATATTGTGCCTTTGTAGCGTCTCTGTTTCCATCACTTCCCATAAATTACTATTCATATCTTCATCTGAATTTAATAAATTTTTAAAATACTCTTTCCATCTTTCTAAAATTTGTTCTTTTTGATGGATCATTTCCTCTTTTAGGTTTCGTATCTGTGTTAATGTTTTCTGATGGTTTTTATATTTTTCAGTGTTTGATAAAACAGCTTTTGATTTGCATGGTAGTCCTGTTCCAGTTTATTTCCAAACGTTTCCCAGGATTTTCACTTGGCTTCCTGGACTGTTCTGTTCTTTGTATTCAATGTGTCTTACATTTGTTCTTTCTTTTAGATACTTTCTCCATCTGCGTTTCTTTTCTTTTACTTGTTCTTTTATCTCGTCACTCGTCATCTCGTCTGCACCTGCCCACAATACCTGAGAGGTAATTGACAGAAATGTTCGAAGACCGTTGGTTTGGTTCAAATGGGACTTGGAGTTGGTCTCCTCGATCTCCAGAATTGACGGCGCTTGATTTTTATCTTTGGCATACGCGTCAACTGCCACAGTAGACACCTACATTACCGGCGGTCATCTTATGAAACTTTCTGTGGTTATTGCAGAGCATTCGTGCTAGAGCGCTCGAACGCACCTACCCCGTACTTTGCTGTCAGTTGTTATAACAATGTTTTTTTCCCTCTTTACTGTCTCAAGTTGATTTATCTCAATGCGTAATTACTCTGAATTGTATCCATCCAATTAATGCCAAACACGATCGATCACGCTCGGAGTTCAATTCCGAACGCAAAACAATTGCTCAGATTGTAGTGACAGTAATGCCGAAGGCGTAACTTTGATTCGAATGCATACAAACACAGTACAAATTGCACGATATTGAAATGAACATTCAATAGGTTCTGATAGCAAAACACACACATCTAATCTTACAACTCTCTGTGGTATTACCTCGAAAAGAAAAAAACATTAAATTGAGTTATATCTTCCAACATTAGACTAAACTAAAAAAATCAACCTCATCTACATTGCATTAGAAATATTTTAGCGGAAATGAAAGATTCCAGGCGATATTAAAATTTCTCCATGAAATGTTCGCCTTAGAAAGCATTCTATCGAATTAGTTGTGGCAAGAGAGTATTACCTCCACACAGAAACCAATTTAAAAGTTTTACGCGATGACGAGGCATATCGTAAAACTGCAGTGGCGCGACATACGCGTGAAGGTAAGTGGGTGACTGACGTGAAGAAATGGTATGGCGATTATACTCGCGTCACATCATTTCCAATATCGGTTTTATCACCTTTCGTCGAAATTGAATTGCCGAACTTCTTCGAGTATGAAATTATCTAGAGGGCGTATCGCTACCTCACACGCGGTAGAAAAAAATACTTCGTCTAATTTGCACTTGAGGAAAACGATGTTGTGATTTAACGACTAACTTGTGAAGTCAATACTGATTATGAGTGTCGTTTTCGCTTAGGTGTAGATAATTTAAGTAAATACATACATGTTTATCCTAATTTAATTAGTCGGCCGGTTCATTTTACGTAACGGATACACGATTCAGTTTTTTTGCAATTATCGAAGACATAAACTCAATTAAATCCTTCAGGCAATTCCGGTTATTGCACGGAAGTTTATTCTTATTAAGCAAACCATCGTTACCTTTTATACGTTGCTCACTTCTCTTTTTATTTTCTCCCTCTTTCCCGTGTATTTCCGATTCATCCGCTAATAGATTTCAATTGTTCATGCATGCAACACGAACTCGATTACATAGTAGTAGTAGTAGTAAGCATAAATGGTTTCCGTTCATCCTGTTGTAATGAAGCTAATGCGGACTTTCCCCAGACTTCCTTGTTCGGCTTTATTACATTATTTCCCCTGGGGACGAAAACCCCGCAATATATGCAGAATGTAATTTTACTAATTGATGACGTTGATACTCGCGTATCACAAATGCATTGATGTCTGAATTTAATTCTGTAACGTCGTTTAAGGGGAACTTCGTGATAATCAACCTAGCTCGGTAATGTGCAGGTAGTTAAGTGGTATTATTAAATGTAAATGTTGTGCTAGTTGAATGAAATTTGTTCGGAAGGAGGAATTTTTGGCACATTATAAAATCGTGTCTTAAGTTGCTGTTTAAGGTTTTTTTACAAACTACAATAAAAGAACAGAACTTATAGAGATAATGTACATTTATATATATACATATATATAATATATATATATATATTTCCAAAAATATAACATGTACTTTTGTTTCCTATTAAATTAATATCTTTTACGTTTGGTATGTAAACTGCGTTTAGTTGCTTTTTTGTTCGAGATTATCGCGTTGTAACATCCAGCAATAGTCTGCAATCATTGATGTGCTCTATCTACCTTGATATCGTCGTTCCATTTCCCGTATATTCTGGTGAAACCTTTCACCCTGTTCTTCACTTACTGCACCGAGACTTTCTGGAAACTGATCCAAATGTGAAAATAGAAAATGCACTTTTAAACTCATATTACAACCTAAGTGCTGAAACGTTTTTAGCATGTTGTTGACAATATTCTCGTAGTCGGGGTCTTTATGATTCCCCAAAAACTTTTCGATAACCTCTTTAAACGCAATCCACGCATCTTTTTCTACAGCATTCATACAACTGAGAAAATCCTCATCTTTACAAAGCGATATCTTATTTGAGACCCTACAAAAACTCCTTCTTTTAACTTTGCTTCAGATAAAGTCGAGAATTTGTTGCAAATATACTTAAAACAGTCTCCCTATTTGTTAAGAGCCTTAACAAATTGCTTCATTAAGCCTAACTTTATATGTAGTGGAGGTAAAAGGATTTTTGTAGGATCCATCAATTTAGTACGTTGTATGTTTTTTGTATCTGGAACAAGATCTTTCCGAAGAGGTCACTGTGTGTCAGTCAGTCAGTATGGTGGATAAGTGAGGCACCCTACGGCACTTACGGGGAAACGGGCGTGGCGAGAGGATTTGGCGAAGATAGTAGGGGAGGACAAAAGTCGGTTCACCGAGGAGTAATCCGGCCGTTGGTTGTCTGGTTGGGAAAACCTTTGGCTTCATCCTAAAACAATTCGGTGGCTCTAGGACCCTACGGTGTCACTGTAGCTGCCACGGCAACTCGATCGCGGAGGGGCTTAATTCACAGGCGGGCTGGTTGTACCTCACGGCCAGATTCCGTTTCCCACGCTTGGCCGATAGTCGCCACCCGCAAGGAGGCCTAGGCTCTGTGGGGTTAGATGTGAGGTAAGAGTTCGCTAAAGCGTCTTCAGCGATGACTCGTCCAACGCGGATAAGGAAACTTGTCTAACATGGGTAGCACGGGGGAGAGGAGCCCACCGGTTTTCCGGTCCTCTCCGGGAGGAGTAGGTCTCGTGCGGGCAGTTGGTTTTCGTACCTCTTTGTCCTGAGGAGTGTGAGCATTCCGTGAACGCAGCATACCTAACGGTCTGTCGGCCGCTGGTGCACCCCCAGGAGTAGCAGTACCCCATGAGTCCAATGTTTTAAAACAGGAGAACTTTGTAAATCCTGATTGCTGACCCAGATGCATATAAAGCACGTTTAGATCTCCGCGAACCATCCAGTTATGTTCCTCATACTTAATTTTCTTTAACAGAAGCTCCAAATTTTGATAGGTTTCTTTAAGGTATACCGAATGTGCAACAGGAATGGAACTCAACAGATTTCCATTATGTAGTAATATTCATTTTAGGGTTCTTTTGCTTGAATCGATGAAAAGACGCCTTTCTCTTTTGTCATACGAAGCAACTCCCAACTTCGTAACTAAATCAGGAATGTTATTACAATATTTTAAAGTTCCATCTGAACTGAAATAAGGACTCAAGTCTTTTTCTCGATATCTATAGAAACTGGTTGATGTTCCAGGAGCCAACAAATGTTTCTCACGAAGTCTGGATGCCAACAACTTTGATGCATGTTTAGAAAGAAGTAAATCTCTTATCACTCAGTTCATTTTGAGTAAACAGTTCTGGTTTAATACATTCTTCTGGATTAAAGTCAACGTCTTTCGAATCATATGGATCCTCATCAGAGGCAGATGAAACTATTGCTCCAATTTTTTGGGGTGGAACAGGTACTGGTACGTCAGGTCCGTGCGGCACAAGTCTGATAGCACAACTGACGTTGGGATATGTCATATTTTTTTTATTCTTGATGTTAAAGCCTTTTATATTGCAAGAACAAAAATAACAATCATCACTATTGTTTTTTTGGTTCACGCCATATCATGGGTATTCCGAAATTTAATATTTTTTTCCTAGCGTCTGTCCAGTTTAGCAAAGCTTCTACGAAAACCCTGCATACAACGTGTGGTGCCCACGATTTATCTTGGTCACCAAGTTTTCTGCTAAAATAAGCATAATATGCTGATTTCACAAATGCAGTTATATGTTGTCTTTCTTTAGTTATCCCAAAATTTCCAAAAATGTAACAAAAACAGTTCGGATCATTTGAACAATGTCGTCTTTCCATTATGTAAATTAACAAAACACGAACAAATACAATAATAAAGCCGTAGAAATATGTTTACACAGCAAGAGCTGACATGGTAGTTTTGAGAAGCAATACAGCTTAGGAAGCCGTTGTAGTTTGGAATTTTGAGCCCTCGTATTTTGCGTCTATGATTAGGAGCTAATGTTTTATTTTTTGGGATTTTCTTTAATGTATTGTCCTTTTTGTTATTTTAAAGAGAATTCAGTTACTAAAATAACACGAACATTGGTTAATTCGCAATGGACAATGCTTCAATTGTAAACTGAACCAGCGACAGTTAAACCGTCTCTAACAACATGAGAGACGCCATCTCAATTTAAAACCGAACCAGGGAAATATCTCATCTACACTTTCAAATTTGCAACTGCGTTCTAGAGAACCTATCAAGTTAAGTAAACAGTGGACGTTTCTTCCTTCATCCACTTCCAGCACTTAAACTTAAATCCATCTCTGGTATAACTCAAGCTGTACTGCTTCTATCGATTTAATTTTCCACGTGGCGTTGTGCTGCGTGATCAAGTCGAGCTGCTGGCAAACTTCCACATTAATCAACTTTGCAACTGCTCGCTGACGGACAAATGTTAGTGTGGAGGATCTCGACGTTCTCGTTGAAGAAGAACGAGCCGCTACATTAGCGGCGTGGAACAATTAATCGAATACGCCCGGGTAAAATATACCTACTTTACTGGCTAAGTAATTTGAGATGTGGATCTTTTACGCAGTGGAGGAAAGGAAAAGGTGCTGATGATGATGATCATCATCATGATGACGAGAAGTAATTAATCTGAAAGTTTTCTTTTTTCTTCCCCCGTTCTATTCCGGAATTAGCTACCCTTTATTTGTCTTTGTTTTGTGTAAATTTTATTACGAATTTATAAGCGTAATTAATTAAATGCGCATAGTAAGTATAATTAAATCAGTTGTTATAGCTGAAAGAAGATCGGTGTCCTTATTAAATCTTGATACTTTTATTTTAATACAGAATATAAATTAGATTTTCTAATGTATTGCTCTCCGTGAATTAATGGTTAAGGAGTCGCCAATTCAATTTTATAAGATAATAAAGGGTGACCACGGGAAGTATTAACATTTTTTATGGGACTGTACTCAGCCCTGGCGAGTGGTCAGGTGATAGTAGGGCAGTCATTCACCTCTCAAAACGTGGCCATTTACGTATCTCAGTCGCAATGGAACGAGTCATACGAGTCGTATGTAAAAAACAATGATTCAGTGGTAGCGGTTCAGCGTGATTTTGGCATTCGTTTCAACATTAACCGGCATGGAGGCGTACCGACCCGACTAACGATTATGAAATGGGTTAGAAGGTTTCAAAGCATGAGCAACATCACGAGTAAAAAACCAGCAGGTCCTATACAAACGGTGCGGACTCCGGAGAACATTGAGACGGTCAGAACAGCAATCACTAGGAGTCCCGGTCGTTCAGCTCGATGGTACGCATTTGCATTAGGTATGGGACGAGAGTCAGTCCGGAAAATTTTGAAACTGGATCTCAAGTTTCACCCTTACAAGATCATGTTTGTACAGAAGTTAAAAGAAACTGATTATCCCCAATTGTTGGATTTTGCGATTCAAATGCAAGTTCTTCTCCACGACGAGCCTGATGCTCTAATTGTCATGAGCGATGAAGCTCATTTTTACTTAAATGGGACAGTCAACCACCAGAATTGCAGATACTGGGCGGGGGAAATTCCAAGACAGTTTTATGAGAAACCTCTCCATTCACCTCGTGTGACTCTATGGTGTGGCGTTTCAAGACAAGATGTTATTGGTCCCTTCTTTTTTGAAGAGGATGGAGTTGCGGTGACAGTGACCGCGAATCGGTACGTGCATATGATCAATACATTTTTCCTCCCACAACTGCAAAGCCTCAACTTGCAAGAGAACACAGGCTTCCAGCAAGACGGAGCTACTGCTCACACAGCAAGAATTACGATGACCTTGCTGGAAAACTGGTTTCCAGGTCATGCGATTTCAAGATTTGAGATATGCTCTGGCCTCCTCGTTCTCAGACATTTGAAAGAAAATATTCTTCTGCGGAAACGTCGTAATTTGGATGATCTGAAGGACGCAATTCGTGAAGAGGTGGCACTAATCGCCGAGGACACACTACAGCGAGAATGGCAGAGCTTCCTAAACAGAATTAAAAATTGCATCAGGGAAGATGGCCGTCATCTCCTTGACCTTATTTTTTCTACTTAAGTTAAATGGCATATCCTAACAAACATGTTAGAAAAATAAATAAATTTGTTTATTGAAAAACTAACACAGTTTTGCTTATTTTAAAGTGTAAATACTTGCCGTGGTCACCCTGTAGATGCTGTTCAATCGCTATAAGCACATAAGAGAACAAAAAAATATTTTCCTACATAACTCCCGTCAACGCTAATACACTTATTCCACCTTTTTTTCAATTGCCCCATACTACCCCATACATACAAAAAAAAAAATTGCTTCGGTAACCCCGCAAAATATTGTTCAACAACTTCTTTGAGTTGTTCATCAGACGTAAAACGCTTACCCCTGAGATGCTTTTTTAAATTTTTGAATAAGAAGAAGTGTGACGGAGCTTAACTTTATTTGCCTTATGAACCCGGCAATTGTCACGCAGCAGTTTTTAAAATTGTAATTGTGTTTTCGTAGGCCTCTCCATTTATGGTAGCCCCTCTTGGCATATATTCAATAAGCAAGATTCCTTCAACATCCCAGAAAACAATTGCCATCAGTTTTTTTTTTCAGAAAATTGTGTTTTGGGCCTTTTTTAGTGGTGGAGAGCCCTTATGAACCCATTTCATGAATTCTTGTTTAGTAGGATGATGCCAATGATGTACCCAAGTCTCATCCCCAGTGATAATTCCAGATAAAAATATTTTGTCCCTCTCCAACTCGGCCAAATTTTCTTGAGAAAATTTTTTTCTGTACAGTTTTTGTTCAGGTGTAAGCAATTTGAGTATCCACCGTGCAGACACCTTCTTCATACCCAAATCGTTCTGCAAAATTTTAAGGACACTTGCTTCGAATATACAGACTTCATTGGCAATGACAGAGATCTTTACACGCCGATCTTTCAGTACCAAATTTTCGACTTTTCGCACAATCTCTTCAGTTCGAGCTTCAGCAGGTCGTCCGGACTCTAGGTCATCATTGATTGTCTCTCGCCCCCCTCGGAGTTTAGATCAATACTTTACTTGAAAATAAGATGGTGCATCTTCCCCATCTTCATGAATTGCTTTTGGACCACTGCCTTCTTTTGTCAGGAACTTTATTATGCTGCGATGTTCAACCTTAGTTTCACTCATTTTATCGAGAGGTCGACCGTCTCAAATCTCTGTAAACAGCTCAAACTAAACACTACTTAGCACATGTACTTCTAACAGTGAGAGTAATTTTTAAATAATTTGTTTGACATGGTCACTGTTTTGTTTCATGTAGATAACATAAAAATACGCCCGCGTATTTTGTCTATGGTGCGTTTCTAATAGATATGTTAATTGATTTTTTAACGTAATAAAACTTCCTGGTAGTGTCCGGTACACACATGTTAAAAACAATATACTCTCGTCCAAATTAAATATAGCACAACAGTACTCGAAATCTTTTTCGATAGGAATAATTTTAGTAACAAACTTACAAACATCGGTGACCATGGTATCTTTTACCTGAATCGCTACACCATCTCCCTTAAGAACATTTCTGCAGAACCAAGACAAAGGTCTGTAATGCGGAATAACAGACTCAAAGATTTTTCCTGCACCGAGCAGTGTTCTTTGAAACATAGAACGTTTGGGTGACGCAGATCTCGAAATAGTAATCTCACTCTTGACGTTCACCCACTAAATCTCCACTCCTCTCAGCTGCTGGTGTGCTAAAAAAACGACACTGTTGATGTACGTCCCCATTCGAGTTCACCTTCTCCCTGCAGATTTCTTGACCTGGATTATCAACTGTATTCAATACGTTGGATGAAGTATCATTTCTAACTGTCGATTGATTGTTAGCTGCAATAGTCTCCCATCATGACCGCCTCCCACTGATTCTGATATCGGTTTTCCATTTCTGCAATATCTTGATGCTATCTCTCCTCTTGTTTATGACTTATCTTTTCTAAATTAGCAGAGAATGTGACTACAAAAAATTAACTTTCTAGCAAGTTTGCTACAATATTTTGGTAAGTGGTAAGTTCGCTCTTGTGATGCCTCCAGCGCAATGGCCTCAACATACTACCTTGTAAAACACCTTCCATTCATCTACACACATCGGATTTCACTCCATTGATTCAATTATTGCTTTATTCAAGCTAATTACGAACCAGGATTACACCAACTAACGCTACATTAATTGATTTGGTATTTATATTTAATTAATCTATTACTGAGCTGTGATACCCTAGCAGAGCATGAGATTTCGGGCTATGATTTGGTACCTATTGATATAATAAGGGATGTACTGGATTACTCTAAGGCATTTAACGCTGTTAATCACAGTTAACGATAGCTATTCTATCTCATATTGATCTGGAAGCTCGATCGATGGCTTTAATCCGCAGTTAGTTAGTTGAACGGAGCCAGTGTGTTGTGGTTGGGGGTTGACTAATGTTTTTGGTGGATGTCACATATACTATATATTTACATATATTTAGTAGCAGGTGCGCGTGCGCAGGACAGCAAAAGGACAGTTACACGAGAATGTAAAGAGCAGCGTGTGTGTATGATTAAGTATCTTAGGTATCTTTGCTTTTAGTTCTAATAAATAACCTCCATGTATTTGTGATAACTTTATTACTAATAACAACTGCATCTAAAGAATACGTCGTTATAAGAAACAGCAGACGTTACATGGTGGCAGCAGGAAAGCAATACATCAGAAGTGAAGAAATATTGGTCCATTAAAGATGATATATTTTTGAATGACGATTAATAATTCCATATAGTTTTTGTGTCGAATTTTTTGATTTGATTCATCAGTCGCATCAAGGTGTAAACTCATGTAAAAAGCTTGCACAAGAATCTATTTATTATCCAGGGTTGATGTCCGACATAGAGAAAAAAGTATTATGTATTACTTGTCAAAAATATGAAAGAAATAACCAAAAAGAACCCTTAATGCCGCATGAGATCCCTCATCTGCCTTGGCAGAAAGTAAGCATGGATTTTAAAGCTCTGAGAATCGAACATTTTTTAGTGGTGGTAGATTATTTCAGTAAATTCGTCATTTGTTAACAAACTTTCAATTTTCAAAAATAGTTTTACTATCAATGAACTACCACAGGAAATATTTTCTGACAACGGATCTCCTTTCAACTCAATTGAGTTCCATAATTTTGGAAAAAAATACGGAATAAAATTAACCACATCAAGCCCACATTATCCACGTTCAAACGGTATGGTTGAGAGAGTAATCCAAAACGTTAAAGGATTATTAATAAAATGTTATCAAAATGGTAAAGATCCATTTCTAGCTATTCTAAATTATAATATAACCCCGAAGTCAGACTTGCCAGCACCAAGTGATCTATTAATGGGAAGAGGACTAAGAACTAATCTGCCAGTCCGAATAAGAGATATACTCGATCCAAAATATCCAATACAAAATGTACGAAATAAATTGAAATCAAATCAAAAGGTACAAAAGAAATATTTTGACAACTCTACTAAAATACTGTCACCATTGGAACCCAACAAACGTGTACTTGTTCGAGAAAAGGCACGAGAGTGCCTGCCAAGAGTAACCGTTAATAAATCAGGTCCAAACGACTATAGCGTGCGTATGGGAGAAGCTGAATATAGAAGAAATAGGCAATTTATCAAACCACTGTTGGAGGAAACAACTAAGAACAGAGACAGTGAAATGTCACACAAGTCAACCAATAGTGAACCTTTGAATCCAAGATCGTATTCAGAGGTATCATCGCCTAATCCGACAAATAATAACTCGTCTTCGGATTACTACCCGAGCGTACAGGAAAATTGTAAAGCTTCTACTTTAGCATCGACAACAACTAGAAGTGGTAGAGTGATTTTTAAAATAATTATTCATTTTTAATTTAATCAAGGATGTAATTAGACTTAAAACTTCTCCGACTTCTCTCATTTTAATAAAGCAGAAAGTTACTTTACCTGCCGCAAGACAAGGTATTCCCTATGTTACGCATGTCTCACGCGTGTCACACGAAAATCACGGCAAACAACGAGATCAAGGCCACCCCATCTGAGCTACTTAGCAATTACAACGCCCCAGGAATTTCACTGCTACAGCTCCATATTTTATAATTTAGTTTTCTCTGCCATTACGTTGAAAATTTTACGACTGAACGTGTCGCTAGAGTTACCCCACGTTTTCAGCGCCCGGAGAAAGTACAGAGAGCCACCTATCATTACATTCAACGTAGTATGCGGTGGATACAATCTGAGGAATCCCTTCCGGCTGCTCGTGTGACATTGCCAGCCTAAATTTTAGCACCATTACGTTTCACATTCAGTCTTAATATCTTTTAGCGTAATGTCAATTTTGATTAAGGCTCTCTACCCCTTTTCGTAGTTAAGTTGCGTTTCTGATGGTTCTGTGTAGATTGTTATTCCGACTCTTTCCGTTTAGATTAAAATCTCAGTTATATAGAGGTGTCATAAGTATGTGGTGGGAATTTGAAGATGTTTCGCAGGATTTAGATTGGATTGTAGAGCAATTATAAAATGAATATTAAAATATGTCACCACCTATTTAGAAATGACGTTTGACTCACGCGCCATCTATCTTCGATCGTGCGAATTTTAGTGACATTAATTCATTGTCATGTAGTGTAATATTGAGCAATATTGGACGTTTAATAATTTAAAGATTATGTCTATATAGCTATTTATTAAACAATAATCAAGATTTATAGTCATTGGAATTACCGGTTCGGAGACGTGGCTACTGCATAAATTCCCAAGATCCCCTGTAATATATTAACCGCGTAAACTCTCACGGTATTACCAATGTAATAACGGGGATAATTCAATTTCGTCCCCCCCCGTTCACCCATATCACCCTCACGTTAACCACCGATTTATGCTACGTACAGGAGAGCACGTAGATATTTACAGCAGAGCTCACGCATAATTTACATCCGGTGATTTTTGTCGGCGCACAAAAAAAAGAACAGGAAGCAGCAGCATAAGCAAAACGCTGATCGTTTAATGCCTGATTTGTTTTAATAGAGGGCGCTGTTCAGTTTCTACCCCCAGGATGGTTTTCGGAACGCGTGTGCGCTGTCCCGCCGTCGTGCTTCCACACTTAACGGAAAATTTTATGTTTCGCAGGCAAGTTTTGCTTGTGAACAAAGCGGAAATTACCGTCATCAATCATACGTGTAGGGGTGTACGGCGATTTTAGTGGGCGAAGAAGGGTGGTAGGTGCGAATAAAGCCGGAGTTTACTAGACGGAGTTGCCGTGAAAGTGTACCTCTGTCAGTGGAACAAAAAAAAGTGTTAAAGCACTTTCCGAAGTTGAAATAACGTGTTTTGCGAGTGCATTTCTACCTATTTGCATACATAATGACGATACGAGGGTAAATTGGCGCAGTGCCGATTCGTAATGGAAACGTAATTATTTTATTAAAATTTTGAATGATTAATTACGGTACGCTACGTGACAGTCTGATGATATGGACTGAATCAAGCTTGTGTAAATATAAAATTGGAATGGCAGTTTTATTATGCGTCGCGTAGTATGAGTAGGCATAATTAGACTTGTCACGTTGGAATTACATTACGGACGTAATTTTTTAAGCAGTAGTTACTGCTCGCGTGTTTAAATTTCATTACAATACTTTTTTCGCGGATCGAAATTGATAAAGCATTTATTAACAAGAGAGATATTCCCAGTTAAAAATAAATATCGATGATTAGAGGGAGAAAAAGGCAAATACCAAAGCAGTAAAGAAGAAATGTCAATTCTGATCGACCAACATCAAACTCAACTTTGGTTTCAATAGAGAACTTGTCTGTACCTGTAGGTGATTCCACGTAATCTCGTCTACTTGGTTTTGTGTATAAATGGTGCGGCGTCCTGGGAGTAAGGTTAGAGCTAGAGTCTATTTTTAAAGTAGAGAGACGAATTTCTGAACAGACCACTTGTTAAGGACTCAAAAACATTTAAAACAAGCATTCTTTTTATTTTACCTATATTTGCTATATATTCCGTATTTTATTAAATTAATATGTCTAAATCTCACGCTTAATGTAATATAATATAAATAAGCAAAATCATGATAACGAATTAATAGAAACAAGAGCCACCGATAGGATATAATTCCAAAAATGCTAAGCTTCGGAGGTAAATCCGAAACTACGTCGTAGCGATGAAAAGAAGCGCGCGCCAACCCGTATTACAGAGATGACGTGCTATTTGACTTTGCGCGGTTTGTTAATGGTATAGCCGCCCACGGACTTGCCTGCGCTGATCGCGATACGCATACGAGTGTGTGCTCGTCGGATTCATTGCGTTTAGCGCACGAACCGTGGTTCGTGGAATCGTCACTATTATAAGGGGTCAGTGGATGGAGCATAGTAAAAGGCGCAAATAGACGCATATGAAAATATATACGAGAAATTCGATATTCCTGGACGTAGTTTTGAGTTGTATCGTGTTTTACGCGGTAGTGATAAACTATTGAACTGATTATTCACTTTCTCCCTAGTTCAGGAATCGCTCCGATAAATATATCCTTTTGGCTCGTTAAATACAACAAGTACATAAAGTACACATTTCAAATAGCGTTCAATACGCAGGAAAGAGACATTATTTGTAAATATTATTTTATATGCTTATACATTATATGAGAATTATTATTTTGTGTCTTTCATGTACAAAGAACTGGAAGTTATGTTTTATTTTTATTTCTTTATTACAATATATGTATTAAAATAAACTCACTCGTTTATTGTGAAAAACCCTTACACTAGTAGTATTTCTCCAGCAGCTAGGTTCAATAAAACAATTGGACCGTAACACCACTTTGATAGTGAATTCTCATAGGTTGAAAGCAAGGCCAAATTACATTGTATCGATCTTGCTCAGATTCTGTCACCTCACACTGTTTATGGTTAAGTCTTGTTGTTGTTTCTATTATTTCTCCGTTATTTCATTATATACTCTAGCAGTTCATTTCTTTCTTATATTCGTAAGTAATATAAAAGCAAAATTTTATAGTTGGCCCCCAATATGAATGACAACCAAGTACAATTGCCACTGGCCATGTACATGTTCGTTCTCCTCCGAAAAAGCGTGGAAAGACGAGTCATTTACGTAGTACCGAAAAGCAGACCATTATCAATGCTTACAAGAAAATTATAGCCGATAAACCCAATCTCAATAATTTGGACATGATAAAACAAATTTCTGATGTAGTAGGTAAGTGATTTCAATTTATTACATTATGATCTATATTTTACATAGTATATTTATAGGAGTTTCAAGAGCAACAGTATACCGGGTAATTAAAGAGTATATAGTACAGCCTCTGGAAAATGTGTGGATCCTAAAAAGATTACTGGTAGGCCATCTTTACTGCAATCCTTTGATGAGACTGTGAACACTGCTATGCGGCAAATAGTTCACAATATTTTTTGGCAAAATGAACCTCCGACATTAGATAAGGTGCTGGTGCAAGCAAAAAATAATGAAGATTTGCCAAACTACCCATTTCCAGCTGTTCAGGATGACAGAGGCTATTCGAAACTCGCTGAAAGCTCGCAATACGATGGGTGCGGTTTTTCTCGAAACATCAATTTCCACCCCAAGGCCCATTGTTGCGGGGGTTCCGCAGGGATCGTTGTTTGGACCGACTCTCTTCCTCATTTATATGCATGATCTTCCCAAAACCCCGCAAGTCCAACTGGCTATATATGCCGACGATACAGCTGCATATATGAGTAGGTATACTATGGGGATCAAAATACAGCTTATACACGGTGTTTGCGGTAATACCCCCATAGTATACCTACTTATACATCATCGAGGAGCGAGGAATTAGTTTGTCGACGTCTTCAAGAACAAGTTAATACCATCCGGACCTGGAGCAACAAATGAAACCTCAGGATAAACGAGGCGAAATGCGTAGCTGTTCAATACACTAAGAAGCGAGGGCCACCTCACGATAATATTGTCGTTGGGGATTTCCGTCTCCCATGGAGTCAGTCTGCACTGTATTTGGGAGTCATCTTGGACCTTCAAGCTCCATGTCGATAAGATCATCAAAAGATTTATGAGTGCCAGATCGATGCTCCTGCCGCTGCTCTGGTCGAGAAGTTCCCTATCTTTAAGAATCAAGGTCGTGATTTACTTGACCTTTCTTCGTCCCACCATCACCTATGGCGCGCTGTCTTGGTGGAATCTGGCCAAGACTCACCTAAAGACATTGGAGACCCTCCAAAATAAGACCCTCAGGATAATCGTCGGGACTCCATGGTTCGTCAAGAATACTCAACTCCGGGTGGACTTGGGAGTCCCTTCTCTCGAAGACCACATCTTGTCTCTTGCTACCAAGACCCTCGAGAGGACTACAATATCGGTAGACCCGCTGGTCTCCCGTCTGATCGGACTCGACCCCGATAGACCACCGCCTAGGGTGAGGATTAAAAGGCCTCTCGACATTGCATATCCACCAGCGCCAACTGTCGCGGGAGTGACCACATTAGCAACTCTTATCATCAACAATTCAAGGCCTAAAGGGCCATATCAGAGATCAAAAGGCTTAAGGACTTCAACGTTCAGCCTTAGAAAAGAAAAGTAGGTTCATAGAGAGATTTGCCGAACATGAGTCGATCAACATTGTATTGGGTAATGAAGCAAATGAACTTTAAGCAAGAATTTTTTATTATATAGCCATACATGTATCTATATAATTGTGCTATGTCTTCTAGATACTTAAAAAGGAGCAGAAACAGTATTTTGACCGAAAGAGATGAAATTGTAAGATAGAGGCAAGAATATCTCAGAGATATTTCACAATATAGAGCTCAGGGCAGATCAATTTGCTATTTGGATGAAACTTGGGTAAATGAGGGTCATACAGCACAGAAAGTGTGGACTGACACAAGGATTCACAGTCGTAGACAAGCCTTTAACGAAGGACTTACAACGGGATTAAAAAACCCAGCTGGAAAAGCAGGTATTTTGTTACACATTGGAACTTGTGATGGATTTCTAAAAGATGGCTTATTATTGTTTGAAGGAAAGAAAACCACTGATTATCATGATGAAATGAGTGCTACTGTTTTTGAAGAATTGTTCTCTCGAATATTAAACTATTTACCTGACAATGCTGTTATAGTTACAGATAATGCATCATATCATAGCCGAAAAATTGAAAAGCCACCATCATATCGTCATGGAGAAAGGTGGATATTCAAAATGGGCTAACAAGCAAGGAAATACAGTATGATGAGGATATGGTCAGGGCTGAACTGTTAAGCTTGGTTAAAATTCATAGGAATAATTATAATTCCTATGTAATTGATGAACTGGCAAAATCACAAAATAAAACTGTGTTAGGATTACCTCTTTACCACTGCGAACTGAATCCCATCGAGCTTGTTTGGGCCCAAATAAAAAATGAAGTGGCTGCGAAAAACAAAACATTTAAATTATCTGAAGTGGGACAACTATTACTTGACGCCTTGGGAAATGTAACTGCTACTATATGGCAAAAATGCATAAACTATGTTATAAAAGATGAATCTCGTATGAAAGATCTTGATACAATTATTGACGATGTAATAGAACCATTCATCATTAGAGTTGGAGAGGATAGTGACATTGAAGATTTTTATTGTAGTTCGATATCATAATCATAATGTATGTATCATAAGTTTATGATAAATATTTTTATTACATTTGCATTTCTGTAAATAAATATTTGAATGTAATTTTTGCAGAACCTGTAAATTTACTTATCTATCCTCCGTTTAGACTTTCTAATATTTAAATTCTTTCCTCTTCAGAATTCTGGCGGTGAGTCTATAAATTTAATATTAGAAAATAAACTTCAGTCTAAGCGGAGGTCTATATTTAATAAACATATATGAATGTACCTACGTATCATAAATGCAAATATTATTTGAATTTTGCCGCGTACAATTTGTTTTCAAGATTTTCGTGCATGTGATTTGAGCCTTGGGTATGTTCAGAAATTCGTCTCTCTACTTTAAAGATAGACTATAGTAGGAGGTAAGCAGGCATACCTTCGCCTAGAGCCATCCAATCGCCTTAGCTGAATCCAGCCCCATATTGAGCGCCAAAATCCGAGGTGAACTTAAAAGGAAATTAAATGTGAGAGTTAATGTCACTCACTCCCAAGGTGTCACCACGTAGATCCAAGCCCAGAAGCTTTCAAAAGGAAATATTAAAATCATACACGATTAAAAAAGATTTGAAAACATCAAAGCTACACACATACCGAACATGAATGTATTGCATCCGTAGCAGTTTCAATTCATTCCGTGAAAATACAACCGCGAACATCGACTAATAAATCATTCATAAAAACACCCCATATTTTCATTCCACCTTTCGGCCATAAACTTCAGTTAAAGGACAGGTAAATTTCCGTAACCGTATAACACCACCTCTGGTAACCATCTCATACATCAAGCCGGCGTTGATTGCACGGATCTAATGTTTTAACTTTTCGGGGTTATCTCGCTCCATAAACAAAATACGCTCCATTGAGAAGGTAAATTATTCATATTTTAACCGGGCGAGGGCGCTGTTCAGCTTACGAAAGTTACGCACGCGTATTACGTAAGGTACAAACGCGGGTAGGTGCCGTGCATAACGTAATGGCTGTTATTAATCTTGGACATCAGTGAGGCTCGTTTCTCGTGAATTGCATCGTCCTACCTAAAATGAGGTCAAGTAGTTGCAGGATTAGTATGTATACTGTGCACAATTTTATGACGATATTTCAAGGAGTATTAGTTCGGCGAGCGCCGTCTTCTTAAGTGGGTGTCTGTTGCAGCGGAATGTTAGTGCTTATGAGATAAGAGTGCTAGTGACTCAATTTACGTTACGTAATTTATTAATTTGGGATTAAACGTGGAGCATTTTAAGGTGGTTTAATGATACATAAACTCAGGTCAAAACATTTCTTTTTTAAACATCCTATACTCAGTCAACTCGCAACCAAAAGTAGTTTTCTTAAATGGTCTTCAAGTCTTCCTCTTTATTCTCTTTAACTTCCAAATAGTGTTGCCCCTGCTGGTTTGGGGATGCTTCTAAAATGATGAGTGGCACCAGCATTGGAATTTGCAGAGATGGAGAACTGGTTGGTGAAATCATCAGTTTAGGGAGTTCCCTCTCCATCCTCCAGATGGAAATAATCGCCAATTTTGAACTGTCTACATAAAAATGGATTGCTAGAAATTCTATCTGATAGCTGAGCTGCCCTCACAGCACTGCAAGCCATAGGAAGCTCGAACAGCATCACGTCGAGATGGATGCTAAGTCATTTTGGGATTAGAAGCAACTAATGCCTTCATTTAATCCCGAGCACGACGTCACCACTTTAGTGCAGTCCACTAGCTTTTTTAGTTTTCTGATATTTGTCAGGAGGATCTAACCAAATCGAAATCACTAAGAATATAAAAATTTCAAATGTATGTGTGTCAAATGTGTATTATTTTGTTCATTGCCGTCCCGTGTTAGTTTTCAGTGGTGTTTGCAGTAAAATTTATCAAATCTTAAATCGTTATTGATTAATACCAGTACTTTTCAGAGGCTTGGTTTCACCTGACTGGCTATGTGAACAGTCAAAACTTCCGTACATGGGCATCCGAAAATCCTCACAATTACATTGAAAGAAGTTTACATCCAATTAAAGTTGGTAGTTGCTTAGCCTTTGCAACTAGGTTATTTTCAGCAAGATGGTACTACTGCCCACACAGCGGGTGAAACTATAAGATGTATCCAAAAATTTATGACGAGGGGATTATTAGTAGAGGGGTGTGGCCTTCTCGATCACCAGATCTTACACCATCAGATTTTTACGTTTTTGGAAAATTAAGAACAGTATATACAAAAACCGCTTGCGTAATCTTGATGAATTACAACAAGCCATTGAACAAGAAATACACAACATAACTGTCAATGAACTTCGCTGTGTATTTGATAACATGAAGAGACGAATTAATTTATGTTTGCAAGCTGAGGGGAACCATTTTCAACATTTGTTGTAATATTTTATAAAATGTGAAAATTTTCTGTTTTCGTAAATGTTTCAATTATACAATAAAAAATTAATTTGCATTTCTTTGGTTATTTTACAATTGTGATATTTTATACAATTGGAGGTTGTATTCCTTTAGGTTAAATTTAGCATTAAAAAATTATTTGCAGGTTTCTTTGGTTATTTTAAAATTGATTGGAAAATTTAGTTGTACACCACCGATGTACATGTAGTAGGCATTTAATTACTTTAAACACACAGGCCTGCCAACAGTGTAGGTTGTGTTGCATACGTTTAGTAGTAACATGGTACTCGGGATTAAATGAAGGCACTCACGCTATTTTGTCTCAATTGCCAACTCCTCGTTATCAACAATGAGACAACAGTAGAACAGAATACCCAAAGACGAACTGTCGACGGCAATCTTACAAGGAAGGTGGTGAAAGCCAACTTCTCGATCTCTTTACCAAAAGATATTTGCCGGCCAATTACTTGACCTCAACAGGACGGTTAGAAAAAGGGATATGAAAATCAACTCCTCAGCTTCTTCACAAAACATACCTTCTGGCTAACTTTTCGACTTCAATAGGACGGTTAAGGAGACGGACGTGAAATCCAACTCCTCAGCTTCTTCACAAAAGATAGCTAGCCAACCTCTCGGCCCCAATAGGATGATCAGGAAAACTGATGTAAATATATAAATAAAAATTCTTTCTCAGTCTGTAGACGATGAAGTGCGTTACAATAACTGACGAGTTAGCAAGAATTGTAAGAGGAGGACGATTACAAGCACAGAACCGACGTGTGGGAATTCCTACTGGAATGGATTCACTGGCGTGTTAATTCTTCCAAATGAAGAAAGACTCTGCAAGACAGGCTGAGATTATTCGTCGGAATGTGAGCTGGTCATATTGCGCATTCAATAAACATATGCATCGCGTCGGTTTAGTGAACTCTTCCTTGCGTACAAACTGTGGGATTGCGGAGGTAACTTCCTCCTAGATTAGATAAACTCAGAGTAATCATGATTGATAATGTATTCCTGTGGAAGCAGCACACCGCCCACGTGATAAAAGACTGAGAGTCATTGCAAATCAAATATAGCTACTATGTGTCGAAATTTCTACCGATGCCCATTATGAAAACGATCCACTTCTCATTGGTTGAGTCGACTCTTAGATATGGCATTTTGGCTTGGGGTACAGCACCATCTATGCATATAAAATTGAGCCAAGGCATACAAAATCAAGTTCTTAAATACATATACAAAACGAATAACATTGATGAAATATGTAAACGTGAAAACATTTTATCAGTAAGAGAGCTATTTATTTATATTGTGCTCCTTAAGCACTACTTCTCTCCCAACTACAGAACACCTTTGACCCATCTTCACCAAACCCGTGCAAAATCTTCGGAATTACTGTATATTCCACTATCTCTTAATAAGTATGGTGATAGAACCTTGGATAAACTAATACCTACACTTTTTAATTTGTTGCCTACTTGTTTGAGAAATTTAAACAAACTGAGTGAAGTCAAAACGGAATTCAGGAAGTGGTTGTGTGTGGTTGTCTTGATAGTTCTTTTTTTGTATTTGTATGAGGATGGAGGATGATGGGGCATTAAATATAAAGAAAAATTGTGCAAAATAGGCCTTGTAACGAAATTGCTTTTTTAGGTGCTTTCTCGTTTCCTTCCATTCTTAGAAAACAAACGTCTGCTAAACGTAGGGAGACCAACATTTAACGTTTCCTTGGCTTTGTTTTAGCAAAGCAATCTTGATACAGATATTATAATGAGTATAATTTATAATCTAGAAAAGTTACAATTAATTCAAGAACATACTCGAGAAATGTTAATTTTATGTAAAAATTTCAACACAACCACACGCAATATAATTCGGGCTATTAACACGTTTGTATTATTAACATCAAACGGGTGAATTCCCCAACAATTATTCGCATTTAACAAAGGAATGTATACCTAGCCTTTACAGTATCAAATCTAATCAAGGTAAACTACATATGTATAGGTATTTACGTTTGTATCAATAAGCGTATATTTAGTTTCCGCTAGCTACAATCGAAATTACCTAACAATAACGGTAAGGTAATTATGTCGTGGGTCGATGACGGTCTAATACTATTAAAATTCGTTATGACTTGAGCACAACAGAACCAGCACTAGATGATCGGTTGATTCGATGGAAACTTTGCGTTAATAAGAACCCCACGTAAACGTGAACGAGACATCCACCCGTCACTTAATAAAGTTTTATCTGAAGTCGATACGCCCCTTATTAACTCGTAAGTTAAGGGACCGCACAAAGTAGACATGTTATCCTGCAATCTATAGGGTCACTATTCCAGGATCGGCCCATTGTGTCGAAACTTGTGTGTTGTTACAACATGGAGGTGATATTGCAGGAACGTACTGGCGAATAATTTCATCCATGCGCCTGTTAATAATTAAAGTGGCTAGCTAACGTTAGAGACTGTGGCTGGCATCGTCGGGCGAACCCCTATAAACTACTTAATTAAGATCTCCACGCGCGAGGATTTAGACAGCTCAAGAGATAGTAAATTTGCATATATATAGAGTTCGCTAATCGATTCTATATAAAATAGATTGTTTATTTTGTTCTATAGTTCTCGATGATGTGATAATCTTGAGTTAGTACCTGTGTTTAACAAACTTTACATAGCGGGTTTGATTTCTGGGGTCTTCTGCCCAGAAACTTCTTAGCACATGCCGAGAGGCATATCTTTAAATTGTAGCTATAAGGTATCTTATCTATTTGGTAAAAACCTTTTTACGCACTCAAAGGATTTACACAAATTCGTTAACGTGTAGCTAAAAAATAATTTTTTGAAATGGGTATGTGTATCTAAAGATTCCGTAGTAATACGTATCCTCCCGACGTCCTCCGGGGAAGTTAGGTGTCCTTCTGGAGAGTAGAACGCATGGGTTCTACTGTGAACCCCCGCGCAATTAAGTGAACCCCCACGCCTTTGGGGTAAAACCCAGCGCCCTTCAGGATACCTCTACGATATTAGGCGAGTCCCCACGCTATTAGGTGATTCTCTATGCCCTGTAGGGAAGCTCGGTAGTCTTAAGGGGAGCCTCTGCGTTCCTCTGCGAACCCCATCGCAATTAGGTGAAGCCCCACGCCTTTGGGGTAAAACCCAGCGTCCCTCAGTGGGACCTTTACGATCTTAGGCGAGTTCCCACGCTATTAGGTGATCCTCGACGCTCTCTGAGGAAGCTCTGTGCCCGTCTGGGAAGCCCCTGCGTTCTTCTGCGAACGCCCTGGCAATTAGGTGAACCCCTACTCCTTTGAAGTAAAATCCAGCGCCCTTCAGGGGGACCCCTACGATAGTAGGTGAGTCCCCACGCTATTAGGTGATCATCAATGTCCTCTGGGAAAGCTCGCTGCCTTTCTGGGGAGCCGCTGCGTTTTTCTGTGAACCCCCTCGCAATTAGGGAGCCCCAAAATCAAACGCTAGCTTCACTTAAAGCAATATTCTTGTATGCTTCTGTTCAAAGTATTGCAAGATTTTCCGTGGAAGTGGTTTCCTTGTCATCCTCTTATATATTTTTTCAGATAGACTTGTAGTTTTGGGTCAACGCTAACTTAGGCTTGCTGCTAACCCCCAGAACTCTGATCTAAATAAATACAATTATACTGATGTGGGTACCAGGCCATATACGATATTAAGGTAATGAGAGTTGTTGGTTTTACAAAGAAAAGTGTGGTAACACATGGTTTATTGAACCGGAGGTAAAGCCATATAAAAGTTAACAGTTGGAGAGTGAATAAAAAGCCCAAGACATTTGCAGTAACTAAGATTGAATCGGTAAAAGAGATCTATGTAGGTACCATCAAAGTTTTATTTATTGTTTACTACGCTCTGAGGTATTATCCCAGGTTGGGCAGGAGGGTGGATAAGGATAAATGCTAATTTTGCTGGAAACATTATTTACCCCATAGTGTGGTAGGTGGGTAGAGCTTTATTGCTGGAAGAACATATAGCTAAGGTTGATATATCTTCCAGCATAGAGTATACAAATTCGAACAAAAGAAAACTTTTCAAAAGAAAAACCCCTGTGCACCTGTGGTTGAAAATCCAATACAAACTGTCATATGAAAGGGATAAATGGATTCCGTCACAATCTCCTCAAGACTTTATTTTTTAATTAATACAGACTTCCTACCCGAAAATAATATTATGTTTAACAAAATTATTCCTCTGTTAGCAGTTTGATATTAAACAAAGTTTATCGTATGATCGGAATAAGCTTGTTAGAAGTATGTAGATAAGAGAATGTTTTATCATCAGAAACTTGTTTTAACTTGGCAGATTATTCAAGAAAGTTCGAGATAATCTACATAGTGCCTACAGTATTAAAATTTATTTTGAAACATTCTCATCATCTCATTTCTTGTTTTTAGAATTTTTTTTTTTTAGATTTACTCTCTCACGTAACAGTGATGTATAATAGAGAAAAGGGAAAAAACCATTAAAACTTGGCCCCGAAATTACAGATCTCTACTCTTAATCTATTTTAAAATTTCAATATGACGTGAAATTAGATTCCGAAAAAGTTATTACAGAAGATGTCAGATGGATCTCTCCCTCCACATCCAGAGCAGCGCAGAGATCGCGCTATGGCCCTGCCTCATTTACATGAACTAATTTAAAGTAATATCGTTTTCATGTTGATGACGGGCAAATGGCTCTCTGTTTTTATCTCGCCGCGTGGAGCGCGCATAATTATAATCAAAAAGCCAATGAATTTTTACGACTGAAATATAAAAATTACTCTTTACACTCCAGGGGAGGTGAAACGTTCGTCGGTTTGGGGGGAAACAAAAATGAAACGAAGAATGGAATGATAGCGAGAAAAAGATGGAATTTATTAATTGAGTTTTAGGTAAACTGAGTACAGATTGCCACGCTTCATTTCTACAGGTTTTTTTCCTTCTCCGGTTAGAAGATTACATTTTTTTTTAGTCGATTGTTTGGCCTCAGGGAGCAATACTGATATGGAAATTTTGCCTTTTCTTATACTTTAAATTATAGATATCTTTGTCGAGCACAAAAATTAGTGTTAGAAGCAGAGATTTTCATTTAATGAGTATACAGGCCTTTCATGTAGGTAGTAAAATTTTGTGAATGCAATTAATTATACAGGGTGTTCATGAAATAATATAAAAGGCGGTACTATGAAATGCGGTGATTTTGCTTTAGGCAGTGTCCAATTATGCCAAAAAAATTGCTTTGCTAACTCTTCCTTCCTATCTAACAAATTTGAAGAAGTCACTTTGGAAAAGGCGACTCATCTCTCTTCTTTTTGTCTTGTAGTGGGTTCTAATTACAGCGCCTTAAAATAACCTGTAGTGTTTGTTTGACTACGACTGTAACTCTTACTGTGTGATTTGTAAGTGCAAGTGTGTTCAATGGTCCTAGTAGACCACGTCCTTTATAACGCTGCGTTCTTAATCACTTTGCCACCAATAGCGACTGTTATATTGTATACAGGGTCTTTCACGAATCCCGTTAGTTAGAAAGTTTAGGCAATCTACTGTTAGTACAATCCTGCAATTTTGACACTTGCATTTGTAGTATTGGTTCTATTGTTTTAAAACATTTTCAACAAAATCTGACTTACGGTTGTACCGGAAGTAACTGGCAACTTTGTTAGTTTAAATGCAATGGTAGCGTCAGGTGGGGTAATTCGTTCTCATAACTTGAAAAATACGCATGAAAAATGAATAGTGAGGTGTTCATATTTACCCGGGCATTATATACCCATGGGGCAAATATGAACATACATTTGGGGTATTTGTGAATGATAATTTATGATGGATATGTTCCATTGGAATTTCAGAAAAGAGCTATTGACGATGCCTCGTCGATATATTAAGAAGATGACTGTTGAAGGATACACAGTTCACGATCTACAGCAGGCTGTGAGTGATGTGAGAAACCACAATCGCACCTATAGACAAGCCTCAGAGCATTACAACATTCCAGTACGAGTAATCTTTAACGGAATAAAACAGACTGTGCCAGACAAGAAAAAGGTGGTGGTCGTCCGACTTCTTTAAATGCTGAGGTAGAAGAACAAATTGTTGAGTGTCTGAAAGATCGCGCTCGAATGGGATATCCGTGCAACAAAGAAGAACTGTGTGACTTAGTAGCAATATATGTCAAAGAGAAACAGTTTAAGACGGCATTTAAAGATGGGCGTCCTGGAATCGACTGGTATTACAACTTCATGAAAAGACACCCAGTTTTATCCTTTAAAAAGCCAGAACACCTTCAGAAATCGAGAAAAATTCAGCGAAAACCAGAAAGCATTTGCAGTTTTTATAAACAATTGAAAGAAATCGTTAAGGAAAGGAAGATAAATAATCCCTCATTTGTATTTAATGCAGACGAAAGTGGCTTCGGGAACGACCCTTGCAGAATAAAAGCTATTGGAGAAAGGGGCAAGGCGCTGTTGAGAGTATCCAGAGGCTCTGGACGAGATTCCACAAGTGTTTTGGCCTGTGTAGCAGCCGATGGATCATTTTTTATTCCGGTACGGTATATGCTGCCTCTATGAATGGGTGGATGGAGGAACCACAATTTTACAACTGGTTTGGTACAGCCTTTGTACCCTGGCTAAACAATTTGCGAGTTAAAAACGGCCTAATGGATCAAGAGGCATTGTTCGACGGCCATAAAAATCATATTAGCTTGAGAATAATTGAGTGTGCACTTAAAAATAGAATAATTTTAATGAAATTTCCAAGCCACTTAACGGACAAACTTCAACCAACTTCAACCTTTGGATAAGTGTGTGTTCGGTCCGGTAAAAACTTGTTGGGAGAAAACCTCATTGCCTATGCAAAGCAGCATGTGGGGCAAGGTATAGGACGACTCAAGAAAAATGAATTTTCTGAACTTTTGGGTGAATGGAGGAAGCTTTCACCGAAGACAACATAAAAAGTGGATTTATTACAACTGGAATTTTTCCAGTAGACTGCCAAAAATTTCCAGAAGACGAGTTTCACCCGAATGATTTGAAGCGATACAGAGAACAGGAACAACACATTGAGAGTCAGACCGATACACAAGATAATCAAGATGAAGCGGTAAATCAAGACGTCCCTGTAGTAGACTATTCAAGACCAAAACATCTCTTGCCTTGTCCGGTTTATCCGAATCTATCGCCGGTCGATCAACATCTGCAGTCACTCCAGCAGTCAGACGTTCTCTCATTTTTTCAAAAGCAATTGTCTCCAGCCTGAAGGTAGATCCCCAGATGAATTCGGCCGAATCGAAAAAAGTGACACCGAGGTATCCTAATACAGAATATTTGCAAATAATGCATAGAATTAATTTCATTCATACAACCGGAAGTCAGATTTTGTTGAAAATATTTTAAAACAATAGAACCAATAGTACAAATGCAACCGTCAATATTTCAAAACTGTACTAACAGTAGATTCTCTAAACTTTCTAACTAGGTAACGTGTTTCATGAAAGACCCTGTATATAATTCTCTTAGAAAAATGTCACCGCCCTCATGAAAATTGGGCTCCAGAGCTGGAGAGGGGATGTGGGGTGGGGATATTAAGCGGTTAATACAGTCCTTCGTTTTCTTGGAAATAATCAGAAGTGCACCAGGTCTACCAGCTGGTAGAAAGGTTTACAGAGTTCTGGAACAATAGTTGATTATCTCTAGAGTTTGCCACTACAGTAGTTGTTAGCAAAGAAATTTCTTTAGACGCTATAAAATTTTATCATGAATTAATATATAAGGACAGGAGTTTTTGAAGCACTTCCTACGCAATTTTCACGATTGTGTAACTGAAAATTTTGCAGGAGTGAAAGCGTACTAAATTTAAACGAATTTCAATCGAATTGCTTCATTAGAACGAAACGTTATCGGATTTCCGTTTCAATTTTATAGAAAATCCTTTTTTTTTCATCGTGAAAGCCTAACTACATTTACGTTTCGCGGAAACAATTACCTAATTTATAGAATTCCCCTTTCCTGCGAATCGATTGCCAGCTCATCAATTTGACAAATCCAATTCTGCTCACCGATTCATTCGCGAAGCGTCAGATAGGGGGACGGCAGAGGAGGAGGATATTCGGGGTACCTATACACACGGATTACAATCAAACCTACGGCATTAATCTACGTGATATATGGAGCAGGTTTTGCAAGGATAAACAGATTCAAACGTAGCTCGGCTGTTGGTTTTTGTAATTGGGCGCTGTACGCTGACATCGGCATTGTGTATGTTTCCTATAGTTTGAAATCTATACGATCGTATGTAAATGGAATTTATATCCGAATATTGTGTAATGTTGATGGATAACTTAGAGAATTTGTTGTGACTATTACATGTTGGCACTATAGTAATAGTATTGTAATAGATCTTGATAATATGATACAATGTGGAAGAGACATTTTAGAATCCTTGTGTAGTAACTAATTTATTAACCCCTTCAGGTCCATGTTGCCACCGTTGGCAACAAGAGCATTGTGCATTGGCCTATAGTTGCCACTTGTGGCAACAAACGGTATTCTTTGTTTCTTAGGCTGCGTTTCTAAGTGCGATAATGTATGAAAGCAGCGATAGTGAGCCATTTGAAGACTCGAGTTCTGAGTATTTACTTGAGTCCACTGGTGATGAATCTGACAGTTTGTCAAGTGCATCTGATCAAGACGATTCAGATGTTGAGCCTATAACAATGACCGGCAATTTTACTGTTGTACTCGACCAGTTTTATTTCCTTTGTTTCTTAGATTGTAGTTTGATTGTTGCAAAATTTTTTTAGGATAAGAGGCTCTCATTGTTGAGTGGATTTTCAAATCTTTTTGAGGGAATTTACCCTGCTGTTGAACTTATTAACTTATGAAAAGTCCTACTAATTGTTTTATGGCTTTTATGTCAAAAAAATTATTTAGTCTGTGCGTCATTGGACAAACGAGAGAGCAAGTATTTAATGGAAAATACTACACGGAAAGTGTATGGCTTAGTGTGGAAAGATGTTGCAGCGCCAGAAATGCTTACCTTTTTGCTCTGCAATTGTGTATGGGAGTCCTTCCTTACCCTACGATAAAATCTTATTGGAGCCGTGAATTTTTGTTTGCCGAACCAAAAATATTTTGTGCTGAAGATTTTTGGGAATATTGAAATTTATAAGGTTCACTCCTCCGTCTGCGTATGTACCAGGAAGACCCATTACGCGCTTGGGAGTTTTTGTTTTCTATGCTGTGAGAGAATTGCAGGTCTCTTGTGGATCCTGGCGAAGTAGTTGCCTTGGACGAATGTTTAGTGCTGTACAAAGGTAGGCTCCACTTCAAGCAATTTATCAAAAGTAAACGAGCACGATTCGGAATGAAACTATTTTGCGTTTGCCCTAGAGATCCGGCTTTACGTGGTTGCACCTATAATTTTGCGCTTTACTTTGGAAGGGACATATACAAAATTAATGATATGCTGAAATCATTGCCATTGTCATTCTCAGAATGAGCCATTAACGTAGTTTTCTCGAAACCGTGTTTTTATCTTTGCACAATATGAAATTTGCTTGTCATTGTCAGAAAGAATTGTTGTGTAAGAATTTGCTTTGCTAAGGAAGAGAAATAATATTGGACAATTGGTATATGTCATTGAGATTAGCAGAATTTTTGCTATCGAAAAATACTTACGTTACTGGTACTATTCGTTGAAACAGGAGAGTACCAAAAGAACTTACAGAAACATAACTAGAGACATTTCAAACATGTTTTGTAAGAAAAGGGGACATCTATTATAACCTAAATATGGTAGTGGTAGATGCTGTAGATCATGATCTAGAACCTTATAATTGTACCAGAAAGAGTTACACATGGTTCAAAAAAATTGGGTTTCATATGGTGCAACTTTTCTTCCCAAAAACACTTTTAACAAAAATAAATACAAAAAAACTTTTTTTTTATTTTTGAAAATCTAGGATAATACATTGGACTCGCCTACAGAGTTTGGACTGAAAGGGGTTAAAGGTCATATAATATATGATCAACAACATTCTGATAGGATTTGTAAAAACGGCACAAGTTTGCTCATAACGAGCTTAATATCAATGATCCAAGCGTGATTGGAACAAAGAGCTTGATTACGTTTTTCTGATTCGAGGCCATTAATATTCTAGCTTTGTTTGTGCTTGTCAATGACTCTATATTTGAGAATTTTATTCTATATTGTTTTAAAACTTGAAATATCTTTGGAAGATTCTGGATAAGAATCTTAAGTTTACGTAGAGGATTTTTTTTTTTTTCTTCTAAGATGGTCAACTGTCCCCTTCATCGCTGAGAGGAAGGACTGTTTCTAGTCTAGTGGTGACTTCAGATGGTAACAAGCGAAAGGGCACTTTAGAGGTCCCTTTACCTTATTTTAAATTTACTTCCTTAAAACTTGACACTTTCTCACTCAAAGTGAAACCGATCGCTAATGTAGAGAGCATTTCTTACATGACAAATCTGTTTATTAATAGTTATGTTTGCAAGGATTTATAAAATTAGAAAATAGAGTGGAAAATGGACATATACGAGTAGAAAAATGTCATATAGTAGATGAGATATAAATCACACCGAATGTTATATCATGGGTGTCATGGTGACAAAATAAAAAGGAAAAAGTTAAGGTTTTGTCTTTGAAATAGTGTCAGTCGGTGTTAAATATGCTCGCGACATCCAGAAATATTTATCTATATGCAAAGAACTTCTAGATTTTCCAGGACATCTCGAATGGCGTTCTTGAGTTTATACAACTCCAAATTGGAAGACACACCCTGCCTAAAGCCGAACTGATTGTGCTATATCACTTGTCCAGCGACAACCTCCTCCTCCATGAGTTTTTTAGAATGGAATTGATGGTTAAGAGAAGCTTCTCCCAAACCGAGTCAGAAAGGTTATTTAGAGCAAACTTCGAGATCCTTTCGGAAACGGGTGCTTTGAATTCTTCTAATGAGGCGTCTCATTGGGGCAAGTTTATTGGCTATTTGGTAAGTAGGTAAATCTCATTGTAAATTCGACCGTTATTGCCATGAGGAACGGGTCGATGGCCGCAGTGGTTAGGCGGCTGACTATTGTTGTGAGAGGACGATAGGTGCCGGGGTTCAATTCTCTGGAGGGACGGTGACATTTTTTCAGAGAGTTTAATCCCGGATCGACTTGCCATTCGCTGTTGTGAGCAAAGTGATTAACAGCGCGGCATCATAAAAGGCGATATGATGCTGTCACAAAGCCAATTGAACACAACATACACACACTAAAACTACGCCGCAATAGTTGCAGTGATAGCCAGACAAGTAATACAGCTTACGGAGTCACTGCAACTAAGCACCCACCACACATTAAAAAAAAGGAGACCTGTGGGAATTATTGCTTAAGCTAAGGGTTTTTGCCATCTCCCAAAAGTAGACTTTTTCAATCTATTTTTGCTTCTTGAAGGCTTTGAGGTCCTCTCGGAATTTTGTCAATTGAAAGGCATTGCATTTAATAAGCGCTTCCACATGGGGTGGAACCAATTTTAAAATATCTCTCACGCAGCATTAGGGGTTGAACCTCAGCCCCAACAGAATTTGTAACCGGATTATGATCGGATGACGGATCAGAAACAGTTTATCAGTCAGCTGGTTGATCTTTATTACACTTAAGAAGTTTAAGCACATCTAGTAGTTTAGTCTTCAGAGATTTTGATTATTCAGAATACAATTAACGAAAGCAGTTTTAAAAAGTGCTCCAAAATTACTCCTGACCAGGGCGTTAGCTCTGCTGATGCTAGTTGTAAAGAAATCTGAAAAAGTTTGTCAAGTTTCTAGCTTGAGTTTTGTAAGAAATCAGGCCAATTCTTATAAGATCAGGCAGATGTTTTCTACAGAGCGTTTTAGGAATTTTCAGTAACTCTTAGATACTAATGAGAGTGTTAAGTGGACTCGTTCTTAACTAACAGGAAACGAAGTTGAAGGAAGTTTAGAAAAATTATAGCTCTTAATAACGAGTTGAGGTGAGCTAAAATATAAGTCCAAAATTATCCATCCATGTCTGTATATTGCATCACTTTTATTAAGTACCTATCGAACATCGATGAAATTGATGCTATTTTTAAAAAACAATTAATTTTTTGTAGTAGGAATCACTTCTACAGCGTTCGCAAACATGATTCAATACACTGGTTCCCATTGAACAATAAAATATGATTTCCAATTAAATTTTTATTGTTGATTGATGCATAACAGTCGGAAAACTGTTGTATTTTTTATCTCTTTCGTACATTTGTTATTCATCTGTTAACAATTCCATATTACACTCTTTATTGAAATGTCTACAATTTTCCTGTGTGGTTGCACATGCAATCGACAAGTCAATCAATATTTGCGTAGCTTCTACTGAACCGAAAGGGAAGTATTGGAAATCTGAGACAGAAACGTTATAACCCGACGTGAGTTCTTCCAAAGTAAATTTTATATATGTACTTTAGCAATGTAAATCGACGATTTGTCGATCATGGCACGTCTGTTATTTTAACCTCAACCGCAAAGCAACCTGTTCAAATATTAAAGAAGTAAAGTTCAACGCCTCCAATATTATTTACAGCTGGAAGTAAATGTAAGGATATTACGGTAGTTATGTATCATCGGACTTATTCTATAAGGAATAATTTATCGTCAATTCTTCCCTTAAATTTTGAGGTTATTTTTAGAAGCTTAAATGTGTTATTAGCTTCAAATAATAGAATTAAACTGAATCGTTAAATAGCCTGCAGTTTTATGACATTTATTAAACTCTTCTTAAAAAGAAGATTTAGTTCTAACTACCGCGGAAATCGCAACCGTTTAGATAACAGTTAACGCATAAAAATGGTAATAAATGTTACAAATTTTATTACCGATTTTATCAGTTACCTACCCTTTTCTTTTACACACACAAAATCGCCCGGAACCGATTTAGATAAAATACCGGAATCGACTATCTAATTTTCGCACACAATCAATAGATTTATCACTACCGTAGGGTCTTTCCGTTAACGTAAAATCTCCTGCCGTAATTTGTCAAGTGTTCCGTCCACTTTAACGGTCATTCTCAGACCGCCGACTGCGTCCTGGCGCGACTTAAATTTCTGTGTTGTTGGTTGAAGCCGAGATTGTGGTTCTTTGAGGTGAATGCCGTATTTTGTGGAGGAAAAATTCGTGGAATAGAACTTACCGCTTCTGTGTGAATCGGATGCGATGCGAATAGTAGACCGCCTAGAGTGGCGAACGGTGGTTTCAAGCCGGCTACGCATAAACAAACTTTTGTGAAGAGGATGCACGCTACCGCGTGTAAAGCTACGTTCGTAGTATGGAACCACGTCGCTTGTAGACCGAAACAAAGGTAATTGGCCCTGAAACAAATTTAAAACGTTAATAATATCAAATTTATGAATTTAAATATTAATAATAATAAATTGAACGAGTCTTGTTAACGAGTTTTGGAAATTATTGTAATGGTTGGTGTAGTATCTTGCGCATTGTCTCGGACATAGACATGTGCGAATATTCCTGTGCCAGCAGGACAATTGTCCGGTTGTTAACGTCATGATATGCAATAAAGTATAGTAATTAAGATACGTGTTTTAATAAGTCACATATTTGGCGACGAGAAATTAGAACTCGAGGGTGAAGTGTCTCCGAAGAGAAAAGCAGAGAGGTAGAGAAAAGTGAAACCATGTAAAAGTGAAACCACATGCAACGTAATGGCGGTCGCGTCCGAGGTAATTGGGCATTTGCGAAAATTTGCGTTAAGTCATTCCGATTGGTCAATATTTAAAGCCCGTTTAGAAAATTATTTCAATGAAGGTGAAGAACGGAAAAAAACCATTTTACTTAACGTACCTACTAGATGAAGAAGCCTATAAATAAATATTCGATCTAGTGAGTCCGTCGAAACCGTATCTGACAAGCATTTTTGTCCATTTGCAGCCCGGTATAAATTTTATACGGCACGGAAGCAAGCGGACGAGTCTCCAAAAGAATGGGCGGCAAGACTAAGAACGAATTTGGATCCTAGCTATCAGTGGTGTTAAGAAATAAATATATTTTTGGCTACGAAGCAGGACCGGTTAATGGAAGAAAAGACATCGGTAACATTTGAAGAAATTGTGAATTTGGCAGTAAATAAAATGATTCAGTGTATAATGAAAACTCTCTCTTTTCTTTACAAAATTTTAATAATTATCTAAGACATGTTTCGGCCAAAGGTCATCTTCAGCTAGAATCTATATTTATTGTTAAAACTAAAGTGAATTGAGGATGAAATGTATAATACGTACAGGGTGGGCAAATTTCGACGATTTAGTAGGGGATCTCAGTAACTATAAGAGGTATCAAAAACGGACCACGCATCCTCGATCTGTTTTTTCGAGAAGAGGATGATGGTGAAAACCAAATTTGGCTATCGGCTTTCGGTTTCGAGTTATCCCTGAAAATTCGATTTTTCCCATTTTCGTTTTATCACGATATCTCAGCTATTTATGAAAATGGACAAAAACGACTTTTACGTTCTTCAGGCACTTTTTTGATTAGAATTATAAAAAAATACAACTTTATGTCCTACCTCGAACTTCGAAAAATTTTTTTTGAAAAAATTCTCTAACGCCATTGCATTCTAATCAAAAAAGTGCCTGAAGAACGTAAAAGTCATTTTTGTCAATTTTCATAAATAGTCGAGATATCGTGATAAAACGAAATGTTTTTCAATTTCGTACAGTTAAAGATCAAGTTTGTGACTTTTGTGGCACTTATGTAAAAGTGTAGGATTATTATAGTTAATACTGTGTTCATTGTTCTTTTGTTTAATGTTCTATCTGTTTGGCCTATGTATATTGCATTACAAGTAGAGCAGCTTATTGAATATACACCACTTTCTTCCAAGATGTTGTATTTAGTTAATTTTGAGTTATTTAATAAGTTTAAAAGTTGAGTATTTGTTTTATATGCAGGTCCAATGTTAAAGTTGTTCAGGATATTTTTTATTTTGAGGGTGGTTGAGTTATAAAGTAAGGGCTTAAAAATACGTGGTTGTTTGTTGTTGTGTTAATTCTTTGACTCTAGACTTGAATTCTATTGGGTAGTTGATAACTCGTTTAATGAAATAATGAAATAAAGCAAATTTATGGGTATAGTGATGGTGAGAGTTGAAAGGTATTATAGTTGGGATACAGCTGGGTTTTCTAAAGATGCCAAAAGAGATGTTGTTGTTGAAATTGTGTAAAGTGAGATCGAGGAAATTAAGAGTATTGTTATTTTCTATTTCAATCATGAATTTTAATTTATGATGTAAATTATTTATGAAAGTTTTCGAGATCATAATCATCGCCTGTCCAAATACACAATACGAGTATATCATCCACGTATCTGGCCCAACGCAGGATATATTTATTGTAAGGGTTAATAGTGTTTACTATGTGGTTACTTTCTGTGTGATTCAAAAATATATGAGCTAAAGTGCCTGAAAGGGGCATTCCCATAGGTAAACCATCTGTTATTTTGTAATATTTGTCATTAAAAGTACAATAATTTTGATTAATAATAATGGTGAGTAATTTTATAAGATCTTGAGTTTTATTGTTGTTTTGGAAAGAATTATTAAAAAAAAAGGTGTGAGAGATCATGAAGAATATCAAAGAGTTGCTCAGTGTTATTAATGGAATACTTAGCTCTGAAACCAATTTCTTGAAAGGTGTTAAGTAAACATTTTGATATATTGACTACAATAGGACGAATAGGAGTATCTTTTTTGTGTAATTTTGGGAGCGAATATAATGTGGGTATTTGGGGTTCATGGGTATTAATTGTGAGTGGTGTGTATATTCATCGAGCGTTTCTCTATATATACTGACTTCCAGAAAAATTGCAACACCTAGAAGTTGTCGAATGATTTTATTGAAATTTTCAGGAAACGCTTATTTTCATTAAACAAATTGATGATTAAAATTTGAATAAAATCTAGCCAGTAGTTTTTTTTGCATGTTGTTTCCATAGCACATAGTAACTATAAATTTGAAGTATTAGACCATTTAGTAACTGTCAAGTTTGCAAATTGTTGTTGTTACGTCACAATTTCATTCTGCACTTGATAACAATGCCGAGAGTACGTCAACATCAACATTTTGTCCAATTAAGTGATTTTGAACGCGGCCGTATTATTGGTATGAGAGAGGCTGGACTTTCGCTAAGAGAAATTGCTCGTCGTGTAAACCGAAATGTTTCAACGGTATTGAGGTGTTGGCCCAAATGGTCCGAGGAAGGGGTTCAACATCGTCGCCGTGGATCTGGACGTCCTCGAAGGACTACAGATCGCGAAGAACGTCGCTTAAGACTTTTGGCCACAAGAGATAGATTTTCAACAACTCGATCAATTGCAAATGATTGGATGAGAGATACAGGACTGGGAATGTCAATGTCAACTGTTTATCGCCGGATAAGATCTTATGGATTGCGTTCATATCGTCCATTTTTATGTCTTCCTCTTACACCACTTCACCGTCTACGCAGACTAGAGTGGAGCAACTTAAGGGTTAATTGGGCGCAGGAATGGCATTAAATTGTGTTTAGTGACGAGTCCCGATTTTGCTTGTGGGCCCACGATGGTCGTAGGAGAGTCAGACGGATGCGTGGAGAACGTAAAAATCCAACATTTTTTGTGGAACGCAACACAGCCCTCACTCAACGAGTTATGGGGTGCAATATGTTATGGTAGCAGATCACCCTTGGTCTTTATTGACGGCAACCTTAACGCACCTGGTTACATTGCTAATGTGCTACAACCAGTTGGCCTTCCATATCTTCAGGGGCTGCAAAATCCCATTTTCCAGCAGGATAATGCGCGCCCTCATACGGCAAGGGCTACAACACGGTTTTTGGAAGAATCTAACATTGTCGTCCTCCCATGGCCTGCTCGGTCGCCTGATTTGTCGCCCATTGAACATGTATGGGATATGATTGGTAGGCGAATAGGTAATTTACCGCACCCTCCAGATAATTTACACGATCTTCAACAACGGATTCAAGAAGCTTGGGACGATATACCATAAGCAGCTATAGATCACTTGATTAATAGCATGCCAAGGCGTCTAGATCAGTGCATTACAAATCGTGGCGGAGCAACTCATTATTGAAAAAACTTTTAAAGCTTTTATTCTTTTGTTTTTAAAACTTAATCATAACTTTGTTTCATAGAAATAGACGTTTTCTGAAAATTTGAATAAAATCGTTAAACAGCTTCTAGGTGTTGCAATTTTTCTGGAAGTCAGTATATATTGTTCTATGATGGATTTTGTATCAGAAATAAGTTTAAAGGATTTTAAAGGATTCTTTTGTAATAAATGAAAATTATTGTCATGAATATATGTTGATTTATTAATTATCACTGTCTCTGGATTTTTATCTGCTTTTGTGAAAATTGCGTTGTTATCTTGAAGTTTTTGTTTAATGGATTTTATAGTTTTCCATTCATGTGTAGTTGATTTGGTTATTTTGGTGGATTTTATATTTTTTTGCTTCAATAAGGAAATTAGACTATTGCGAGCTTGTTCTTTCTGAGGGTGTTTATTGTAAATCAATTGCAGTTATTGAAGTGGATTCTTTAAGTGGTTTTAGTGCATATTTGTGGCCCTTATTCAACAATGATTGTTCCTCCTGACTGAAAATTATGTTTGTAAGATTAGTGAATTGTTGTATGTTGTTTCTATTGTTAGTGGTTGTAGGAGTTTTCATGGATTTCCTTCTGTTTTGACGTAAATGTAGTTTGTTGTTCTTCCTACGTAAGTCCTCGGAAGTAATACATCTCACTTATAGTAAATAAAATGGCGGCTAAAGAGGCACAGATGCTCCAGAGGGTCAAAGAGGAAAACGTCCACCGGCGCAGGAAGCACTCAGCGATTGCCGAGTAACCACGAGCACAGTAAAGCTGATCAAGATATCTATCGGAAATTATATAAAGATCAATTTGCAAATTTGCCTTTGAAAGAAAGAGACCGACAAACGTTTCTTTTTTTATGACAGCAAAAGTGTAGGACAACCAATAATTGTGGGGAGAGATTTTCTTAATGTGTCTAATATTACATTCGGTAACAGCTTTAATTATCATGATGGGAATAAAGTAGAATTAGAACAGATTTTACGAGAATTTTCTGGAATATTTTCACCAGGTTTAGATTGTTTAAAAAAAGGCTTGGTAAACATTAAGTTGAAGGATCCGGATGTTAATCCAAAGTTTTATAAAGCTCGTACATTATAATAGCTTGCTATTAAAGAAAAGTTGGAAATTGAAATTAATAGACTTGTAGTTGTAGGTATACTATCATCCGTCGACTATAGCCCTTGGGCAATGCCTGTAGTGCCGATGTTTAAGAAAAATGGAGAAGTACGACTGTGTGGAGAGAAAGTTACAATAAACCCACATATAGAAGTAGACCAGCATCTGTTGCCAAGGATTGAGGAGCTATTCGCTAATTTACAGGGTGGAACAGAATTTAGTTAGTTAGACCTATTACAGGTATACCAGCAAGTAGGTTTAAATAGCAAATCAAAAGAATTACTAACAATAAATACGCATAAAGGGTTATTTCGTTATAATAGATTAGCATTTGGTGGGGCTTGTGCCCCAGCCAAATTTCAGAAAATAATGGAATCTTTAATGTAGTCTTCAGGCTTTCACGGCCGCTGTTGATGGCTGCTCTTCGGTTCTCGGGCTCTCTGCCGTGTAGGAAAGTTGTGGTACTTGACGTTTCGATCATCTTGTCGTGATCTTCTTCAGTGACACTTCACTTCTGAAGAAGTTCACGACAGGATCTTCGAAATGTCAAGTACCACAACTTTTCTACACGACAGAGAACCCGAGAACCGAAGAGCAGCCAATGGAATCTTTGCTCAGTGGTATGTTAGGAGTAGTGGTATTTTTAGATGATATTTTGATCACGGGGCCAAATCATGCTGAACATATAACCAATTTAAAGAAAGTTTTAAAGGTTTTGGAATCAGATGGGTTGAAAGTAAGGTTAGATAAATGTTGTTTCTTCCAGATAAGCATTGAATATTTTGAGATAGGTTACGTCCATCTAAAGAAAAAATTTTAGCAATTTAGAACGCACCTCCGCCAACTAATATTAAAGAACTAAAATCTTTTCTATAGTCCGTAAATTATTAGAGTAAATTTTTCCAAAGTTTGGCAACTATTTTGCATCCATTGTACAGATTTTTAACAAAAGATATAGAGTGGTATTGGTCAAGGGAATGTAATCAAGCATTCAATGATATTACAGTAAGTTTGCAATCATCAGAAGTATTAGCACATTACAATCCTACTTTACCATTACAATTAGTTGTTGATGCATCGTCAGTAGGTACCTATAGGAGCGGTATTGAGTCATGTACTTCCTCTGAGTATTCAAAAACTATTGTCATTTGCTTCACGAGCACTCTCACAAAGAGAAGTCAGATACAATCAAATCCAAAAAAGAAGCACTAAGTATTATATCTGCGGTTTTAAAGTTTAATCGATCCCTATATGGTAGAAAATTTCAGTTAATGACGGACCATCGCCCTGAATTTGCAGCTAATCGTTTGCGTAGATGGGCAGTTATATTCAACAGTTGGCATCAATGTATCATCTGTCAATGTGACAGCAATGATTGACAATTCATATGACAAATTGAGAACCATTTTTACAAGATTAAAGTAACTTAACTTGAATATTTAATGATGCTAGTTAATATATCTATCTATGTGGATGACCACGTAATCTCAAATTAATACCAATTTACTAATTCGACGATTTTTACGGCCAACATTATAATTCCGTACGCATTACGTAGCCATACACATGCTGTCATTGTTTCCAAACCCAGATTCGACAAAGTCGACATTAATTACATCGGGAAATGAAACGTATCTTCTCCACACTTTCGAATAGGATGGCAACACGTGCGTGCTTCAAACAGCGGTGAAACCATTCAAAATTAACCTAAACGTTGTACACATATTGCCGCGATTATTCCACACAGCCTTGTCTCGTTTTGTAATAAACGGAAATTGGAGCGACTGAGACGGAATTATGTCACGTTGTCTTTGTGAGCGAAGTAGAAATTAGGGGGAAAGGATGGAATAGAGATCATTTCGCGGCATTAATTAGAAATGTAACGCTGATCCGTTGTTAGAATTAAAATTTTACGATTGAACATCGCAATTTGCTGAATAAGCCGAGGAGATGCTAATTCTTGTTAGATGTGATTTATATCTCTGATACATTTATTAAGTTAATTAAGTTCAAGTTTATTTTAAATAAATCGTAACGTCAGCTTAACACTTATCATTTTACCCCCGCAATAGCAGAAGAAAAAATTAGTGTCCTATATAAGAAAAAGTTTCAGGCAAGCGTAGTCATCAACATAAGAAGATACTTCTCACATCTTTAAGCTGTCATCATAAATTCTTACGACTTCATATAGTTTTCTTTCTTCAAAGTTATACAGGCAAGGGAATGGACGCTTAAGGCACACAATGACTTCAACACGAACTACTACTTCACTTTCTTGCTTGTCCGCCGCTGTTCAAGACACCAGGCATGAATTTACTACTAAGACTTGCTAATGATCAATTACGTTTTTGCTTGTTTGCCATCGTGTACGGGAGAATTACCCCAACACTACCTACGAATATCTACCTCGTAGGGTTGTCGAAATTTATGCCGGAGCTTATTTACCTCTAACCCTTCGAATTGAATTATATTTTGCGAGGCGACATCCAAAGGTGTACCTGTCATCTCCCTTTACTTTACCTATCTAAGTAACGTACCAATGTTGTACATCCTCACGTTAAGGGTGGGAGAGCAACACCTACAAAATATACACGTACTACAGAGGGTTATGAATGTTTACCTAGTGCGAAAGTAAACATAGCGTCTGACCCGAAAATTTAATTGGAAAGGATAAATTAAGCGTGGAGTTTAAACTGGATCTGGATGGAATATTGAAAAGGGATTACGCAGTTTGGACGAAATAAGCGATATCATAATGGTTCGAAATATAGGGAATGGTGAAAACGTACGTTTAGCCATTAGGGACCCTCGGGGAAAACTAATTTCTAGGGTCAACGCAATATATATATAGATATATGCAAAGTACAACCTCAAATCTCCGGGGTGTAGGTGAAGAATGTCGGCTGAGTTTAATGTTTATTTTCAAATATTATTTCTGGTTTATAATGAAAGATCAATAAATTATTTTCGGAGCGTCTGAATTTTAAAAATATACACTGAGAGGATCAAATTGTAATTATAAAGGTTTTGGTCAAATATTTGGAAAAATCGGAAGGTGTTATCTTAGATGTATTTGCAAGAAATAATAATTGCGAGAACCTCCAAGCGTCACCTTTTCAATGCTAAAACTTTGTTTCTTAATACCAACAATATATAATAAAATTATCTACGTCAGACTCTTTCTAATATGGACAAGTAGATTGCTTGAGCTAGTCTAGAAATGACCTCACCTCATCTCAGCGCAGCAAGTTACTATGAAAATTTATCCGAAGATGGGATTTTTCTACAATCCATACCCTATAATCACTCCACCCAATAGATTAGATTACTGACTGCATCTCTTACTGCGATTGATACAATGTATTGTCAATACCTTTAATATTTTAGTCCTAATTGATCTTTAAACTTTTGAAGAAGTTTAGGATTTCGTTGGGGACTGTAACTCTGACGTTAGCCAGCGCACCATTTGGAATCTTAATTCAGTCTCCCACAGTTGGAGATGAGCCTTTATGTGGCCACAAAATGGTTCTGATCCAATGAATCAAGACTGTGTGCCTTTTTTGCAAGACCATCGAGAGTCTCATTAACCTCACATTCCCAACGATTTGGTATCTATATCAGTATGACTGTGTTTCTTTGGCCAGAGCTTTAAGTCAAAGGTACATGATGCTAGAACCATTACTGGTGCTTGACTGTCTAAGAAAATATATATGCATGCACCTTTCTAACGCTTTTCCAATATTTATTGAAACATTTTTCAATAGTTTAAATTTCTATTTGAAAAATTGCTGGATTTGTACCTAACGCCACCCAAATCTCGCTTGTAATACACGTGTACCAACCCATGGACAAGTTTTGTAGTTTAGGTCCACTGGACTTCTACGATTCCAAAGGGGTGTTGTATGGTTTCTTAGTTCTGTCAACTATCTTAATTTTTGAAGCATCTGGAGATGGCCCAGTAAGTCTCTTAATTTGAGATCTGTATTCTGTTCCAGTCTGATGGCGACCTTTTCACCTGTAAATGTAAGTTCCGAATGGCTTTCTGGAGTTTATACAACCGCAAAATGGGAGACACGCCCTGTCTAAAGCCGAACTGAATGTGCTGTATCACTTTCTTAGAGATAACTTCCTCCTGGACGGACTGGAATTGATGGTTAAGAGAAGCTTCTCCCAGGTCGAAACAGAAAGGTTAGTTAGAGCAAGGTTCGAGATCCTTTTGGGAACTGTTGCTTTTCTAGGCTTCTTTACTATAAGGCTTTAGTTCTTTTATTGAAGCCTCACCTTAGGCCAAATTCATTGATTATTTGGAAAGTCAATCTTATCGTGAACTAGGTCGTTATTTGAGGGGATTATTGTTTAAGTTCTTCCAAAGATCGTTAATGATAATAGACTTTATCACACAATTTTTTCCGTTCTCAAGGTTCTGAGAGTCCTTGCAGAGTCTGGCCAATTTGAAGGCATTGCCTTCTATAAGCGCTAGCTTATGTCATGAAACCAATTTTAAAATATCACACACGCAGCATTAGAAGATCTCTTCATTTGAGATCTGTATTTTTTTCCAGTCTGATGGCGACCTTTTCAGCTGTAAATGTAAGGGAATCAGATCTAAAAGGGTCTTCATCGCTGCAATTGGTCAGGTTCGAATGACACTTATAAATGCTTAAACAGGCAAGTCGTCGGCGTCGTATTTTTTTGTCCCGTTTTTATTTTGTTTTTGGCCACCATACTAAAAGTGAGTATGTGACCATAGGTCTGATTATAGTCAAGTCGGTCCAGAAGATCGTCTTAGGTTTCAGCTCCTAGGTTTTGCCAAAAAAAGACAATGGCAGGTCCACAGTGCTCTTGTTGCTCTTTCAAATATACTGTTATATTATGCCATTTCGATTATTTCCAAAAAAATCGTTAGAGTAATTTATTAAACATTGTAAATTTGAGATGAATTGAATTGTCAAAATTACACGTACACACAAGATTTTGGATAAGATTGAAAAGTGAGAAAAGGAAAAGAAGAAAGAAAAGAGTAGACGAAGAAGGAAAGATTCAAAGGAAGGAAAAGGAAAAGAAGTAGAAGCAAAATTATTATTTTAAAGTGTTTAATATATGTTTTTCTCTTTATTTTATTTGACATGTTTGCCTTAGATTTCTCTAATTAACACCAAAAATTATGAAACAGATACAAACTCCTATTTCACGCTTTAGTTTCTTGTAGAAACTTCTCCGGTTGTAATTTTTAGATGAACTTATCTCTAACTAGGCCTTACTTTATCCACCCTGTCTAATGAATCAAACTCTCGCTCCTTTTCTCTACTTCCTAACCCACGTGCCACACACCGTAAACCGACTACACCACACTTCGCCGTTATTCATTGTTGTAGACGCCTCGTTTATCTAAACGAGACCCGACTATAGCCGCAGCTTTATTTAATACGCTACTACTACTGCTGCAGCTACACGGTGAGTCGCGCATCGTCTTTTCACGGTATGCTGGGTATTCAGAAACGGCACACTAGATTTGAACGACCGCCTAACCCGTGTGAAGTTGGAGCCTATCTAGTAAAGCAGTTGCTTGATGAGAATGATGGTTATGACGTTCAAATTAGATCTGTATCTTGAAACTTTTAATAATCATATTTATTTATTAAATTAAATCGGTTCCAACTTGTGATAACAATTTTTCTTTCTCTTGACCTAAAATTCTTCTCTGGGATAGATACATCAGTCTCGTAAAAACATTCCGTCATCGTCGACTTCTACACAAAATAATTGTGAAGTTACGAGATCTAGGACGAATGGGAACGCCAAAGCGTAAATCGGGAAAGAGATTTTCTTGGTATTTCATTTACGATCTTGGATTTTATTCCCTCGTCTGATAAATGACATTCTACATGCTTTTAAATTGAAACTATGTATACATATACATTTATCTAAACGCCAACGAAAAGTTTATGTCGTTGTTTGCACTATAACTAGAAATTCGATGCAAAACGTAATATCTGGCGAACGTGTATTCGAGTTCAAAACATTCTAGGTACGAAACCAAATAGTTTGTATGATATTCCAGTTATTTTATATTCATCCTCACAGAGGAAAAAATCAGTTCCTGATAATTTTCAACCCAAATGCCCAACCCAGACGTCGAAATAAATTATTATCCAGAAGTTTATAACCTACACCACAAATACTGTTCATCTGCATCAATTATTGTTTATTAAAAAAAAAACTGAAATTATTTTTCTGCAAAATCTGAACACGTAATTGTAGTCGTTTTAAAATCAGAGAAACGTTTTATATGATCAGTGTTTTCGTTAAAATAAAGTCGGTTTTGCGAATTGCGAACTGCATTCAATTAATTTAAAAAATTGTTGAAAAAGTAAACAAAACAGGTGAGATCAACTTTAATAGAGGTACGATTTGTGCAGTATTGTCCACGACTCAAACTGGGTTGTTTTGCAGATTATATCCAAAAAAGATGCTAACAAATGAGCATTGACTTTTGGATTAGCATCTATTCACCCTTAGATTAGCTTTATAGAATGTCTACTTCATATTTCCTACAGACTGATATAAAAAACTGGTCCTTTAGTAGCTAAACTACTCAAAAATGAATAAGGAATTTTTACTATTTTGTATTTTTTAGTATTAGTTTTTTGTATATTCAAACTAATACCCGCCCACACCATGATACCACCGCCGCCAAAAGGCACCAGACCTTTTGTAAACTCGGGTCTATAACGGTCTCCTCGAGTTCTCCAGACCCTTACTCTACGATTATCACTAAATAAGCAGAATCTGGATTCATCAATGTATAAACAATGCTCCCATTGAAAATTTTCTGCTAGTCGTTGGTTAACCCAAGCTCTTCTAGCCATTCTGTTGGCATTAGTTAATTTTGAGCGTCTCACAGGCCTGCAGCTATGATGATCCATTTCCTTCAGACGGTTTCTGATGGTTTGATCCGAAACTCTATGATAACATATGTATGTAGTGTGTTAAACATTATAATTTGAAACTATACACTTGTGTTTTATTATATATATATAATGGAGTTTTCTATTAATTACTATTCAGTAACTGATGCCAAATCACCACACCCAAATGGTTTAACTTTATGATCAAAATAAGCGTTCATTAGTGCAAACATTACGTGTACTGTGCCCATTTTACGGCAAACACGATAGCACTTCAAAATCAACTCTTCAACATTTAGTGGCCAAATTCGAGACGACCGATTCGGTAAACGACCACTCAACTTCCATACGTCAAAGAAACTTTTATTGGGATGCTTCCCCAAAGTGTAGAAAGTATGGAAGATATTTCCACAGAACGTCTGCCCCATATCGGTAATCTCCTGTCTCTTTAAAATCGCTGAAGCTGTCATACTGTCACAACTTAAGAAAAATTTTGCATCCGAGAAGGTTTGTCCTCAAACTTTTTGCGTTACGGAAGCTATCAAAACCACATTTGATGCTATAGAGACAATAGGCGCCGTTTTTCCTGGGAGTTCTCTTTAAAATGTCCAAAACAGGCTTTAATCTTAAGATGGTCAGTCTTACTTCATCCTATCTTCAGGATCGCATCTTTGCCGTATATCAGGAGGATTTACTCTCTTCATCGAACTCTGCTGGCGTCCCTCAAAGTTCTCTACTCAGGCCAACGTTATTCCTTATCTTTATACACGATCTTCCTCAGGAACAGGATATCAATCTGGGCATATACGCAGATGAAAATGCGATTTAGACCTCTTCAGAGAGTGAAGTAATCGTCCATACCCACTTACAACGGGAGCTGGATAGTATCCTCTACTGGGCGATGGAGTGGCGTCCAAGATCAACGAATCCAAAAGCGTTAACTGTTAGAGTCACTAACCGATTAAAATGTCCATATGACAATCTCTGTATTGGCAACCACCGTCTGCCATGGAACTCGTCGATCAGGTATCTGGGCATGACAATTGATAGCGGACTCACTCCCAGAACACGCAATAACAATATCATCTCCCGCATCACCGCAGCAAAGTCCTGTCTTGTGTGCCAAAAATTCACAATCTTTCAACATGGTCTTGTGTAGCCAAAACTCATTTAAAGAGGATCAAAGCACAGCAAAACAAAGCAAACAGTATCATGCTGTCCAGCTCGCATCAAAGACAGTCGAAAGAATCAGACAATTTTTGAACCCTGTAGCTCAGCAGACCACCAATCTTGATGGCACCTGATAATGCAGTATCTCCAAGAAGATGTTTCTGATTTTCGACAGTTTATACCTATGAATTCGAAAAAAAATCACATCAATCTCAATGGGCAATAGCTATCTTATTAGAGGACAAGCTTTCAAGAGGAAGCCCGCAAAGAGATATCTACAGTTTATTCCAGGATTCCACAAAATGTTTATAATTCGCCAGAGCGAAAAAGTGAGGTTAATTTAACGCCAGTTCTCAAGCGTCGGGGAATCACAGCAATGAATATGAATTTACTTCCAGATGGCGCTAGAAGTTTACTTTATTTTTCATTCAATTCATTTTTTTTAATTTTGAAATAATTTTTAAATTTACTTGAAAATGATAGAAATAACATTTCAAAAGTAAAATTAAACCTAATGAATTAGTATAATTTAGAATAGATGTGCTTGTATGTGTCTGTTTGTGCGTTTTCTCTCTTCGTTAGCAAAAAAGGTCGACACTGAAAGTTACTGGACGAAGTATATTTAGCAACCGGTGACTTTGGAGATATAATTAAATGTTTATAACTTACGACCTTCTTTGCCTTCATTTTTCATAACCTTTTCACAAGTTGTGCGACTTGTTTTGTTTTGAACGGAGATTGACATTTCGCGTAAGTTTGTGCGTGTAGAGTTTGCCAACTGCGTCGTGTGGCATCGTACCAACCGTTTTATTTTTTACTACTTTCTAACTTTGTATTATGTTACTATGTTGGTAGTGCAGAGTGTTTTTGTTTTCGAAGAATTAGTCGTTGGATTCTCAAGGGAAATTTTTTCCTGTAATGATCAGTAACGAATTTGTGTAGCTTCATATCAATTGAATGATCGAACTATGTATACAAAAAGAGGACGTCATTGTCCTTTATATTTCTGCCAACATTCAAGTCGCATCGTATAACTAAATAATCTCAGTCCCATATTATTAGCGCCATTTTCCAAATTTACACATGCGAAGAAAGTAAACAACTGCATATATACCTAAAGCTAACAGAACCGTATGATTACTTCAATTTCGTTCCGAAATAGAAGAAAAACGTTAATTTCATCTAAAAGGAAGCTTTAACCGAATGCTAGCACGTTTTCGTTTCGTTTAGAGAGGTGCAAGCTTCGCCCAAAGTCCCCATATTGGCGAGCTGGCACAGCATATTTGCATGTGCTGGACAAAGCTAATACCCTGACACCTACACTACGTAAAACCTGATTCCCTTATCGCTAGTTCCCATTGTATGCTCAAGCGCGATATTCACAATATGCTTCGTTGGTGTATGTGATCCTATTGTATTTTATATTTCTAACAACATTCAAGTCGCATCGTATAACTAAATAATCTCAGTCAAATTTGCGAAGAAAGTAAACAACTGCATATATACCTAAAGCTAACAGAACCGTATGATTACTTCAATTTCGTTCCGAAATAGAAGAAAAACGTTAATTTCATCTAAAAGTTTAACCGAATGCTAGCACGTTTTCGTTTCGTTTAGCCCCATATTGGCGAAAAACAAAGCTAATGCACCTACACTACGTAAAACCTGATTCCCTTATCGCTAGTTCCCATTGTATGCTCAAGCGCGATATTCACAATATGCTTCGTTGGTGTATGTGTGCTTTTACAAAGTGGTAGAGCAGAAAAATGCTGCTGGATCGGCAAGATAGCGTTCACGTTTTGGTTATTCCAGTTAGGGATCTATATTATATGTGTATACATATACATATATAAATTGAGTGCGCGTAGCTTTTGATTTTATTTTATCCAAATAACATTACGAAAATTGAATGCGTTCATGTAATCTCCGCTGTTAAGGGGCTCGGAATATTAATGAAAATATTTAAGAATGCTCGACTTCTACCTTTCACCGTAATATAATATTATGTCGAGAATACCTATTCATATTTACCTACAGTAAATAGTATTCCAACCTATATTCCCATCTAAATGTTGTAGCTTGAACCGACTAACAAGGATGGCATTACCGACGTTTACAATTTTGATATGCCCGCGAGTAACTGCATCGTAGTGGGTCTGCAGCAATATGGATGTAGAAAATCACAGGGGAAACTTGACATGGCATATACAACGCATATTCATACGGATTCATGTAAAGTTTACGCCCGTATTTGCCTATCCGCTAGTTATGTTGTATATGAATTTCGTGGCTTTGTTGTAAAGTCTTACTTACGTGCAATACCTTGCGGCTATCATTCAGTGAAACTTGAATCGTACACGAAGCCCGATCCAGACTATAAAGTCGTTGTACAGCTGACAGAAAATCGTAATATTCTCTATGACAACATCGTATAGTTATGCGGATATGCATCATTCTATTCAGCATTTAGATTGTAGTGCCATTCAATTATTTTGTTAAATTATCCGACTCTACGTTTCTATACATCCAATTCTCAATTTGTACGTACAATAATACGTAGAAGAAAAGTGATGTTAGTCCAAAAGACATGAATGATATTCGAATGTTTCAAGCTGAGGACAATCCAGAAATAATAAAAGGGTTTTGAGGCACATAATCTAACCAAACTTAATCCCACATTATATATAATTGAGAACAACAAATCACTTCTCACAATTCTAATTCATAACAAATGAAGGGGTGAGTGCAAGAACCAGACAGCTCCACTTTTTGCCGAAATACGTTTTTTCGTTGATTCCGATGCACAAAAAATCGCTTCATCGTTTGGTGCAAGAATCACGCAGTGCGTGTTTTTGATGAGGTCACAGCTCGCAAGTCTCCAAACAAAGTAATAAGTTCCTCACACGATTTTATCAACAACTACATAGCACTGGAAGTAACTACCCTGTACGTTTTCAGTGATAACTGTGTTGCACAAAACAAGAATGCAGTCCTCGTTCAGTTTTGGCAGACTTTAATATTACAAGGTAGGTTTCAGAAAGTCGGACATCGCTATCCAGAGCCGGGACATCACTTTTTACCTTGTGATCGGTCCTTTGCTCTGGTAGAAAAAGAAAAAAGGAAGAGGGAAAGAGTGTACTTGCCACACGAATGGAAACGAATGATAGAAAACACAAGCAAGAAATATTTTGTTAAAGATATTACGCAAAAATGATATTAAACTATAAAGCCAAAGTAGCCCGATTAAAAAAAAAACAGAACATCAAAAACACTGATGGGCAAAAATTCCAAATCTGAAAGTACAGGATAATGAAATTTAGTGGGGAACATAAGAAAACAATTTTATATTAGGAGACAACAAGTGCTTTTTTAGTGGCAAGGTTCAATTTTTGAAGAAACCTTCTATCATGCCATTATTTCCCGGACCTGATGATAAACTATATAATGGTCTTTTATCTCTTAAAGAAGACAAGTTAAAAAATGTGATGGAGTTAGCTAGACAGTATGTAGGCCAATCTGATATGTGGTACTAATGACCAACTGATTCCTGTGCAAGACCAAGAAATTCTGACCTCAGAAGCAGATGATGAAGATGATTATTATTTTTTTTTGTATTGTAGTTTAGTGTTAGTTTCACTAGTTTTGTATTTTTCAAATTTTAGTCAAGAAACAGGCAGCTCCAACATCTTCGAAAAAAATTTTAAGCCTGCAAGTAATTAAAATTTCAAAAAGAAATGCTGAAATATATCACTTTGTGCATATATTTGCAGCAAAATCGAGTAAAAACCGTATAGCAATACTTCTTTTTTTCTGTAACGTTTTTTCCAATTTCCCACAAATTTGCTAAAATGGAGCTGTCTGGTTCTTGCACTCACCCCTTCAAATGGAGTAACTACTTACCGAGCTTTTAGTCAACGTACTGTCCAGGCAGATTTATTAATAAAAGTTCGCCTCTATTGCCTCTCATTATGTATTGACTTACCAAATCAGAAAATCCACAGAAACTGCTTTTGATTACTAGTGATTCAGAACAATTAAACATGCGACCGAAAGCACAGCATTGAGCGTGCCATTATCGGATGGTTCGAGTCTATGTATGGTTAAAGGTTCGCAAACATAGACGACTCTACCGGAAAAGTGTTAGCTATAAAGGGCTATTAATCAATTGGCTTTGCGTACAAGGCTACCCCAATGACCTAATGATCAGCCTGCATGCAGAATGTCCTGAACCTAACCTGGTCATGGTTCAGGTCAGAAATAGCTATGGTACCATTCATAAACAGGAGGAAGCTAAAATTGCAGTGTTCAACACGCTGCAACGCGCTTAGTAAGGTCCAGAGGATTGTTTGTCTATGCACCACGGGGGTCATGTGTTCAACACCGATGGCAGCTATGCAGACCATTCTTGGTTTGTTGATACTATGTTGTAACTATGGGAAACAATAAATCAGACAATGAAGAATGGGTTTTGGATGAGGTGCGAAACTCGAGCAATAATTTAAAGGATCTGTACTATTTGCAACTTAGGTTGAAAGTATCGACAGTCTGTCCGCTGTACAAAAAAAAACTCTCGCTTTGATGTCTCCAACTATCGACCGGTTTCACTAACATCGAGTTTTTCAAAAATATTTGAGTATGCCATGCTTTCTAGATTACGAGACCATTTGGAACACAAGAGTGTTCTTACTTCTAGGTAGCATGATTTTAGAAGTAATTATTCCACGATAACCGCCATTTACTCTTTCATTGGCGAGGTCGTACAAGTTTTGGGTAGAGAGAACTGCGTGGCCGGTTTTTTCTGCGATTTGACGCGTTTGATTGTGTGAAACATGAGTTGTTGATGGATAAGCTGGAGAGTTGTGATGTCATAGGCGTTGTGGCGGAGTGGTTTCAGTTCTATAGGTAGGCATGATTATGTCTTTCCCAACAATAGACTAAGGGTCATATTTATAGTCCGTGGTTGAGGTTGTGTCGACGCTTGAGCATGCGATTTTGACATAAATGTCATTACAAATCTGTCAAAATCGCGTGCTCAAGCACCGACTATAAATATGACCCTAAGGGTCATATTTATAGTCCGTGCTTGAGGTCATGCTTGAGCACGCGATTTTGGACATTTACGTCAAAATCGCGTGCTCAAGCATCGACACAACCTCAAGCACGAATTATAAATATGACCATAAATCTAGCAAATAGTACCTACTACGGATGCAGTGGGTGTCAAGCTGTTCAACAGGTTCCCGAAACACGTGAAATTAGAAACTAGTTTGAAAGTATTTAAAAGTAAAATAAAACCCTGCTAATAGATAGCAGTATTTACTCCGTAAATGCATTTACATTATTGTTAGGAAAATCTTGAACTGTGAAATTTTATCTTAGGGAGGGTGTGGGCGCTTTCTTAATAAAAAAAACTTGAAGTTTAACTTGCAACAGAGATATTACAAAGACTTGAAATTGATCTTGATCAATCCTCTCCTAAAATTATAGACAGGAGAGCTCTTGTATAATAATTGCTGATGGCCCCCAATCTAATTGAATTATCAATTTTTCTTTCTGTCCATGTGCCATATGAGGCTTTAGAAAGCTTCATTCAGTGTTTATAACATGAAGAAAGACCTTCAAATAATGATATTGATGTTCATCTCAAAGTAATTAACAAGAATTCTAAAATAAAAATAAATTTTTAATACATCATACTGTATAATACGAAGTAATTCTGTTATTTGTATTCACCAGGATATACCCATTCATATTTCAGAAAATTCCAGTCAGCAAATAATTTCTTGGCTCCACTTCTAACGAGCCATTCATTCTCCCTTAAATAACGAGTCGTCGTCGTGGTATGATATATGACTTCTTACGCCGTTGCAACTTCATAAAAATTAACCGCGATAATGCATACTGTAAGCAGGAATTGGTCGCGATTCATTATCGTACAATTTCCGCATCATAAAACCTCTGCACACCCTATTCATTTAAAAAGTTCACTCCATTCATTTCTACTTTATTATTTATAGGTACTCGTATCTTTTTTCTTATGAATAACTAACGATAAATACGCGAATACTTATTTTAAAAAATATATTGGCGCAGTCTGTAGGATATACTAAAACTCAAACAGGAAGATGTAATAATATCTGATGTTTTCTCGAAACTACAATGTGTTTCCCTTTTATTACTTGTACTGGGTAAATATAATTTGGACATAAAATTTAATTTACAGACGATATCAGGAGTTTACTGTTCTGTCGGTTATAAATTTTACCCGAAAACTTGTTAGACGTGGAAATATAGTGTTTTCCCTGGTTGCTAGAGCGCTGCAAATTGAACTATTTCTGAGGGTGGTTGGGGAGGTAGCGTAGTTGGTCGTCTTCGGCTTTCCGCGTTATAGAAGAACAAAAGCGAGACAAATCTGTTAAATAACACATAAATTCTCGCTGAATACAGTAGCTGTAAATTCAATACCGTAGGAAATATTGCTGGAGCATCTCGTAACGTCATTTCGAATGGATATTTCCTAGCAATAAAGTGTAGGTAATTTGTAACCGTATTACCTGATGTGGAAAATATAAAATAATATTGTTGGCTTTTACTACGTATCTTCTTTCTTTTTTTATTTGTAAAATAATCTACTGTTCAAAAGTATTTGGGCACCTGCATTTGATGAAACTATTTATACAAAACAGCTTCCAGGAAATTCATTCGTCCAAAATTGAATAATTATAGGAGAAGCAATAAATTTACAAAAAACTGTATTACTAACGTTGTTGTTATTGTAATTATATGGGGATTAGTATAATAAAAGTTTTTCTAATTGTCTTTCTCTTAAGCTTTATTTCAGTTGAACAGTGGAGTAAAGTCTTGCGGACCGATGAGTCAAAATTCGAGATTTTCTATTCAAGAAGACATGTTTTCGTTCGGAGATCAACATTCTTATTCCTACGGTCAAACATGGCGGTGGTTCAGTGATGATCTGGGGTTCTTCTAGTGGTATGGTTGTGAGTGATATTGTAAATATCGAGGGCATATGAAAGAAGGAACACAGTATCGAAACATTTTAGAGAACAATGCTATTCCTTCAGGATTAAGAATTTTGAGTCCAAATTTTGTATTCTAACAAGGTAATGACTCAAAACATACATCTAAACTGTGCAAAGACTATTTACAACACAAGTTGTGGAATATCAGAAGCTGATGTGTGGAAGAAACTGCCCCAGATAACTCCAGATACCCTGCCAAAGTTAACTGCCAGAATGCGGCGATTGTGTGCTGCTGTTATTATAAAAAAAGGAGGTCACAAAGACGAGTCAAAAATGTAGATATATTGTTCAATCCTATTGCCAGATATGTAATTAGCCATGTAAACATATGTTCACTTTTTCGTTCGTGGTTTTAATCATGTCTTCTAAATCTATGGGTGCTCAAATACTCTTGAACTGTAGTGTATGTTCTAGTGGGGAAAAGGATAAATTATACTCAATTAGGTGGTAACTTTTTGCTACTACAATTAGCGGATTTAGATCATTTCATTGAAGTTTCATTTTCTTCAAACTTAAAGTAAGTCATAAAATTATGAAGAAGGTTTAGAAAGATCAACAATAGTCTAAACTGTGCATTTTATAAAAAAAGGCGACTTGCATGTTTCGTCCATTCTTCATCAGTAAACTGCTCAAATAGTGTACACCATAGAAATATTACTTGCCATACAAACTTTGCCACCTTCTTTCATCCATTATCGGGTTGAATTTCTAAAAACGCCAACACATTTGTTCCATTACTGTGGCATAGAGCATTAATACCAAGTTTCAAGTAAATTTCACCATAAAAAATACAATTTTTTTTCTATATAAAGTATGGCATCCTCTTTCACTTCCTTATAATTTTGATCACAAAAATATATTTTTCTAATTTCTTTCTACAAAAATATTGCCACCTTCCTTCGCCCCTTAAGGAATGAATTTAAAAAAAGCTGAAACATGTGTTTCATTAATTATGTTCAAGAGTAATATCAACTTTCAAGTGAATAACCAGAAATTGCAGAAATTTTGCCATCTCTCTTAGCCCTGCACCGGGTTAGGTGAGGAAGTGGGAGGGACGGGGAGGTGGCAAAGGCAAGGAGTGAATTTGAAGAAACGCCGAAGAATGTATTTTATTAAATATCTTCAAAAGCATTAATATCAAGCTTCAGGTAATTCTGATCATAAAATTATAATATTGTAATTTTTTTCCTATTCAAGCTTTACCACCTCCCTTCGCCTTTTTAGCGATTAAATTTCCAAAAATCCCGAAACACGTATTTTATTAATTGTGACAAAGAGGTAAGAGCACTAAACTCCAAGCAAATTCGACCATAGAAATATTATTTAATATAGAAACTTTGCCACCCCCTTACAAGATCTTTTACCTCGCTCCACTCTCTTAGGGATTGAATGAAAGAAAACGTCGGAACATGTGTCTCAACCAAAATTTGACCATAAAATCGCTATTTCGATACCAAATTTGACCATCATGTGTTAATCGGGAAAAACCTTTTGTAAACCCATCGAAAACTAGATGAATTATCACAGAATCAGTGATTTATTAATGAAAAAAAAAGAATGCTGAAAGACGTCAAATTTGTTTTGTAGGATAACACATGTGCTAACTCCTCCCTACCAAGGGGACAATGCCTTTCCTTATCTTCATAGGAAACTGGGATAGTAGGACATCTCATTTGAAAGATAATTCACTTTACAACGATGCCATACTTGCTGGACTTCACTTAAACACACAAAAAAGAAATTCATTTTTCTTTATCATTAGCAGGTATGAAAAAAATGATATCGAGATCGGCTTTGATTTGGTAGGTACGCAGTTAATGCTATTACGATTGAGAATTTGGTTCCGTAGCACAAATTGTAACACGTTGTCATCTTATGTAACTATATCCTATTATTCTGGTTTAGTATACGAATAAAGAAATAAGTTTAGAACATAACTTATTTCTTAATGAACAGTATTCTGGTTTACCCAATAGAAGAAGAAAACATAATCCGGATGATTAAGTACAGTACAACGCTTTCAAGTAAATGGTAAATTATGTTTTCCTTAAATCTGAACTTAACCATTAATGACCCTGTACTGAATTATAGGGTACTAAAAAATAATTAAAAGCGATTCTAATTTTGGAACAATTTTATTGTAACGGGTGTTCCAGTAGGGGCTTCCGAACTTTGACAGTTGGTAGCGGCCATATTGTTGAAGCTGCATCTGTGAGATTGGGTGTTATTCAGTCTGTTTTGCCAAATCACCATGGACGGGTATAGCGTTCAATAAAATTGTTCTATGAAAATGAGTGTTGTATTCGGACAATGTTCCAGGCGCTTTGACCATTTTACAATCGCCGTAATCGTCCTACCGAGAGGACTATTCGCAGTGTGGTGGATAAATTTGAGGCTACTGGTTTAGTAATCAGTTGATTTCGCATCGCTCACAAGAACTTGGCCTTTCGAAGACATCAACTTGGCGAATTTTGAGTGGTGACTTGAATCTGCACAAAATTCAACTGACACAGGAGCTGAAGGTAAATGACCATTGATTGATTGATTGATTGCTATCAAGGCAACACTGCGGCCCACTGGGCCTATTGTGTTATTCCTGCCTTGATTCCATTTTACTCAAACAGGTTAGTTCCCTCGATCAGGTTTAGAAGCCTATTTGGTAAATCTTTCTCCACTGGTAGATCAAATGAGCTTTGCAAAGTAACCCTACGTTGACTTAGTGCCACGCATTCGAAGATGATATGAAAGGCTGTTTCCTGCTCCTCATTGCAGAGTCTGCATAGGGGTTCATCTTTATAGATCCCCATCTTGTGCAGATGACCTCTTAGACAGCCGTGTCCTGTTAATAGACATGTCACTGCCCTAAGCTGAGTCCTGTTTAATGCAAGTAAGTCAGCAGTTAGTCGTTGTGACGGTCGTTCCATCATCCGTTTGCTGTGTCTTTGTCCAGCTACATGGTTCCAATTTAGTTGGTGTTGTTTTATACTCCACTCATTAATTGCACCACGTACTGCACTCTTTGTGATACCCAGACCTGGCTCCGGCCCGGTGAATTTAATTTGGGAACCTTCTCTCGCTAGCTGGTCTGCGGTTTCATTGCCTGCTATACCCCTGTGTCCCGGCACCCACACCAAGGTGACCTTGTTGTTTCTGGCCAGGACAGTTAGGTTTTGCAGACAGTCCCATACTTGGAGGCTATGTAATAAGCTAGAGCCTTTAAGGCTGCCTGACTGTCAGCGAGAATACAGATCGCCTGCCCTCGCGGTTGGCGGCGCAGACTCTCCAACGCACAGGTTTGTATAGCATATATTTCTGTTTGAAATACCGTTGTGTATCGCCCAAGTGGTTCACATACCTTGTAACCCTGGTTTTCCTCGAATACACCCACGCCAGAATTAGTGCCCGCCTTTGACCCATCTGTATACCAGTTTTGGGCGTGCGGTTTTCTCCCTCACCATTTTTCCATTCATCCCAATTCAAGAAAATCTTGAAGGGTTTGTCATAGCAAATCCTGGTGATTGATATGTCGCTCCCCATATCAAAGATTGGGTTTTGTACTATTGCTTCTATTCTGGTGTGCCCCAATCCATAGTGGGGTCTCCAGTTGCTAGTATTCCTTAGTCTGTATGCTCCCATTCTAGCCTCTCCCATGATAAAGATATCGAGGGGAGGCAAGTTTAGCATGGTTTCCATAGCAGCTGTCGGAATACTCTTGATAGTCCCAGTTATACATAGGCATGCTAATCTCTGAATTCTCGAGAGGTTAGTTATCACATGCTTCTGCCTAACTTTTGGCCACCAGACCAGGCAGCCATAAGTTATCATGGGTCTTACTACCAAACTATACAACCAATACGTCATATGCGGTTTGAGTCCCCATGTTTTTCCAACTGTTCTACGGGTTGTTATTAACACCCTTTTACATTTGTCAGTCATTTTCTCCAAATGTGAATTCCAGTTTAGTTTAGAGTCCAAGATCACTCCCAGGAACTTGGCCTCCTGACTAATCTGTATAACCTTATTGTATAGAGTCGGTGCTCTTAGGCCTTCCAATCTCCTTCTTTTGGTGAAGGGTACAAGTGCAATTTTCTCCGGGTTTACTCCAAGGTTCTCCCTCTTGCACCACCCTTCTACCATCTTTAATGCTCTTTGCATAAGTTCTGAGATTAAATGACCATAGAAAACGACGTGTGTTTACTCATTGGGCCCTGAAGCAGTTGGAAACTGATCCTAATTTTAATCAAAAAATCATCTTCAGCGATGAGGCCCATTTCTAGATGAATGGGTACGTTAACAAATAAATTTGTCGAATTTGGAACGATACCAATCCACAAGAGATCCAACATCGTCAAATGCATCCAGAAGAAATCACTGTTTGGTGTGGATTTTGGGCTGACGGTGTCATCGGATCATATTTCTTTCAAATCGACGTTGACCAGGCCATCACCGTCAACGATAAAAAAATATCCCACACCCACTTTGTTTTGTTTAAATTTAAAGATAGGAAGCGCTTAATTAAAGACCGTTTCGATCTATTGATGTGAAAAATTTTGTGTAGTAATGAAGATTAATCATATAGACTCCCACCCACACTATTGTATTTGATTCAGTATTGATCGAGTCTCTATACCATTACATTTTCTGCTCAATAATTTTGACATATGATATTTACTTCCCGGTTATATTGAACCAACTGCGGCATACGCTTCGCCCGCGAAGCTTTAATACATAATAGATTTTGCTCACAGAACGTTTCAGTTTCATTTTCATATATCCATTATATATGATATTATTCGTGAATACGTAATATTATTTAATTTTCACAATGCGGCACATTTGCGGTTATCCATGTACTCTCTGTATTTATCTCTATGGTTGCGGCTTTTAAACAAACGAATAATGTGTAATTGTGTTAGTAAATTCATGGAAATATAGGATCAGGGTACTGGTTTTTGAATAAGTGTTTAGTTTCACATAGAAAAATGAATTATAAAATAATTTATTATGCACTTATGAAGATTAGAATTATGTTAGGGGTTAGAGGCAACAATTCTGATGATGTTAGAATTAATCTCAGCTACTGCCGGCTTATAGATTAGCCCTTGACGCCATACCATGTGGAAAACTGTTTGGATATCTAAAAATAATGCTTCGATGGTCTCTCTGGTTTCATAAGGGTTACAACTGGTCACTACAACTGGTAAATTTTTTCGAGTCTTATTGGAATTGAGTCAAACCCAGAGCCTCTGTTTGTTTTGTGGCGTTGATAAAATGTTTGGTTTCGCCAATATTCACTTCACCAGTATATTAATAAAAAACAGAAACTAATTTAATGAGTTAATTATTTAAAATTAAAATACTTTTTTAAATTATCTCGGTTAAACTTGAACTCGTTCAGATGAATAGAACACAATTTTTCACTCACAACTTTTCATTGAAATACAGATTTAAATTATAAACTCCGTGAAGCCCTCCCAACTGTCTAGACAATCCATTCTATGGATTACAGAAGCTGTTTAAGTATGCATGTACTAAACAAACCTCAAGCGCCACCGGCAAAAATATTAATTCCTCTTGCGCTAGTTCCTTTTAACTCGGATGATTTTTCTTCTTTCTGAGAAGTTTTTAAATAGCGCAACTCCAAAAGCCAACGGACAATAGAAAAATAAACTTCCTTGTGCGCTATGAATAAATTACAAAGGATAAATGAGAATTTCAATTAAATTCTTTCTATATAGTATACGAAGAGAAAATGGATTTACCCTTAAGGGAACTTCAATATTAAATCCCCAGCAATACAATTTATTATAATAGAATGAATTAGTTTGAGTTTTTTGTATTTATTTATATTATATAAATACAAATTACATAAATAAATAGCGAAAGCTCCCCACTTTTAATATTCCAAACATATACATACGTACAGGAGAAATCCATTTAGGGTTATTCGTACCCTAGCTTTCAGTTTCAACTTTCGCCGAACTATTCTGGACACCTAATACTATCACGAGAACGCTATCGAGATCTTAAAAGCATCTAGAGCAGGGCAAAACAAGCACAACAACAACTACGAGAGGAGTAGAGGTAGCGAACTGTACCGTGTTGTTAAGAGGGCCTTCTCTAGAACCGAGTACTCGTCAAGAATTAATGGTCTTGGAGTTCAATCTGGGCGCATACAAAATGTATGATTTTTACACTCGGACCCATGGGAAATTCGACTCCCATTATTGCTTAACGTTTGATTTGTTCGTCCGTAATGGTATCGAAATGTATCTTTGTTCTTTTAACGGATTGAAATCATCGATGGCGATATCGAATTGTATAAAAGTGGAATGCCAAAGAGCAAGTTATCTCTAAGAATTCGATTCGAATAGAATGGATTCGTGGAAGCTTGGGGAATTTTATGATGATAGATATGCATCTTATGTAATATATAAATTGCAATAAGATTTTGAAGAAACTTTGAAGATTGTTCTAGCTCTCCTGCACGTCATTCAAAACCTTTGGACTTCTATTATGCATAGACTGTTAAGAGTTGTTTTAGGTTTTTTTTTAATTTATTAAATTTATTTTTTTTAATTTAAGATAGTATCTAGTATCAGGCCAAGATCATTTACCTTGTCCTCAACAGCCAGCCTGTCATTACCGAGCATTACATCAACTTCGCTTTTTAAGTGATTATATATACTAAGTCTTGCCAAACATGACCTGTGACTTACTGGGGTGTTAGGTAATACTCAAATTTCTGTCTAAGGCAAATCCAGAAATAGCTTTAAGATCACGGTTAATATAGTGCACAGCCATCTGCCACTCAAACTGAGTTAAGGACCGTAACAATTGGACATCGTCAGCATATATACATAATGTCAGCCGTATACAAGAAGTACAACAGAGGGCCCAATACAGACCTCTGTGGAGCACCCTGAAAAATAGGTAAATATTCTGTCGCACAGGAAACTGCCAATAAGAGCCACCGCGCTGTCGTGAAACCCTTCGCTCTTTAAAATCTCTAACAATAATCTGTCATCGACAGTTTGAACGCTTTACTAAAATCTAAGAGTGATGGGATTGACAAATCTTCACGGTCTGTAGCAGCAATTATGTCATCGGTAATTTCGAGCAGTGTGATTATCAGTCAACCATGGTGTATAACGGTTAGTAGCTCTGCGGCGAGTCAAAATTAAAGGAGCATGTGAGTCAAAAAGGGATAGTATAGAATAATTCAAGAAATCGACTTTATCTGTAATGTTATCCATTCTATAAATCAACTGCAGTGAGAGCAAGCGTAAATCCAGGCTAAAACGGTCTAAATTAATTCCGCCATAGTCCCTAAACCACCACCATGGGCTGTGTAGGGCTCAATCCCAAGTTTAATTCAAGATAAGTAAAATCATGATCAGAAAGATCAGAACTTATGACGCCCGATTTCAGTACGTTAGAGGAATCAGTCACATGTAGATGATCTATTAGCGAGCTGCGATTACTAGATAATCTAGTTGGTTGAACTATTAAGTGTTCTAAGTTTAGTGATTCGGTGAAATCGCAAAAAACGGTTGAGTAAATGAATTTATTTAAAGTCACCAACAAGATATATCAAATGATAAAATAAACAAATGATAAAAAGAATCCTATTAGATCATTACAGACAGTTTTATAGCAAATTTAACTTTTTTCAAGTAAATTTTTATCCATAGTTGTTCAATTATACAGGGTGGGAACTTTAACTGGAACAAATTTGATAAACCATATATCTAGGAATTTTTTTCTATCGTACAAAACATCTCATCGATTTTTTGTAATATTGGTATTTCTGATTACTGACTTTCTACCGTTAAGTCACACTTCAAATTGTAGACATATGGTCTTAGTTATTATAAATCGTAAATTTCTCGATAATTGTTGAGTTTAGGTATAGGACATGGTACATAAAACATACTTAGATTTCGATAAAGAATTCATTTGTCATGTCATCATTTCATTTGAAAAAATAAAGTTGATGGTCGTAACTTATTTTTGGGCCACCCTGTATATATGAATTTACCACAAAAAAATCCGCATTCAAAAATAAAAATCGACTTGTCCAAGCATTTTTCGCAAAAATTGTCACTTGACTTTTTATCGAATTTGTTCCAGTTAAAGTCCCCACATTGTATATATACAGCGTGTTCATTTGAAAACTTCCCACCGCAAAATTTTTTGAAATCCAGAAAATTATGAAAAATATCCTGAAACACGTAAGAAGTATTATCAAAATTAGTAACTTTTGATGCAAAAATTGCCTCTCCTACTTGAACATGCTACCCCCTGGAGCTAACCCCTTAAAAATCTTAAATGTAAAGAGCTATCGAGTAATACTTCATTTTAATAGTCTTTCGAAACACTACATTTTGGCGTTTAGTTTTTTGAAATTGATCGATTCGTTTTCGAAATTTTTCCGAAAATCATTTAGTTTGTTTTTTTGTAATTTTAGAAGTATCGGAACCAAACCCTGTGTTTAAAATGCACTTTAACTGATTATTTTTATTGTTACATTTATTTCAGAGAAGAAAAAATCAATGTAATAAGTGGATGGCTTTCGTTAAATGTTGCGGCAGTTCGTCGAGCGCATTACTTTTCTTGCAAACTATAAACCATTTTTGTTATTTTATTTAAATAAGTGTGGGTTGATAACACTAAATACTAATTTATACTAAAGCAACAGACAACGTGCACTCGCTTGCAATAAAATTACGTACGTTTTATTATTTTATTATGTATAATTTGTCACATTTTGTTAATAATAGTTGTCAATCAACCTCTCTGCTATTATACGTATTAAACATGTATTATACTGTCAAGTTGACATTTTTAACCTCATTTTGAAACGTACATTTCAATACATCGGAAAAATTGGCATATGACTTGTACGCAGATTTATTGCAAGCGACTGTATTTCCGAACGAAGAGCACCGGAAGAAAAAGTGATATATCCGCTTTTTATGCTGTTGCCTGTTTTTCGTTTATAGCACTACTTTTTATGTTAACAAATTTAATCAACGAATGCAAAATCGACATCAAAACGTATCGAAAACATGCATTTTATAATTTGTTTTTCGTTTTTTTTTTAATTTTTCTGCAAAAAGATTACTGTGAAAGAAAAAGTAAAACATTCAAAAAGCTAAAGCACGTTTTGAATAACTGGTTTTTGTTCCGACGCTCCTAAAATTAAAAACAAAGCAAACCAAAAGATTTTCTTAAAAATTTCGAAAACGAATCGATCAATTTCAAAAAACTAAACGCCAAAATGTAGTGTTTCAAAAGACTATTAAAATGAAGTATTACTCGATACCCCTTTCCATTTAAGATTTTTAAGGGAGTAGCTCCAGGGGATAGGATGTTCAAGAAGGTGAGCTAATTTTTGCATCAAAAGTTGTCCTCCTCGATAATACTTCTTACGTGTTTCAGGAAATTAGTCATAATTTTCTGGATTTCCAGAAATTTACGTTGGGAAGTTTTCAAATGAACACACTGTATATACCAACACCGCCACCTCTAGTCCCTCTATTTCTTCTGACCAAGAAATAATTGGCCCAAGAAACGGCCTCTGTAGGAATATTTTAATTGAGCCAGGTCTCGGTCAAAGCTACAATATCAAAAGCCCTAAAAGCTATTTCGTGTCTACCCAGCAACTAGATCTATGTAATAAAGACAATATCAACAATATGTAGTAAATTGATAGTAGGCACTAGATAAGTCTTAACATTAATCAATTAAAATGAAGGAAACATAATTTAAGGCAAACAATAATAATCAAGTTTGTTTTGCATTTTTTCCAAAGTTTTGGATTTCCTCTAAACAATATTTAGCTGGAGCCAACCTCTACCTTTGATAAAGATAAAGATAGAATTTATTTCGTGTTACATCATATAGTATGTATGGAACATGTCAAGATATGGTAACGTCAATTATAATTAATACGAAAACCAAGCAGCTGAAGTTAGTAGAGGCAAAATGTAGGCGTTTCTAGAACCCCCAGTGTCATGCTCATGAGTGAATTCTTTGCTTGCAAATAAATCATAATTTGTTTTAACGAATAAAGCACATTCAAGTATGTATAGATAAGGCAAAGTAAGTATGCCGTTCCTTATAAATAACTGTCTACAGGAGTCTCTTCGTCTCAGTCCAAACATATTTCTAATGCACATCTTCGGGAGAATGAAAATTCTTGAAACATCCACGGACGCACCCCAGATTGGACATAAGCACAATAGGCGTTTAATGCAGTGGCTCCATTTACTGAAGATACGATGGTTCGCAGTGCATAGACAAATCCAGATGTACTCCGGGTTAAGTACTGGGGTTTGATTTTTAAAAATTGAACTTTTGAGAGCTGTTTCAAGTTGTTCCGGGTGTATTCCTTCAAAATTTTAGCTTAATAAGATTATTCGAAAATGAAAGGTTTATCAATTGAAAAGATCCAACCGAGGACGAAGGGGGCGTGAGCTTAATTTTTTCAATTAGGGGGGAAAGGAACATGCTACAAACTTTTCGCAATTTGTCAAGAAGTAACTTACTATTGAGAATCCTTCGGGCGGCTATATTACTCCAAGTACGTTTCAATATTCTCCTATCGACGCGACTAAGGAAATGAAAAAGAATTCAGTTCTAGTTCAACATCAACGTTAACAATACATTTTGATAAGATTCACATCCTCTCACACGGCAGTGTCAATCGTATGCATACATGTATATAGGTACGTGAGTATTTATTAGTGGATCCTACTGACTGCCAGTGACAGTATCCTCATCTTATTCCAGCGCAGCGTGATAACGCGAGATATGCGATATAGCGAGTTGCGCATCAATGTAACCAAGCCAAAATCCTCCATATACGTGAGCTTGAGCATGTTGTATAGATTCCCATCACTTCCATGAATATACGATCTTGCTTACATATGTAAGATGTATATATTTACCTTACCTAATAAAGAAGAGACACGAATATACATATCTACGTTTCGTGACTGAACTACATTAATAATCCCGAAAGAGGAATTGATTTCTGGCAGGCAGCCAATTCCGGGAAGCGTGCTACATACGTCTGCCTTACCATGGGAACGAAGAAACCGACGTGAATCAAGTTGACTTCATCATATGTCTCTTATTTTCTGTATCGGATACCTTCGTATCTATACAAGTTCATTTGATCATAATTTTATTCTATGATTAGCTCTCTTTTTTTCATATCAAAATTGTCGTTCACAGGCTATAACAATGTTGTTTACAGGCGACCACGATGTTCATTAAATATTGAGTCGGTGACGAAATTAACTTCTCTCAATTTTCATAATAACTCAACGCACTTCGGCGTCATGGGATCGTTACCTTCGACATTACAGCAGTGTCTACTTCGTTGTAAACAACGCTGCGAAAAGGAGAGAATTTTTAAGTCTCTTAAAAAACTTTAACGGAATTTTTAATTGTATTACGTTGCTGTTAACTTTTTTTTTGCTCGCTGACTAACTCGTCTACCTTCTCCATCTCTTTCGCACTCTACATTCGCAACACTGAGCGTAATTTCGTCTTCGTTACCGAAATGGGGACATTTTCCACTGTCTTATTTAAATTAGTACTTTAACTTGTTTGTCTCTGATAAATGCGGATTTGTTTTAAACTTTTATGTGACATAATATAGTATTACTGATATAATATACTTTGAATACAATGCCATGTAAATAATAAATTCCTATAATATATTTCTTATTTAACAAGTAGGCGTGTGTCATAATTCCATTGTCGTGTAAAATAATTTTAATTTTGTGAAGTCATGCCAAAAATAAAGGATTGTATTGTATTGTATTTACAAAACCAATCCCAATTTGTTTTGTTATATATGCAGAAAGTATACCACGAAGAATCGACGTGTGAAAATCAGTGAAACTGTGTAAAAATAATATAAACAATATTTTGGATTTGATATAAAGAATCAAGGTAAACTTTTGGAATCCTAAAATTTGTTGTAATACATGCAAGATTTAATTTATCGAAATGGAAAAATGGACAATTGAAAAACTTACCTTTTGTACAATCTGTCATGTAGAAAGAGCAAAAAGATCACGTGGAAGACTGTTATTTCTGCTTAACCAAGATTAGTGGCTTTTCTGTGAAGAACAAACACCAAATGGAATACCCTCTAGTTGACAGTGGGGAATTTGGCTGTTGAAATTGATGCTTGTACAGAAAACAGTACCCTATTTGAGTCATCTTTTTCTACTCAAAGTAATACGGACTATGACTTAGTAGAACCACATTTAAATAGCCAATCTGAACTCAATAACGATTTGGTTCGAGATTTAGGACTTTCGAAACAACAATCTGAAATTTTGGGATCACGCTTACGTCAGTGGAATTTGTTAGCACCTGAGACAAGAACAAGTGTCTTTAAGATGACTTTAAGATGATTGGGTTATTGACTGGACTACAAGGGAGTTTCACAAAACATTCTTGCTTTCTGTGTTGCATTTAAGAGATCAATACAAATAAGGTGAAGTACGAACCTCTTGTCGATCCCAAAAAGTACTGATACTTCCGTTATATATAAAACTGGGGCTAATGAAAAACTTTGTTAAAATTTTCTTTACTTAAATGAAAAGTTTTCTTATATGACAGATCCCAAGCTTAGGGATGGAATCTTCGAAGGACCTCAAATTAGCAAGCTACTTGCAGACAGAGAATTTGATTCAAAACTAATTAAATAAAAATTAGACAATTACAGAGATTTGCTACACAATTTGTTGGAAAATTACCGAAAGCTGGGTGTCGAATGTCTTTAAAAATGCATTTCCTTCATTGCCATATATAGTCTATTTTTACAGTAGAGAGACGAATTTCTGAACATACCCCAGGCCCAAATCACATGCACGAAAATCTTGAAAACAAATTGTACGCGGCAAAATTCAAATTAATTTTTCCAAGTATAGACCTCTGCAACTGAAGTTTATTCTGATATTAAATTTATAGACTCACCCTCACAATTCTGAAGAGGAAATAATTTAAATATTAGAAAGTGTAAACGGAGGATAGATAAGTAAACTTACTTCTGCAGAAATTACATTCAAATATTTATTTACAGAAATGCAAATGTAATAAAAATATTTATCATAAACTTATGATACATACATTATGATGATGATATCGAACTACAATCAAAATCTTCACTGTCACTATCCCCTCCAACTCTAATGATGAATGGTTCTATTACATCGTCAATGATTATATCAAGATCTTTCATACGAGATTCTTCTTTTATAACATGGTATATGCATTTTTGCCAAGTAGTAGCTGTTACATTTCCCAAAGCGTCAAGTAATAATTGCCTCACTTCAGATAATTTAAATGTTTTGTTTTTCGCAGCCACTTCCTTTTTTATTTGGTCCCAAACAAGCTCGATGGGATTCAGTTCGCAGTGGTAAGGAGGTAATCGTAACAGTTTTATTTTGTGATTTTGCCAGTTCATCAATTACATAGGAATTATAATTATTCTTATGAATTTTAACCAAGCTTAACAGTTCAGCTCTGACCATATCCTCATTCCTTGCTTGTTAGCCAATTTTGAATATCCACCATTCTCCATGACGATGATGGTGGCTTTTCAATTTTTCGACTATGATATGACGCATTCTCTGTAACTATAACAGCATTGTAGATAAATAGTTTAATATTCGACAGAATCATTTTTCAAAAACAGTAGCATTCATTTCATCATGATAATCAGCGATTTTCTTTCCTTCAAACAATAATAAGCCATCTTTTACAAAGCCATCACAACTTCCATTGTATAACAAAATAAGACGACGTCCTTTTTCAGCTGGATTTTTTAATCCAGTTGTAAGTCCTTCGTTAAAGGCTTGTCTATGACTGTGAATCCTTGTGTCAGTCCACACTTTCTGCAAGGAATGGTGGGAAAGATCACCAGGACAAAGACAGGCTAAGGAGTTCCTAAGGGAACAGAGGCCTAAGTTTACTGAAGACCTACTGAGTAAAGACAGGAAGACTGTCAAAATGATAGTAAGTCTAATGACCGGTCATTGCAGACTGAAATGGCAGAAAATGCTCTCTGCAGATTCTGTCAAGAGGAAGAAGAAACCCCAGTTCATGTTTTGTGCCACTGTGACGGCCTAGCGAGGACAAGGTTTCTAGTAATGGGGGTAGAGAACCCCACAGCCAACGGCTATACAAAAGAGCCGCTCTCAAAAATGATTTGTCTGAATAAGAAGGCGAAACTAGAGTGTTCTCTAAGGTAAAGGGGATCACAATAGACCTGTAAAGGTCGCGGTGAAACAGGCCCCCATGCCACCCCGCTCCTAACCTAACCTAACCACACTTTCTGTGCTGTATGACCCTCATTCACCCAAGTTTCATCCAAATAGAAAATTGATCTGCCCTGAGCTCTATATTGTGAAATATCTCTGAGATATTGTCGCCTCCATCTTAAAATCTCATCTCTTTCGGTCAAAATGTTGTTTCTGCTCCTTTATCTATACATTTTTTATCTACAGGACATAGCACAATTATATAAATACATGTATGTCTATATGATAAATAATTCTTACTTAAAGTTTATTTGCTTCATTAGCAAATACAATGTTGATCGACTGATATTTGGCAAATCTTCATTATTTTTTACTTGCACCAACCTTATCTGCTGTCGGAGGTTCATTTGCCGAAACATATTGTGAACTATTTGCCGTATAGCAGTTTTCAAATCAAAGGATTTCAGTAAAGATGGCCTACCAGTAATCTTGATATATTGTTGTATATTACTTACGAATATATCTGGTAACTATCACTGTAGGAGCTCTGAAAAGAACATCTGGAGTATATAATGAAATAACGGAGAAATAATAAAAACAACAACAAGTCTTAACCATAAATTTGTCAGGTGACAAAATCTGAGCAAGATCGATTGTAATTTACCTTGCAACCAATCAGAATTCACTGTCAAAGTGGTCTGTTCATAAATTCCTGTCTCGACTTTAGAGTTTGGGAGAGCTGTTTTGTCCAACGGTTAACAGTTCTCTGTTGCACTATCTCTCCAGCTGTCTGAATACGATTTGCATCCTCTCTCCAACCCACCTTTTTCTGACGCTTTTTCCATCAACAAAGGATCCCATTCCAAGACGCCGTCAATGTTGAGAAAGGCCGTTAGTGCAATTCTTCTGTAGCCAAAGCCAATTTCAAGCTGATGAATGACCTGCTAGATCCATCAAGTGCTTATCAATTATCTTTACTAGTTATTTGATACCGAAACTTAAATAAAATGACAAAAAATAGTTAAACAAAGATTATCACTAATCTATTGCTCCAGACTTTCTTGTGATAAGAAACTACTTTCAACTCCTGTAAGATGGCAGCGTACAATCAAAACCTTTCCTCAAAAACAAACATAAAACATAGATACAAACTTCTATTACACGCTTTAGTTTCTTGTAGAATCTTCTCCGGATGTAATTTTTTAGTCTGTTCAGAAACTCGTCTCTCTACTTTAAAAATAGACTATAGACTGTTTTCCTGAAAACTTAAGGGCTGTCAGCGATGAACAGGGAGAGAGGTTCCATCAGGACATTAAAACCATGGAACAGAGATACCAGGGTAGATGGGACACATAAATGATGCTGTTGGTTCCTTAGGACAGACTCCACATCTGAATATAAGCGAAAATGTCATAGACAACGTTTCAGAATTTAATTATAACGTATTTATAGTTGTCTTTCAAAGTGTTTCAAATCAAATTTCATCACTTTCATTTCCATTCCTTTATTATTTTTGTAATTGTGTAGGAAGGGAATGGGATCCTGTTTTTGATTCTCTCGAATGAATACAAACACTTTAAGAAGGAAAATGTGTAGACGTATGAGGAAGATTCAATTTTGTGGGCCAGTGTAATAATAAAATGGAACTGAGAGTGAACTCATCAACAATTCTTTTATATCGATGATACCTGAATCAAGAATTGGTGTAATTGGCGTTTTATTAAACCAAACTGTACGGACAGTTACACAAAACGGTAATTCCCTGTATTCTTTCTCCCATCGATATTGCTGCAATAATGCTGGCGTGTACACAGTTGGTATCCGTGTAGATAATTTTCAAAGTTGTTCGTCGCCATAACCGTCCGCGCTATAATTAAAAATGGATTGGATCTGTGATCGATTAGACTCATCCATCATCGGGTGGAAGGCGATATTTTAAATTGAATTTGCCGGACGTAGTCGTAATCAACGCTAGAAATGCGTCGCGGATACGTTAATGGGACGTGTTATCTTTTTTGTGTTGACCTGCTGCTGTCGGTGACGATTTTCACGCATCTGTCGTTGGAATCTTGTTTTTCCCGAAACAATCGCGAGCTAAATCGTTTTTCGAACGATTGAATTTGATATTTCCCCCGTGTTTGTTTTTGTCCCGTAGATGGTCGACATGCGTCGATGATTTGTAAAATGTAGCTGTCAAAATATGCGATATCTCTTCCTGATACGATTAAATGTTACAATGTTACAGTTTTGATTGAATTAAGCGAAGCATTTCAATGAATACAATTTTTTTCTATTCTAGTTTCCATTTTATTTCTATCAATAAGGTAATTCACTCAATGGTATCCAACTAGAAAAATGATTAAGCTAAGATGTTGGTATTAATTTTATTAAATAAGCGAGAACATATTTCATCAGAAAGAGACGAGGATATAACAGTCCCTCGTATATATTACGATGTTCATTTACCATAAAGCGAAAGTCGCCGTTATTATTAAATTTGTTTCGCTCCGTTGTTCGCGACTGACATTTTTATTCGGCAATAACGTCGGATCCATCAACCATAATGATACAGGAAATCATCCGCGGCAATTCATCATTGTCATATTAAATGTTCCGCCCGCTAGGGGGTCTCTCTCCCTCCCACCACTCGTTATTGCGTTATTCCCCGCAGCGTTGCCGAATCGTACAAAAGGAGAACTCTCTGCTTTTTTTATTTTTAATAACGCATTCGGACTTATCCATCGATTCATGTTTAAAATGTTTTGAACGTCGGAAAAGGGACGAGATAAAACGTTGCGCTGCACGATAGTTCGCCTGAGACACGAGAGTTTTCAGGATGACATACCAAGGACTAAATAAATAAATAAATAAATCATTTCATGTTTAAGGCGGGGATTTTATTCTACTTTTTTTTAATAGCGTCCTCCTATCTAAAATACGAAATAAGAATAAGGAATGTGTACCAAGAGGTACAAGGTTCTGTATAAGGAATGGTCACGATGCGCTAGTATATCGCTAGCTTGAAATAATCGAATAATTTGAAAACTTTGAAACGTAGACGTTGGTTGTAGAAATATCCGGATTGTTGTTTTCGTAATTTTTCATTTCCTGTTTTTGAATTATGTCTACTAGTCATGCAATTAGTGACAAGTAATGCTCGGTTTGTCTCTGTATTATACGGCCATTTAGTAGTGTAAGTTAGCTTAAATCTGTGGCCAAGTCGCCACAATAAAATATTCGAAACGGAACTCAAGCTTCTTCTGACCGGCCTTTCTGTTCTTTATCTCCAAAGATAGATGGTGCTGTTCATATCGCTGCAACATGATTGTTATTTACTTGATAAAGTGAGCAGTAATTAGTATTTTTGAAAGACGTACCAGTATTGCATTGAACACATACAAAGTACCTACTGGTCGTGAAAGATATCTCAAAAGTTAGAATTAATAACTTACAAAATTGATTATTTTAGCCTACCACTTTAATAACACACTATTATTTATTAGTTGACTTTATTGAACTCGGAACAAACTAAAAAGATAATTATAAGGTATATACTAATTGGAGCATTCCTCAAAACTCAAGATTCCAGTCCACATCTTCGTCTTCTGTTGAAGCAGCAGTGGCGGGTAACGTTGCATAAATATAAAAGACCCTGCAGTTTTGCCAACGAAATTTTTGGAGGTTCGTCATAAGCTCTTTTGAGGAATTGGCTTCCGAGCGATTTTCTTACCCTCAACCCCTTAGTTGTATTGATAAAATTATATTCTTTTGCATTTTATCACATTTGGACTATCTTTCTCAAATCGCAATATCATAATATTATTCCAGTCTACCTTTTTCTCCCGATTCATTTAGATTAAAATTTATATATCTTTTGTCACATAATTCTTTGAATGGCTTGCCAGTTTTAACAACATAACCACTTCAAATGGCAAAAAAATTGGCCCTGAGTGACTAAAAATTTATTGGTAATAGATCTTATAGGTAGATGTTCAACAGCATACAGATACATTGTGGCAACAAATTAATTTTTCTGCTGAGCCACACAATTATCTGAGTAAAATATTACGTGAGTTTTTGCACCAATGCTTTCCAAAAGAAATATACACAGCTGCCTATTCCATTAGCACCCCTCTTAGCAATACACTCATGCCAGGGATAGCAGAAGCCCTCTCTATTTGACATATCGAATATTATTAAAATTTATCACGTTGATTTTACTCATAATAAAAATCAGAAACCTCTCCGCAAGGCAAGGGAATTACCGTCTCTAGATCGTAACAGGCTACAATCTGGTTATTGGCTTTAGTGCCATTATCGGATGGTTCGAGTCTATGTATGGTTAAAGGTTCGCAAACATAGACGACTCTACCGGAAAAGTGTCAGCTATAAAGGGCTATTAATCAATTGGCTTTGCGTACAAGGCTACCCCAATGACCTAATGAACAGCCTGCATGCAGAATGACCTGAACCTAACCTGGTCATGGTTCAGGTCAGAAATAGCTATGGTACCATTCACAAACAGGAGGAAGCTAAAATTGCAGTGTTCAACACGCTGCAACGCGCTTAGTAAGGTCCAGAGGATTGTTTGTCTATGCACCACGGGGGTCATGTGTTCAACACCGATGGCAGCTATGCAGACCATTCTTGCTTTGTTGATACTAGGTTGTAACAATAAATCAGACAATGAAGAATGGGTTTTGGATGAGGTGCGAAATTCGAGCAATAATTTAAAGGATCTGTACTATTTGCAACTTAGGTTGAAAGTATCGACAGTATGTCCGCTGCACAAAAAAAAACTCTCGCTTTGATGTCTCCAACTATCGACCGGTTTCACTAACATCGAGTTTTTCAAAAATATTTGAGTATGCCATGCTTTCTAGATTACGAGACCGTTTGGAACACAAGAGTGTTGATACTTCTAGGCAGCATGGTTTTAGACGTAATTATTCCACGATAACCGCCATTCATTCTTTAATTGGCGAGGTCGTACAAGCTTTGGGTAGAGGGAACTGTGTGGCTGGTGTTTTCTGCGATTTGACGCGCGCGTTTGATTGTGTGAAACATGAGTTGTTGATGGATAAGCTGGAGAGTTGTGATGTCATAGGCGTTGTGGCAGAGTGGTTTCAGTTCTATAGGTAGGCATGATTATGTCTTTCCTAACAATAGACTAAGGGTCATATTTATAGTCCGTGCTTGAGGTTGTGTCGACGCTTGAGCATGCGATTTTGACATAAATGTCATTACAAATCTGTCAAAATCGCGTGCTCAAGCACCGACACAACCTCAAGCACGGACTGTAAATATGACCCTAAATCTAGCAAATAGTACCTACTACGGATGCAGTGGGTGTCAAGCTGTTCAACAGGTTCCCGAAACACGTAAAATTAGAAACTAGTTTTAAAGTATTTAAAAGTAAAATAAAATCCCTGCTAATAGTTAGGAAAATCTTGAACTGTGAAATTTTATCTTATGGAGGGCGTGGGCGCTTTCTTAATAAAAAAAACTTGAAGTTTAACTTGCAACAGAGATATTACAAAGACTTGAAATTGATCTTGATCAATCCTCTCCTAAAATTATAAACAGGAGAGCTCTTGTATAATAATTGCTGATGGCCTCCTATCTAATTGAATTATCAATTTTTCTTTCTGTCCATGTGCCATATGAGGCTTTAGAAAGCTTCATTGAGTGTTTATAAGATGAAGAAAGACTTTCAAATAATGATATTGATGTTAATCTCAAAGTAATTAACAAGAATTCTAAAATAAAAATAAATTTTTAATACATCATACTGTATAATACGAAGTAATTCTGTTATTTGTATTCACCAGGATATACCCATTCATATTTCAGAAAATTCCAGTCAGCAAATAATTTCTTGGCTCCACTTCTAACGAGCCATTCATTCTCCCTTAAATAACGAGTCGTCGTCGTGGTATGATATATGACTTCTTACGCCGTTGCAACTTCATAAAAATTAACCGCGATAATGCATACTGTAAGCAGGAATTGGTCGCGATTCATTATCGTACAATTTCCGCATCATAAAACCTCTGCACACCCTATTCATTTAAAAAGTTCACTCCATTCATTTCTACTTTATTATTTATAGGTACTCGTATCTTTTTTCTTATGAATAACTAACGATAAATACGCGAATACTTATTTTAAAAAATATATTGGCGCAGTCTGTAGGATATACTAAAACTCAAACAGGAAGATGTAATAATATCTGATGTTTTCTCGAAACTACAATGTGTTTCCCTTTTATTACTTGTACTGGGTAAATATAATTTGGACATAAAATTTAATTTACAGACGATATCAGGAGTTTACTGTTCTGTCGGTTATAAATTTTACCCGAAAACTTGTTAGACGTGGAAATATAGTGTTTTCCCTGGTTGCTAGAGCGCTGCAAATTGAACTATTTCTGAGGGTGGTTGGGGAGGTAGCGTAGTTGGTCGTCTTCGGCTTTCCGCGTTATAGAAGAACAAAAGCGAGACAAATCTGTTAAATAACACATAAATTCTCGCTGAATACAGTAGCTGTAAATTCAATACCGTAGGAAATATTGCTGGAGCATCTCGTAACGTCATTTCGAATGGATATTTCCTAGCAATAAAGTGTAGGTAATTTGTAACCGTATTACCTGATGTGGAAAATATAAAATAATATTGTTGGCTTTTACTACGTATCTTCTTTCTTTTTTTATTTGTAAAATAATCTACTGTTCAAAAGTATTTGGGCACCTGCATTTGATGAAACTATTTATACAAAACAGCTTCTAGGAAATTCATTCGTCCAAAATTGAATGATTATAGGAGAAGCAATAAATTTACAAAAAACTGTATTACTAACGTTGTTGTTATTGTAATTATATGGGGATTAGTATAATAAAAGTTTTTCTAATTGTCTTTCTCTTAAGCTTTATTTCAGTTGAACAGTGGAGTAAAGTCTTGCGGACCGATGAGTCAAAATTCGAGATTTTCTATTCAAGAAGACATGTTTTCGTTCGGAGATCAACATTCTTATTTCTACGGTCAAACATGGCGGTGGTTCAGTGATGATCTGGGGTTCTTCTAGTGGTATGGTTGTGAGTGATATTGTAAATATCGAGGGCATATGAAAGAAGGAACACAGTATCGAAACATTTTAGACAACAATGCTATTCCTTCAGGATTAAGAATTTTGAGTCCAAATTTTGTATTCTAACAAGGTAATGACTCAAAACATACATCTAAACTGTGCAAAGACTATTTACAACACAAGTTGTGGAATATCAGAAGCTGATGTGTGGAAGAAACTGCCCCAGATATCTCCAGATACCCTGCCAAAGTTAACTGCCAGAATGCGGCGATTGTGTGCTGCTGTTATTATAAAAAAGGAGGTCACAAAGACGAGTCAAAAATGTAGATATATTGTTCAATCCTATTGCCAGATATGTAATTAGCCATGTAAACATATGTTCACTTTTTCGTTCGTGGTTTTAATCATGTCTTCTAAATCTATGGGTGCTCAAATACTCTTGAACTGTAGTGTATGTTCTAGTGGGGAAAAGGATAAATTATACTCAATTAGGTGGTAACTTTTGCTACTACAATTAGCGGATTTAGATCATTTCATTGAAGTTTCATTTTCTTCAAACTTAAAGTAAGTCATAAAATTATGAAGAAGGTTTAGAAAGATCAACAATAGTATAAACTGTGCATTTTATAAAAAAAGGCGACTTGCATGTTTCGTCCATTCTTCATCAATAAACTGCTCAAATAGTGTACACCATAAAAATATTACTTGCCATACAAACTTTGCCATCTTCTTTCATCCATCGGGTTGAATTTCTAAAAACGCGAACACATTTGTTCCATTACTGTGGCATAGAGCATTAATACCAAGTTTCAAGTAAATTTCACCATAAAAAATACAATTTTTTTTTCTATATAAAGTATGGCATCCTCTTTCACTTCCTTATAATTTTGATCACAAAAATATATTTTTCTAATTTCTTTCTACAAAAATATTGCCACCTTCCTTCGCCCCTTAAGGAATGAATTTAAAAAAAGCTGAAACATGTGTTTCATTAATTATGTTCAAGAGTAATATCAACTTTCAAGTGAATAACCAGATTTTTCTAGAAATTTTGCCATCTCTCTTAGCCCTACACCGGGTTAGGTGAGGAAGTGGGAGGGAGGGGGAGGTGGCAAAGGTGAATTTGAAGAAACGCCGAAGAATGTATTTTATTAAATATCTTCAAAAGCATTAATATCAAGCTTCAGGTAATTCTGATCATAAAATTATAATATTGTAATTTTTTTCCTATGCAAGCTTTACCACCTCCCTTCGCCTTTTTAGCGATTAAATTTCCAAAAATCCCGAAACACGTATTTTATTAATTGTGACAAAGAGGTAAGAGCACTAAACTCCAAGCAAATTCGACCATAGAAATATTATTTAATATAGAAACTTCGCCACCCCCTTACAAGATCTTTTACCTCGCTCCACTCTCTTAGGGATTGAATGAAAGAAAACGTCGGAACACGTGTCTCAACCAAAATTTGACCATAAAAACGCTATTTCGATACCAAATTTAATTTGAAAAATTTTAGAATCATCATGTGTCAATCGGGACAAAACCTTTTGTATGCAAGGTGACCCATCGAAAACGAAACAGATGAATTATCACAGAATCAGTGATTTATTAATGAAAAAAAAAGAATGCTGAAAGACGTCAAATTTGTTTTGTAGGAGAACACATGTGCTTCCCCCTACCAAGGGGATAATGCCTTTTCTTATCTTCATAGGAAACTGGGATAGTAGGACATCTCATTTGAAAGATAATTCACTTTACAACGATGCCATACTTGCTGGACTTCACTTAAACACACAAAAAAGAAATTCATTTTTCTTTATCATTAGCAGGTATGAAAAAAATGATATCGAGATCGGCTTTGATTTGGTAGGTACGCAGTTAATGCTATTACGATTGAGAATTTGGTTCCGTAGCACAAATTGTAACACGTTGTCATCTTATGTAACTATATCCTATTATTCTGGTTTAGTATACGGATAAAGAAATAAGTTTAGAACATAACTTATTTCTTAATGAACAGTATTCTGGTTTACCAATAGAAGAAGAAAACATAATCCGGATGATTAAGTACAGTACAACGCTTTCAAGTAAATGGTAAATTATGTTTTCCTTAAATCTGAACTTAACCATTAATGACCCTGTACTGAATTATAGGGTACTAAAAAATAATTAAAAGCGATTCTAATTTTGGAACAATTTTATTGTAACGGGTGTTCCAGTAGGGGCTTCCGAACTTTGACAGTTGGTAGCGGCCATATTGTTGAAGCTACATCTGTGAGATTGGGTGTTATTCAGTCTGTTTTGCCAAATCACCATGGACCACCATGGGTATAGCGTTCAATAAAATTGTTCTATGAAAATGAGTGTTGTATTCGGACAATGTTCCAGGCGCTTTGACCATTTTACAATCGCCGTAATCGTCCTACCGAGAGGACTATTCGCAGTGTGGTGGATAAATTTGAGGCTACTGGTTTAGTAATCAGTTGATTTCGCATCGCTCACAAGAACCTGGCCTTTCGAAGACTTGGCGAATTTTGCGTGGTGACTTGGACCTGCACAAAATTCAACTGACACAGGAGCTGAAGGTAAATGACCATTGATTGATTGATTGATTGCTATCAAGGCAGGGCAGTCTCTAATTATCCCTAACATTGCGGCCCACTGGGCCTATTGTGTTATTCCTGCCTTGATTCCATTTTACTCAAACAGGTTAGTTCCCTCGATCAGGTTTAGAAGCCTATTTGGTAAATCTTTTTCCACTGGTAGATCAAATGAGCTTTGCAAAGTAACCCTACGTTGACTTAGTGCCACGCATTCGAAGATGATATGAAAGGCTGTTTCCTGCTCCTCATTGCAGAGTCTGCATAGGGGTTCATCTTTATAGATCCCCATCTTGTGCAGACGACCTCTTAGACAGCCGTGTCCTGTTAATAGACATGTCACTGCCCTAAGCTGAGTCCTGTTTAATGCAAGTAAGTCAGCAGTTAGTCGTTGTGACGGTCGTTCCATCATCCGTTTGCTGTGTCTTTGTCCAGCTGCATGGTTCCAATTTAGTTGGTGTTGTTTTATACTCCACTCATTAATTGCACCACGTACTGCACTCTTTGTGATACCCAGACCTGGCTCCGGCCCGGTGAATTTAATTTGGGAACCTTCTCTCGCTAGCTGGTCTGCGGTTTCATTGCCTGCTATACCCCTGTGTCCCGGCACCCACACCAAGGTGACCTTGTTGTCTGTGGCCAGGATAGTTAGGTTTTGCAGACACTCCCATACTAGTTTGGAGGCTATGTAATAAGATGCTAGAGCCTTTAAGGCTGCCTGACTGTCAGAGAGAATACAGATCGCCTGCCCTGGCGGTTGGCGGCGCAGACTCTCCAACGCACAGGTTTGTATAGCATATATTTCTGTTTGAAATACCGTTGTGTATCGCCCAAGTGGTTCAAATACCTTGTAACCCTGGTTTTCCTCGAATACACCCACGCCAGAATTAATGCCCGCCTTTGACTCATCTGTATACCAGTTTTGGGCGTGCGGTTTTCTCCCCTCACCATTTTTCCATTCATCCCAATTCAAGAAAATCTTGAAGGGTTTGTCATAGGAAATCCTGGTGATTGATATGTCGCTCCCCATATCAAAGATTGGGTTTTGTACTATTGCTTCTATTCTGGTGTGCCCCAATCCATAGTGGGGTCTCCAGTTGCTAGTATTCCTTAGTCTGTATGCTCCCATTCTAGCCTCTCCCATGATAAAGATATCGAGGGGAGGCAAGTTTAGCATGGTTTCCATAGCAGGCGTCGGAATACTCTTGATAGTCCCAGTTATACATAGGCATGCTAATCTCTGAATTCTCAAGAGGTTAGTTACCACATGCTTCTGTCTAACTTTTGGCCACCAGACCAGGCAGCCATAAGTTATCATGGGTCTTACTACCATACTATTCAACCAATACGTCATATGCGGTTTGAGTCCCCATGTTTTTCCAACTGTTCTACGGGTTGTTATTAACACCCTTTTACAGTTGTCAGTCATTTTCTCCAAATGTGAATTCCAGTTTAGTTTAGAGTCCAAGATCACTCCCAGGAACTTGGCCTCCTGACTAATCTGTATAACCTTATTGTATAGAGTCGGTGCTCTTAGGCCTTCCAATCTCCTTCTTTTGGTGAAGGGTACAAGTGCAATTTTCTCCGGGTTTACTCCAAGGTTCTCCCTCTTGCACCACCCTTCTACCATCTTTAATGCTCTTTGCATAAGTTCTGAGATTAAATGACCATAGAAAACGACGTGTGTTTACTCAGCAGTTGGAAACTAATCCTAATTTTAATCAAAAAATCATCTTCAGCGATGAGGCCCATTTCTAAATGAATGGGTACGTTAACAAATAAATTTGTCGAATTTGGGACGATACCAATCCATAAGAGATCCAACATCGTCAAATGCATCCACAAGAAATCACTGTTTGGTGTGGATTTTGGGCTGACGGTGTCATCGGATCATATTTCTTTCAGATCGACATTGACCAGGCCATCACCGACAACGATAAAAAATTATCCCACACCCACTTTGTTTTGTTTAAATTTAAAGATAGGAAGCGCTTAATTAAAGACCGTTTCGATCTATTGATGTGAAAAATTTTGTGTAGTAATGAAGATTAATCATATAGACTCCCACCCACACTATTATATTTGATTCAGTATTGATCGAGTCTCTATAACATTACATTTTCTGCTCAATAATTTTGACATATGATATTTACTTCCCGGTTATATTGAACCAACTGCGGCATACGCTTCGCCCGCGAAGCTTTAATACATAATAGATTTTGCTCACAGAACGTTTCAGTTTCATTTTCATATATCCATTATATATGATATTATTCGTGAATACGTAATATTATTTAATTTTCACAATGCGGCACATTTGCGGTTATCCATGTACTCTCTGTATTTATCTGTATGGTTGCGGCTTTTAAACAAACGAATAATGTGTAATTGTGTTAGTAAATTCATGGAAATATAGGGTCAGGGTACTGGTTTTTGAATAAGTGTCTAGTTTCACATAGAAAAATGAATTATAAAAATAATTTATTATGCACTTATGAAGAGCAAAATTATGTCAGGGGTTTGAAGTAAAAATTCTGATGATGTTGGAATTAATCCCAGCTATTGCCGGTTTATAGATTAGCCCTTGACGCCATACCATGTGGAAAACTGTTTGGATATCTAAAAATAATGCTTCGATGGTCTCTCTGGTTTCATAAGGGTTACAACTGGTCACTACAACTGGTAAATTTTTTCGAGTCTTATTGGAATTGAGTCAAACCCAGAGCCTCTGTTTGTTTTGTGGCGTTGATAAAATGTTTGGTTTCGCCAATATTCACTTCACCAGTATATTAATAGAAAACAGAAACTAATTTAATGAGTTAATTATTTAAAATTAAAATACTTTTTTAAATTATCTCGGTTAAACTTGAACTCGTTCAGGTGAATAGAACACAATTTTTCACTCACAACTTTTCATTGAAATACAGATTTAAATTATAAACTCCGTGAAGCCCTCCCAACTGTCTAGACAATCCATTCTATGGATTACAGAAGCTGTTTAAGTATGCATGTGCTAAACAAACCTCAAGCGCTACCGGCAAAAATATTAATTCCTCTTGCGCTAGTTCCTTTTAACTCGGATGATTTTTCTTCTTTCTGAGAAGTTTTTAAATCGCGCTACTCCAAAAGCCAACGGACAATAGAAAAATAAACTTCCTTGTGCGCTATGAATAAATTACAAAGGATAAATGAGAATTTCAATTAAATTCTTTCTATATAGTATACGAAGAGAAAATGGATTTACCCTTAAGGGAACTTCAATATTAAATCCCCAGCAATACAATTTATTATAATAGAATGAATTAGTTTGAGTTTTTTGTATTTATTTATATTATATAAATACAAATTACATAAATAAATAGCGAAAGCTCCCCACTTTTAATATTCCAAACATATACATACGTACAGGAGAAATCCATTTAGGGTTATTCGTACCCTAGCTTTCAGTTTCAACTTTCGCCGAACTATTCAGGACACCTAATACTATCACGAGAACGCTATCGAGATCTTAAAAGCATCTAGAGCAGGCCAAAACAAGCACAACAACAACTACGAGAGGAGTAGAGGTAGCGAACTGTACCGTGTTGTTAAGAGGGCCTTCTCTAGAACCGAGTACTCGTCAAGAATTAATGGTCTTGGAGTTCAATCTGGGCGCATACAAAATGTATGATTTTTACACTCGGACCCATGGGAAATTCGACTCCCATTATTGCTTAACGTTTGATTTGTTCGTCCGTAATGGTATAGAAATGTATCTTTGTTCTTTTAACGGATTGAAATCATCGATGGCGATATCGAATTGTATAAAAGTGGAATGCCAAAGAGCAAGTTATCTCTAAGAATTCGATTCGAATAGAATGGATTCGTGGAAGCTTGGGGAATTTTATGATGATAGATATGCATCTTATGTAATGTATAAAATGCAATAAGATTTTGAAGAAATTTTGAAGATTGTTCTAGCTCAAAACTGTTGGACTTCTATTATGCATAGACTGTTAAGAGTTGTTTTAGGTTTTGTTTTAATTTATTAAATTTATTTTTTTTAATTTAAGATAGTATCTAGTATCAGGCCAAGATCATTTACCTTGTCCTCAACAGCCAGCCTGTCATTACCGAGCATTACATCAACTTCGCTTTTTAAGTGATTATATATACTAAGTCTTGCCAAACATGACCTGCGACTTACTGGGGTGTTAGGTAATACTCAAATTTCTGTCTAAGGCAAATCCAGAAATAGCTTCAAGATCACGGTTAATATAGTGCACAGCCATCTGCCACTCAAACTGAGTTAAGGACCGTAACAATTGGACATCGTCAGCATATATCAATAACGTCAGCCGTATACAAGAAGTACAACAGAGGGCCCAATACAGACCTCTGTGGAACACCCTGCAAAATAGGTAAATATTCTGTTGCACAGGAAACTGCCAATAAGAGCCACCGCGCTGTCGTGATACCTTTCGCTCTTTAAAATCTCTAACAATAATCCGTGATCGACAGTGTCGAACGCTTTACTAAAGTCTAAGAGTGATAGGATTGACAAATCTCCACGGTCTGTAGCAGCAATTATGTCATCGGTAATTTTGAGCAGTGTGATTATCAGTCAACCATGGTGTATAACGCTTAGTAGCTCTGCGGCGAGTCAAAATTAAAGGAGCATGTGAGTCAAAAAGGGATAGTATAGAATAATTCAAGAAATCGACTTTATCGGTAATGTTATCCATTCTATAAATCAACTGTAGTGAGAGCAAGCGTAAATCCAGGCTAAAACGGTCTAAATTAATTCCGCCATAGTGCCTAAACCACCACCATGGGCTGCGTAGGGCTCAATCCCAAGTTTAATTCAAGCTAAGTAAAATCATGATCAGAAAGATCAGAACTTATGACGCCCGATTTTAGTACCGTAGAGGAATCAGTCACATATAGATGATCAATTAGCGAGCTGCGATTACTAAATAATCTAGTTGGTTGATCTATTAACTGTTCTAAGTTTAGTGATTCGGTGAAATCGCAAAAAACGGTTGAGTAAATCAATTTATTTAAAGTCACCAATAAGATATATCGTGCCGGCTACAGATAAACAAATGATAAAAGAATCCTCCAGATCATTGCAGAAAGTTTTATAGCAAATTTAACTTTAGTAAATTTTTATCCATAGTTGTTCAATTATACAGGATGGGAACTTTAACTGGAACAAATTTGATAAACCATTTGTCTAGGAATTTTTTTCTATCGTACAAAACATCTCATCGTTTTTTCGTAATATTGGTATTTCTGATTACTGACTTTCTACCGTTAAGTCACACTTCAAATTGTAGACATATGGTCTTAGTTATTATAAATCGTAAATTTCTCGATAATTGTTGAGGTTAGGTATAGGACATGGTACATAAAACATACTTAGATTTCGATAAAGAATTCATTTGTCATGTCATCATTTCATTTGAAAAAATAAAGTTGATGGTCGTAACTTATTTTTGGGCCAGCCTGTATACAGGACAATCCAAATTAAGTGTTCACCATTGGTAACTTTGTTATTATTAAAGATACAAGATTGTTTAAATTCCCAAACTTGTAGTACTTTTAACGCTCTTTAAGATGGAAGAATAAAAAGTAAATGAGCAGCGCGTTTTCGAGTTTTGACGAAAAATATGTTTTTTTTTTCAAATGGAAACCCCTGTATATTATATCATTTTCTGTTAGAACTTTAATATTTAAACAAAAAGAAGAAATTTTTTACTGGGATTAAAAATACTTGAGTTATAATGACTAAATAAAAACAGCTAAGCAATTCGAGAAGTTCGGAAGCGTGTAAAAAAATGTATTGAACAACAAGGTGGTATTTTTGAACATCTTCTATGAAAAAATCAGTAATTTTTATTTTCTTTTAATGATACGTTTATGTATAAAATAAAGTTTATAAAACTTATTTAGCTGTTTTCGTTTATTCATTATAACTCAAATATTTTTAATCGCAGTAAAAAATGTCATAAGATTTTTTGTTTAAAAATTAAAGTTCTAGCAGAAAATGATATAATATACGGGGGTTTCCATTTGAGAAAAAAACATATTTTTCGGCAAAACTCGAAAACGCGCTGCGCATTTGTTTTATTTATTCTTCCATCTTAAAGAGCGTTAAAAGTAGTACAAGTTTGCTAATTTAAACAGTCTTGTATCTTGAATAATAACAAAGTTATCAATGGTGAACACTTAATTTGGATTGCCCTGTATATGAATTTACCACAAAAAAATCCGCATTCAAAAATAAAAATCGACTTGTCCAAGCATTTTTTGCAAAAATTGTCACTTGACTTTTTATCGAATTTGTTCCAGTTAAAGTGTCCACATTGTATATAAACAGCGTGTTCATTTGAAAACTTTCCACCGCAAAATTTTTGGAAATCCAGAAAATTATGAAAAATATCCTGAAACACGTAAGAAGTATTATCAAGGGGGACAACTTTTGATGCAAAAATTGCCTCTCCTACTTGAACATGCTACCCCCTGGAGCTACCCCCTTAAAAATCTTAAATGTAAAGAGCTATCGAGTAATACTTCATTTTAATAGTCTTTCGAAACACTACATTTTGGCGTTTAGTTTTTTGAAATTGATCGATTCGTTTTCGAAATTTTTAAGAAAATCTTTTAGTTTGTTCTGTTTGTAATTTTAGAAGTATCAGAACCAAACCCTGTGTTTAAAATGCACTTTAACTGATTATTTTTATTGTTACAATTATTTCAGTGAAGAAAACATCAATGTAATAAGTGGATGGCTTTCGTTAAATGTTGCGGCAGTTCGTCGAGCGCATTAATTTTCGGCTTCATAAGTTAATACAATTTCAACCTTTTCTTGCAAACTATAAACCATTTTTGTTATTTTATTTAAATAAGTGTGGGTTGATAACACTAAATACTAATTTATACTAAAGCAACAGACAACGTGCACTCGCTTGCAATAAAATTACGTACGTTTTATTATTTTATTATGTATAATTTGTCACATTTTGTTGCTAGATAGTTGTCAATCAACCTCTCTGCTATTATACGTATTAAACATGTATTATACTGTCAAGTTGACATTTTTAACCTCATTTTGAAACGTACATTTCAATACATCGGAAAAATTGGCATATGACTTGTACGCAGATTTATTGCAAGCGACTGTATTTCCGAACGAAGAGCACCGGAAGAAAAAGTGATATATCCGCTTTTTATGCTGTTGCCTGTTTTTCGTTTGTAGCACTACTTTTTATGTTAACAAATTTAATCAACGAATGCAAAATCGACATCAAAACGTATCGAAAAACATGCATTTTTATAATTTGTTTTTCGTTTTTTTTTAATTTTTCTGCAAAAAGATTACTGTGAAAGAAAAAGTAAAACATTCAAAAAGCTAAAGCACGTTTTGAATAACTGGTTTTTGTTCCGACGCTCCTAAAATGAAAACAAAGCAAACCAAAAGATTTTCTTAAAAATTTCGAAAACGAATCGATCAATTTCAAAAAACTAAACGCCAAAATGTAATGTTTCAAAAGACTATTAAAATGAAGTATTACTCGATACCCCTTTCCATTTAAGATTTTTAAGGGAGTAGCTCCAGGGGATAGGATGTTCAAGAAGGTGAGCTAAGTTTTGCATCAAAAGTTGTCCTCCTCGATAATACTTCTTACGTGTTTCAGGAAATTAGTCATAATTTTCTGGATTTCCAGAAATTTACGTTGGGAAGTTTTCAAATGAACACACTGTATATACCAACACCGCCACCTCTAGTCCCTCTATTTCTTCTGACCAAGAAATAATTGGCCCAAGAAACGGCCTCTGTAGGAATATTTTAATTGAGCCAGGTCTCGGTCAAAGCTACAATATCAAAAGCCCTAAAAGCTATTTCGTGTCTACCCAGCAACTAGATCTATGTAATAAAGACAATATCAACAATATGTAGTAAATTGATAGTAGGCACTAGATAAGTCTTAATATTAATCAATTAAAATGAAGGAAACACATAATTTAATGCAAACAATAATAATCAAGTTTGTTTTGCATTTTTCCAAAGTTTTGGATTTCCTCTAAACAATATTTAACTGGAGACAACCTCTACCTTTGATAAAGATAAAGATAGAATTTATTTCGTGTTACATCATATAGTATGTATGGAACATGTCAAGATATGGTAACGTCAATTATAATTAATACGAAAAACAAGCAGCTGAAGTTAGTAGAGGCAAAATGTAGGCATTTCTAGAACCCCTAGTGTCATGCTCATGAGTGAATTCTTTGCTTGCAAATAAATCATAATTTGTTTTAACGAATAAAGCACATTCAAGTATGTATAGATAAGGCAAAGTAAGTATGCCGTTCCTTATAAATAACTGTCTACAGGAGTCTCTTCGTCTCAGTCCAAACATATTTCTAATGCACATCTTCGGGAGAATGAAAACTCTTGAAACATCCACGGACGCACCCCAGATTGGACATAAGCACAAGAGGCGTTTAATGCAGTGGCTCCATTTACTGAAGATGCGATGGTTCGCAATGACTAGACAAATCCAGATGTACTCCGGGTTAAGTACTGGGGTTTGATTTTTAAAAATTGAACTTTTGAGAGCTGTTTCAAGTTGTTCTAGGTGTATTCCTTCAAATCTTTAGCTTAATAAGATTATTCGAAAATGAAAGGTTTATCAATTGAAAAGATCCAACGAAGGACAAAGGGGGCGTGAGCTTAATTTTCTCAATTAGGGGGGAGAGGAACATGCTTCAAACTTTTCGCAATTTGTCAAGAAGTAACTTACTATTGAGAATCCTTCGGGCGGCTATATTACTCCAAGTACGTTTCAATATTCTCCTATCGACGCGACTAAGGAAATGAAAAAGAATTCAGTTCTAGTTCAACATCAACGTTAACAATACATTTTGATAAGATTCACATCCTCTCACACGGCAGTGTCAATCGTATGCATACATGTATATATGTGAGTATTTATTAGTGGATCCTACTGACTGCGCCAGTATCCTCATCTTATTCCAGCGCAGCGTGATAACGCGAGATATGCGATATAGCGAGTTGCGCATCAATGTAACCAAGCCAAAATCCTCCATATACGTGAGCTTGAGCATGTTGTATAGATTCCCATCACTTCCATGAATATACGATCTTGCTTACATATGTAAGATGTATATATTTACCTTACCTAATAAAGAAGAGACACGAATATACATATCTACGTTTCGTGACTGAACTACATTAATAATCCCGAAAGAGGAATTGATTTCTGGCAGGCAGCCAATTCCGGGAAGCGTGCTACATACGTCTGCCTTACCATGGGAACGCAGAAACCGACGTGAATCAAGCTGACTTCATCATATGTCTCTTAGTTTCTGTATCGGATACCTTCGTATCTATACAAGTTCATTTGATCATAATTTTATTCTATGATTAGCTCTCTTTTTTTCATATCAAAATTGTCGTTCACAGGCTATAACAATGTTGTTTACAGGCGACCACGATGTTCATTAAATATTGAGTCGGTGACGAAATTAACTTCTCTCAATTTTCATAATAACTCAACGCACTTCGGCGTCATGGGATCGTTACCTTCGACATTACAGCAGTGTCTACTTCGTTGTAAACAACGCTGCGAAAAGGAGAGAATTTTTAAGTCTCTTAAAAAACTTTAACGGAATTTTTAATTGTATTACGTTGCTGTTAACTTTTTTTTTGCTCGCTGACTAACTCGTCTACCTTCTCCATCTCTTTCGCACTCTACATTCGCAACACTGAGCGTAATTTCGTCTTCGTTACCGAAATGGGGACATTTTCCACTGTCTTATTTAAATTAGTACTTTAACTTGTTTGTCTCTGATAAATGCGGATTTGTTTTAAACTTTTGTGTGACATAATATAGTATTACTGATATAATATACTTTGAATACAATGCCATGTAAATAATAAATTCCTATAATATATTTCTTATTTAACAAGTAGGCGTGTGTCATAATTCCATTGTCGTGTAAAATAATTTTAATTTTGTGAAGTCATGCCAAAAATAAAGGATTGTATTGTATTGTATTTACAAAACCAATCCCAATTTGTTTTGTTATATATGCAGAAAGTATACCACGAAGAATCGACGTGTGAAAATCAGTGAAACTGTGTAAACATAATGTAAACAATATTTTGGATTTGATATAAAGAATCAAAGGTAAACCTTGGAATCCTAAAATTTGTTGTAATACATGCATGATTAATTTATCGAAATGGAAAAATGGACAATTGAAAAACTTACCTTTTGTACAATCTGTCATGTAGAAAGAGCAAAAAGATCACGTGGAAGACTGTTATTTCTGCTTAACCAAGATTAGTGGCTTTTCTGCGAAGAACAAACACCAAATGGAATACCCTCTAGTTGACAGTGGGGAATTTGGCTGTTGAAATTGATGCTTGTACAGAAAACAGTACCCTATTTGAGTCATCTTTTTCTACTCAAAGTAATACGGACTATGACTTAGTAGAACCACATTTAAATAGCCAATCTGAACTCAATAACGATTTGGTTCGAGATTTAGGACTTTCGAAACAACAATCTGAAATTTTGGGATCACGCTTACGTCAGTGGAATTTGTTAGCACCTGAGACAAGAACAAGTGTCTTTAAGGTGACTTTAAGATGATTGGGTTATTGACTGGACTACAAGGGAGTTTCACAAAACATTCTTGCTTTCTGTGTTGCATTTAAGAGATCAATACAAATAAGGTGAAGTACGAACCTCTTGTCGATCCCAAAAAAGTACTGATACTTCCGTTATATATAAAACTGGGGCTAATGAAAAACTTTGTTAAAAGTTTCTTTACTTAAATGAAAAGTTTTCTTATATGACAGATCCCAAGCTTAGGGATGGAATCTTCGAAGGACCTCAAATTAGCAAGCTACTTGCAGACAGAGAATTTGATTCAAAACTAATTAAATAAAAATTAGACAATTACAGAGATTTGCTACACAATTTGTTGGAAAATTACCGAAAGCTGGGTGTCGAATGTCTTTAAAAATGCATTTCCTTCATTGCCATATATAGTCTATTTTTACAGTAGAGAGACGAATTTCTGAACATACCCCAGGCCCAAATCACATGCACGAAAATCTTGAAAACAAATTGTACGCGGCAAAATTCAAATTAATTTTTGCAAGTATAGACCTCTGCAATAAGTTTATTCTGATATTAAATTTATAGACTCACCCTCACAATTCTGAAGAGGAAATAATTTAAATATTAGAAAGTGTAAACGGAGGATAGATAAGTAAACTTACTTCTGCAGAAATTACATTCAAATATTTATTTACAGAAATGCAAATGTAATAAAAATATTTATCATAAACTTATGATACATACATTATGATGATGATATCGAACTACAATAAAAATCTTCACTGTCACTATCCCCTCCAACTCTAATGATGAATGGTTCTATTACATCGTCAATGATTGTATCAAGATCTTTCATACGAGATTCTTCTTTTATAACATGGTATATGCATTTTTGCCAAGTAGTAGCTGTTACATTTCCCAAAGCGTCAAGTAATAATTGCCTCACTTCAGATAATTTAAATGTTTTGTTTTTCGCAGCCACTTCCTTTTTTTATTTGGTCCCAAACAAGCTTGATGGGATTCAGTTCGCACTGGTAAGGAGGTAATCGTAACACAGTTTTATTTTGTGATTTTGCCAGTTCATCAATTACATAGGAATTCTAATTATTCTTATGAATTTTAACCAAGCTTAACAGTTCAGCTCTGACCATATCCTCATTCCTTGCTTGTTAGCCAATTTTGAATATCCACCATTCTCCATGACTATGATGGTGGCTTTTCAATTTTTCGACTATGATATGACGCATTATCTGTAACTATAACAGCATTGTCAGGTAAATAGTTTCATATTCGAGAGAACCATTTTTCAAAAACAGTAGCATTCATTTCAGCATGATAATCAGCGATGTTCTTTCCTTCAAACAATAATAAGCCATCACAACTTCCATTGTATAACAAAATAAGACGACGTCCTTTTTCAGCTGGATTTTTTAATCCAGTTGTAAGTCCTTCGATAAAGGCTTGTCTATGACTGTGAATCCTTGTGTCAGTCCACACTTTCTGCAAGGAATGGTGGGAAAGATCACCAGGACAAAGACAGGCTAAGGAGTTCCTAAGGGAACAGAGGCCTAAGTTTACTGAAGACCTACTGAGTAAAGACAGGAAGACTGTCAAAATGATAGTAAGTCTAATGACCGGTCATTGCAGACTGAAATGGCAGAAAATGCTCTCTGCAGATTCTGTCAAGAGGAAGAAGAAACCCCAGTTCATGTTTTGTGCCACTGTGACGGCCTAGCGAGGACAAGGTTTCTAGTAATGGGGGTAGAGAACCCCACAGCCAACGGCTATACAAAAGAGCCGCTCTCAAAAATGATTTGTCTGAATAAGAAGGCGAAACTAGAGTGTTCTCTAAGGTAAAGGGGATCACAATAGACCTGTAAAGGTCGCGGTGAAACAGGCCCGCATGCCACCCCCCTCCTAACCTAACCTAACCACACTTTCTGTGCTGTATGACCCTCATTCACCCAAGTTTCATCCAAATAGAAAATTGATCTGCCCTGAGCTCTATATTGTGAAATATCTCTGAGATATTGTCGCCTCCATCTTAAAATCTCATCTCTTTCGGTCAAAATGTTGTTTCTGCTCCTTTTTAATCTATCTATATATTTTTTATCTACAGGACATAGCACAATTATATAAATACATGTATGTCTATATGATAAATAATTCTTACTTAAAGTTTATTTGCTTCATTAGCAAATACAATGTTGATCGACTGATATTTGGCAAATCTTCATTATTTTTTACTTGCACCAGCACCTTATCTGCTGTCGGAGGTTCATTTTGCCGAAACATATTGTGAACTATTTGCCGTATAGCAGTTTTCACAGTCTCATCAAAGGATTTCAGTAAAGATGGCCTACCAGTAATCTTGATATATTGCTTGTATATTACTTACGAATATATCTGGTAACTATCACTGTGGAGCTCTGAAAAGAACATCTGGAGTATATAATGAAATAACGGTGAAATAATAAAAACAACAAGTCTTAACCATAAACATTGTCAGGTGACAAAATCTGAGCAAGATCGATACAGTGTAATTTGGCCTTGCTTTAAACCAATCAGAATTTACTGTCAAAGTGGTCTGTTCATAAATTCCTGTCTCGACTTTAGAGTTTGGGAGAGCTGTTTTGTCCAACGGTTAACAGTTCTCTGTTGCACTATCTCTCCAGCTGTCTGAATACGATTTGCATCCTCTCTCCACCAGCAACCACTATAACAAATATAACAACACTCCGCCCTGCGAGCAGCTAGATGCGATGATTGCCTTTACGTGGAAAGATCTGACACATAAACCGTTCTGTTTCTATCATGGTGCCGATCCACCTCCTCACCGTTGACTCGAACCCATGATGTAATTTTTTAGTCTGTTCAGAAACTCGTCTCTCTACTTTAAAAATAGACTATAGACTGTTTTCCTGAAAACTTAAGGGCTGTCAGCGATGAACAGGGAGAGAGGTTCCATCAGGACATTAAAACCATGGAACAGAGATACCAGGGTAGATGGGACACATAAATGATGCTGTTGGTTCCTTAGGACAGACTCCACATCTGAATATAAGCGAAAATGTCATAGACAACGTTTCAGAATTTAATTATACCTAACGTATTTATAGTTGTCTTTCAAAGTGTTTCAAATCAAATTTCATCACTTTCATTTCCATTCCTTTATTATTTTTGTAATTGTGTAGGAAGGGAATGGGATCCTGTTTTTGATTCTCTCGAATGAATACAAACACTTTAAGAAGGAAAATGTGTAGACGTATGAGGAAGATTCAATTTTGTGGGCCAGTGTAATAATAAAATGGAACTGAGAGTGAACTCATCAACAATTCTTTTATATCGATGATACCTGAATCAAGAATTGGTGTAATTGGCGTTTTATTAAACCAAACTGTACGGACAGTTACACAAAACGGTAATTCCCTGTATTCTTTCTCCCATCGATATTGCTGCAATAATGCTGGCGTGTACACAGTTGGTATCCGTGTAGATAATTTTCAAAGTTGTTCGTCGCCATAACCGTCCGCGCTATAATTAAAAATGGATTGGATCTGTGATCGATTAGACTCATCCATCATCGGGTGGAAGGCGATATTTTAAATTGAATTTGCCGGACGTAGTCGTAATCAACGCTAGAAATGCGTCGCGGATACGTTAATGGGACGTGTTATCTTTTTGTGTTGACCTGCTGCTGTCGGTGACGATTTTCACGCATCTGTCGTTGGAATCTTGTTTTTCCCGAAACAATCGCGAGCTAAATCGTTTTTCGAACGATTGAATTTGATATTTCCCCCGTGTTTGTTTTTGTCCCGTAGATGGTCGACATGCGTCGATGATTTGTAAAAAGTAGCTGTCAAAATATGCGATATCTCTTCCTGATACGATTAAATGTTACAATGTTACAGTTTTGATTGAATTAAGCGAAGCATTTCAATGAATACAATTTTTTCTATTCTAGTTTCCATTTTATTTCTATCAATAAGGTAATTCACTCAGTGGTATCCAACTAGAAAAATGATTAAGCTAAGATGTTGGTATTAATTTTATTAAATAAGCGAGAACATATTTCATCAGAAAGAGACGAGGATATAACAGTCCCTCGTATATATTACGATGTTCATTTACCATAAAGCGAAAGTCGCCGTTATTATTAAATTTGTTTCGCTCCGTTGTTCGCGACTGACATTTTTATTCGGCAATAACGTCGGATCCATCAACCATAATGATACAGGAAATCATCCGCGGCAATTCATCATTGTCATATTAAATGTTCCGCCCGCTAGGGGTCTCTCTCCCTCCCACCACTCGTTATTGCGTTATTCCCCGCAGCGTTGCCGAATCGTACAAAAGGAGAACTTCTCTCTGCTTTTTTTTTATTTTTAATAACGCATTCGGACTTATCCATCGATTCATGTTTAAAATGTTTTGAACGTCGGAAAAGGGACGAGATAAAACGTTGCGCTGCACGATAGTTCGCCTGAGACACGAGAGTTTTCAGGATGACATACCAAGGACTAAATAAATAAATAAATAAATCATTTCATGTTTAAGGCGGGGATTTTATTCTACTTTTTTTTAATAGCCTCCTCCTATCTAGAATACGAAATAAGAATAAGGAATGTGTACCAAGAGGTACAAGGTTCTGTATAAGGAATGGTCACGATGCGCTAGTATATCGCTAGCTTGAAATAATCGAATAATTTGAAAACTTTGAAACGTAGACGTTGTAGAAATATCCGGATTGTTGTTTTCGTAATTTTTCATTTCCTGTTTTTTGAATTATGTCTACTAGTCATGCAATTAGTGACAAGTAATGCTCGGTTTGTCACTGCATTATACGGTCATTTAGTAGTGTAAGTTAGCTTAAATCTGTGGCCAAGTCGCCACAATAAAATATTCGAAACGGAACTCAAGCTTCTTCTGATCGGCCTTCCTGTTTTTTATTCCAAAGATAGATAGATGCTGTTCATATCGCTGCAACATGATTGTTATTTACTTGATAAAGTGAGCAGTAATTAGTATTTTTGAAACCACGTACCAGTATTGCATTGAACACATACAAAGTACCTACTGGTCGTGAAAGATATCTCAAAAGTTAGAATTAATAACTTACGAAAGTTGATTATTTTAGCCTACCACTTTAATAACACACTATTATTTATTAGTTGACTTTATTGAACTCGGAACAAATTAAAAAGATAATTATAAGGTATATACTAATTGGAGCGTTCCTCAAAACTCAAGATTCCAGTCCACATCTTCATCTTCTGTTGAAGCAGCAGTGGCGGTAGGTCTAGTTGACGATAAAATTTTTGGGAATTGAGAGGAATCAAATTAACGTTGCATAAATATAAAAGACCCTGCAGTTTTGCCAACGAAATTTTTGAAGGTTCGTCATAAGCTCTTTTGAGGAATTGGCTTCCGAGCGATTTTCTTACCCTCAACCCCTTAGTTGTATTGATAAAATTATATTCTTTTGCATTTTATCACATTTCGACTCTTTCTCAAATCGCAATATCATAATATTATTCCAGTCTACCTTTTTCTCTTGATTCATTTAGATTAAAATTTATATATCTTTTGTCACATAATTCTTTGAATTGTTTGCCAGTTTTTTTTGCCAGTTTTAACAACATAACCACTTCAAATGGCAAAAAATTGGCCCTGAGTGACTAAAAATTTATTGGTAATAGATCTGATAGGTAGATGTTGAACAGCATACAGATACATTGTGGCAACAAATTAATTTTTCTGCTGAGACACACAATTATCTGAGTAAAATATTACGTCAGTTTTTGCACCAATGCTTTCCAAAAGAAATATACACAGCTGCCTATTTCATTAGCACCCCTCTCTATTTGACATATCGAATATTATTAAAATTTATCACGTTGATTTTACTCATAATAAAAATCAGAAACCTCTCCGCAAGGCAAGGGAATTACCGTCTCTAGATCGTAACAGGCTACAATCTGATTATTGGCTTTGGATTTAGCAATATCATTTGCTTTTTCTTCTCTGTATTTAAGTTGTTCAGCTAAATGATTTCATATTTTTCTTTCAAAGATTTCTTTTCAACTTCATTGGAATTTTTAAATCAAGTGCATACTCAACACTGATGTTTTTTTGGCCAGTAGGTAAAATGCTATATTAAATTTAGTGTTGAAAATTTTGGTTGAGACACGTGTTCCGACGTTTTCTTTCATTCAATCCCTAAGAGAGTGGAGCGAGGTAAAAGATCTTGTAAGGGGGTGGCAAAGTTTCTATATTAAATAATATTTCTATGGTCGAATTTGCTTGGAGTTTAGTGCTCTTAGCTCTTTGTCACAATTAATGAAATACGTGTTTCGGGATTTTTGGAAATTTAACCGCTAAAAAGGCGAAGGGAGGTGGTAAAGCTTGAATACGAAAAAAAATTACAATATTATAATTTTATGATCAGAATTGCCTGAAACATGATCTTAATGCTTTTGAAGATATTTAATAAAATACATTCTTTGGCGTTTCTTCAAATTCACTCCTTACCTTTGCCACCTCCCCCTCCCTCCCACTTCCTCACCTAACCCAGTGCAGGGTTAAGAGAGATGGCAAAATTTCTGCAAAATCTGGTTATTCACTTGAAAGTTGATATTAAAACTCTTGAACATAATTAATGAAACACATAATAATAATAATAATAATAATAATCAATGCCTTAGCATTCCCCAACAGCTTGCGCCAATTACAGAGGGCATCGGGGGCCATGAGTTATTATTACACCTGCGGCTGTAGACCGACTTAAGATGTAACCTTTCCGCATTTGCCGTGGAATTTGGAAAACTACAGAAAACCAAACTCAGAAAGGAAAATCTAACTGACATTTCGATAAATTTACATTTTCAAAGTGGAAAACCAGCGACGATAACCCAATTACTCACGTGACATCACCTAACACAATTTCCAAAGGTAATTCACATTAATTCCATTGATTTGTGAACCCATTTCATCTGTGCCAATTTCTTAGTCTAAATGGACATTTTTCATCCAAATAACAGACAGCCATGAATCACAAAAAAATACTTTCTTGGAAAAAAATTAAAAACAGACGCGTCCGAACCATTAATGCTACCAGACTTATGTCAAATTTCGCTCTGAAAAGTAAACAATAAATTAAAAATATCATTTCACACTTAAATTCCTAATATTTCCCTTATCTGAGATTAAATTAATCGAAAACATCCAAATTCCAAAGGGATACGTCCCATTTCACATAAATATTTCGACGAAGAATTGACAATTTAATTTCCGAGGCACCAGAAACCAGGTCCGTCCCATTCCGAGGCAGAACCAGAGGAAATTTCCCGAAAAATCCCGATCCTGACGAACTTTCTGACTGAGACAAACCCAACGCCCCTTAACAGATAAGTGGTAGAAAAGAATTAGTATCAAAACTTGATTGTTAAAATATAAAAAAGTTTAATTTTCTTAAAGAAAATAATGACAAAAATCTAAAGCATAATTAGTCATAATTAATTAAGTAAGAAGAATAGATTACTAACCAGAATTAAGAGAATCCTCCTATTCAATTTGTTATGAAAGAAATTTAACCTAAAAATAAAAAAAAAACGTGAAACAGAAAATTTTCTAATTAGTCATAAGTAATTTAAGAGTTCTTACCTGTGAAAACACTAATTATTTAGTTATATCGTTATTGTATATGGTAAAATCACTGGGTTGAAGTTATTTTGCTGATAAAATTGTTACTTATTAGACACTAGTTCAACCCATAAGGATCATAGTCGAGGAACTACGGTTTAAATTAAATTTTATAAATGTTTACCAACACAAGTTTATACTTAGCTTAAGGCGCGAAATTTAAAAAATAAATTTGAATTTGTTAAAACCAAAACCTGTCTTTCAATTGTGTGTATGAGGAAAAAGAGTCTAAGAACCTACCTGAACCCTGAGAAAAGAGTTTTGAAACCATAATTAACAAATAAATTCGCAATTGTCCGAGAAACGACCAGGACAGTATCTTGACGGCAATAATGATATTCTATTTGAGGAAAGGATTTGATGTGAGCAATTACTCCGTCTATTATTTCTTTCGGAAGTTTCTATTGCTTGCCATGCTTCCCTTGATTTCTTTCTTCCAAAATTCCTGTCGTAGTAGTTTTTCTAGCAACCGTGCTAATAACGTTATTGCTTATGCAAAGTGTAGATGTAAAAACCTTCTTCAAACTTGAACTGAACTCTTATTAGAATATAAATAATATGCAAAATTAAGTGAATGCACATCTTCTCCCTGTCTTCGGTATTTTCGAGGTGTAGTGGGCTTCATACATTTGTAACATTGTGACATTTTATAAAAATTATTAAAAATTGTTAGTCTCTCATTGTGTTCAATTTTCTGCGAGCATTTCCATCTGCACTTTTTAGGATCACAAAATTGTTTTATTTCCTTACTGGGAACTTCGCGATCAGATTTAGATTTCCGGAATTTACATTTTATTATCAACATTACATTTCAATTCCTGAAATATTTCCACTTGTAGGTCAATAAAACAACAATTAATTAATACCATTAATACCAAGTTATTCCAGAACATATAATATTATTATATCAACATTATTAACAACAATAGTTTCCCTGCTTATATTTATGAGATCAGTTGAACATGAGGGTACTGTTTCGGTCAAAATAGATGCAGATGGATGGTAATTGTTATCAGAATTGTTAGATTTGGATAGATTATCTGGTAGTACATAATCCTTATCATCAATGCTCAATCATCATCATCAGACATTACAGGCAAATCATATACTTTAGGTAATGGTGATTCTAAATTGACATAATTCTGTCTAATTGCAGTTTGGTTTTGAATGTTTTGAAGTTCCTGCAAAAATATTTCTATAGGTAGTCTGTAGGTTTATTTATTATAATACCTACTATTAGGAGCGAAGAGCGTAATTTTATCATTTGTGTCAACGCTGAAAAATTAAAAACGTTAAAATTTGGCGTAAAGGTCGTTTAGGCGGTTTGACTCTTAATCATTATAAATCGATCAAAGTTTGTTATTGACCATCAGTTGCGTTTAACGACTTTTTTATTTTCCAAAATGATCGTATATACCGAAAAGTGAACTTAAATTAAATGTCAAGAATGGACCACCCTCACTTACACATTCCTTTTTTTCCAAATCAGTAAATCAAATTTGCGATGTGGTTACGTAAATAATTCAAGGAAAACAATTTTTAGAAAGCACCCCTTGTAGTCGAACAAAAGTGCCAATCTCCGATATCAAAGCATTCTAAACGGGCTCATATTTCAAGCACTAGTCCTTTTAACTTAGTGGCCATTAGCGGCAACACTTCGTTAGTTATTTCTAAAAGTAAACGACGGAGCCGTCTCTCACCTGATACTGACGGTTTGAAGTATATAGAACAGTGTGATGAGAAATACGATATATCCGAACCTATAAACCCCCGGTAATAAAGGAGCCCTCTCTACGGTACGGCATAGATTCACGGCCGTTACCATATTTTACGTTGTTCGAGCTCGTTTTTCATAGCGACTGAATAAAAGCCATTCGATGTAGCCCTCGGGTTCGTCCGATATTTATAATGCACGTACTAGTTCACTATATATCCTTTTTTCGTTTCCGAAAAATCGTATTAGTTTTTTGTACGCTACTGTTAATCATATCTGAACGAAGAGATCTATTACTGGAAGCATGGTTTTACCATTTAATTTTTTAGATGTATTTATGTGAGAATTAATTGATGCAAGGCGGTAACTTGATATTTTAAAAATTTAGTTCCAATTGCAATCTGATATCGATCTTACAAGTCCAATTGAAACATGCATTCGCTTGTGTATACATGTTTGTTATACTGATTGTGTTCATTCAATTCAAACATTGCTTTAGCTAAGGTGTATATGTATGAGTGGCAGTAGTCGATCTCAGAATAATTGAATACACGACTAAGAGCTTCAATCTTTCAATGGCCGTAATTTACATAATTTAATCAGATTGAATGAGGTTGAGTAGGTATGTACTTCCCGGAACTCTTTAATTAAATCTTAATATCACATAGATATCGTGGCTTCTTCAGGAGTAAAAACTGAGTGAGGGGTGCCAGGAAGTCACGGTAACTTGGCAGAAGGTCAGAAGGTTTTATGACGCAAAAACACTTTCTCTTGATTCGTGTTTGCATCTCTTTTAGCATCAATTTTTCAGCCAAGTGTGCGTCGCTATCTTGTTCCTCTAAATACTTGAACAGTCTTCATTGCTGTTCTTTCCACTCCCTCCCCTCTCTTCCTCTATACACCACCTGGTTTTGTTTGTAATCTCTTTATTTATGAAGCGTACTATAATGTTTTCTTCATCGACATTCTCAATGCACGGCCATAAAATCCATATATGTACCAATAATAATATTAAGGTGAAGAAAGCAATAAGAATTCTACTCGAAAGACGAGACAAGAACTAATCAAATAATATTTGAAAAGTAGGGGATTTACTGTTGTCTCTATTGTGGCATTTCTCGACAATTTCATATGTTATGTCATGGTAAGCCATATATGGAATCACCATTAACTGCTTATTAGATTGAGACATCTAACGACAGTGACTGACTATCTACGAATTGTCCGAGCTAGATTGGTGTCCGCTGTACTCTATTGTGTAGGGTGCTACTTTCGACCTAGCCTTCGAGAGGGTGTGGAGTTGGAATTAGTACCTTGTTGCAGGAATTATACGATTAAGGTTGAGAAGCGAGTTGCGATGAAATTAGGTCTTACAGTTGGAGAATCGCTGACGAGATTAAATAGATCGAAACCATGTGGTCCAGTTGTAATGCTTGACTTGTTTTTATTGTTATCGTTCGCGTTGTGGCATTTCTCGACGTTTTCATAAGAATAAATTTGTTATAAAAGTGAAAAATTTTGAAATTCTGTTCTTTGTCAAAATTGTGTTTAACCCTTAATTTAAATGTTTTTTGAGTTTCACAACATTTATTTTTGTTAAATTAGGATATATGTATAATTAGTTTTCTGTGTAAAATTTTCCTTAGTTTACCCAAAAATTGATGCAACCGTGTGGGCTAAGACGTAACGAACTCAAATCTTGACATAGAACCAAGAAGAAGAACTATTTATTATTGAAAATATAAGAATTATATAGTAGGAAATATTGAAAAACAAGGTACACAAAGTCCTACATCACATTTCTTGCACACACCAGGGTAAGCTGAAAAGTTCGGTAACTAAAGTATATTAAATAACAATATTTCAGTGAAATGTGTTTTATTTTTCGACATAATCTCCCTTTAAATTATATTTATTTAGTCGATGCTCAAGTTTCTTTATGCCTTCACAATGCTCATTTTCAATGAAAATAGTAGTCCACGACAGCTATCAGCTTCTCATCTGAAGCAAATTTCATACCGCCGAGGTGTTTCTTCGATTTGGGGAATAGATGATAGTGTGACCGAGCTAAATCCGGGGAATGAGGGAGAGCGTTTAAGCGTTTCGAACTTTAATTTGGGCAATTTTTCTTTGACAATTCCGCTCGTATGAACTGACGCATTGTCTTAATGGAAAATGATATTTTTATGGTTCTTTTTTTTCGAGGATAGCTGCCTTCAGTTAATCCAAAAGTTTAGAATAGTATTGTGCAGTAATCGTTTGTCCCTTTGGCAGATAATCGATAAGCAAGCCATCACCTTTCCTGCCGATACACTGACTTTAGCCTGTTTTGAAGCCGATTGCCCAAGTTTAGTCCATTGTTTTGATTGCTGTTTATTTTCCGGTGTATAATGGTGGACCCAAGCTTCATCGCACAAATTTGCGCAAAAAATTTGCTGGATTTTGCCGAAACCGTTTCAAAATGATTGTAGAACATTCCATGCGTTTGAGTTTTTGCCGTGTTGTGAGTAAATGCTGCACCCATGTTGCACACCGCGTAGACATGTCTAATTCAACATTTAAAATGTATGATACCAGTTCTCTGGAGATGCGTGTAGTCTCAGCAATATCTTGCAATGTGGATCGGCGACCAGCTTTCACAAATTTCAAAACTTTTTGTACACTTTCTGCTGAAGTGGTTGTTTTAGGACGTCCAAAACGGGGATCGTCACATTTTCGCCTTTTTTATTTGGGACTTCAATAATAAGATGGTCAGCATGATCATACCTTATATATAATCGAATATTCGATTCAATGATAAGCTTGATTTAACAGCAATTCCTTAACTTTTTAGACAAGTTACTGCTACTTCTCTTCGAAACATCAATTGTGTCATAGTAGATTGATTTGCCTTTCTATGAATTTGCCATGCATTGCTAACAGAAGCATCAATAAACCAAATATAAATTGGCCACCACCATTTTATACCTTTCACACTAATTTGGTATCTTGATCAATTTTCGTCCGTATTGTAATACTTGTATCGCCATGACTAATCTTCCAGGAAACGATGCAACATGGCAACCTATTACACAAATATTTAATGGAGTTAAAGTTACCTATATTTACCGTTAAAAAATTGAAATAAGATTATAAATGTTAAAGCAAATCTGACCACATAATGAAAATGTCATCCACATATCTTGCGTAAAACTTAACAAAATCAGTGAAGTTATTTTTACTTGTGATAAAATTAGTTTTCAGATTGTCCATAAAAATGTAAGCCAAAATAAGAGAAAGAGGTAAAGCTATAGGAATCTTATAGGTAACTTGTATATTGCGTTATTAAACTGGAAGAAAGTCTGATTGAGGCAATCATTCAACAAGTCAATAAGCTCCAAACTTTGGCGAGGTGCATGTGCTTTTGACCTCCTAGGTCTCGTCAGTGCTTCTCCCTATGCAAATCTAATTTCATCGCAGTTCCTTGTACAACCTGTATTGTACAACACCTGCGACAATGGACTAATTCCAATCTCCATTCCCTCTAGTGGACAAGGTTGGAAGTAGCACTGCTGGGTCTAAAGTTGCGGGTTGTATCGCAAAAAAACGATATTTCATGATTTTCGACGATTTTTAAACATGTGCCAAAACCCATAAAAATTTTATTTTTAATTTGTAATAGTGTAAAAACCATTCAAAATAGTTTTCCCAATCCAGAAAAAATACTTTCAGACCTGTTATTCCTTAACTGTATTCGTGCAAAAGGTCTAAATTATAGTATAAGTTAAGTTATAGACCCGTAAAAACGCCGTTTTCCATATCTGATGAGTGTTTATTTAACACATTAGGTTTGTAATAAGACTCTAACAAGTGATTTCCACATCCACCCTACGCAACCAACCAACCAGAGTGAATTTTATTTACAATATTTACAGTAACTATTTACTTTGTACAATGCATATGTTCGTTGTAGGCAAAAGATTATTTACATAGAAGCCCCTTTGTGTTCTGACTTTTAATTAAATGTGGGTATCAGCTGTGTTGATTTTAAAGTAGCTCTAATATAACCATCTCGATTTTCATGCCCGCACACTTTTTCTGCTGCTTCTGTAACCAGTTTTACATACCTCTCAACTGACTGGGTGTGGCATGGGAATTTGAGGTAGTTAAACGCTGATAGCGCTTTGTCTTTCAACAAAGAAGCAATGTGTTCAGTTGGCATCTTGGACAGTAGTGGCGGTGGTGTTAACTTGCAGATTGACCAATCAATTACTTCGGTATAGTCGTTTGCACTAAAATTTATTGAAGATATTTTGAAGTCTCTTACGTAACCTTCAGCCGATGGCTCATTTCTGGATTTAAGGATCCTCCTGTAGCCAAGTTCTCTAATGTGTGGTCTCTCATCCATTATCATAGCCAACATAATATTTTCAGGGCGGCAACTCTGCTCGCAACTTTAGGTCTTTTGCGCGAATTCAGTAAAACAAGAATGGGTCTAATTACTTTTTGTATGCATTAAGGACACTCTTAAAAACACTTTTTTCACTATTACAACAAAAAATGTATTTTTTTTTAATTTACCGGGATTTTGACTTTTTTTGGTAACTTTAGGCCTTCTGCCCGATTTCAAATTTTGAAAAAAAAATTTTTAAATATTTTTTTATTTATAATGACGCCTATGCGCAAGTTTTCCGTGCTATTAGAATTGTATCGCAGAAAAAAGCGCGTTTTTCGATTCACCCTATTACATATAGGTACTGAGGTGTTCCGCTTTTGGAAATGAAATAATCGTAAGAAAATTATCAAAATGAAATGCAGAAGTACCTCAATTCACTATATTTTAGAATTAAAAATTTACAATCAAATTGACTTAAACTACCCACCCTTACCTTAAGAATTTTGAAGTGTGTTTCGTGTATGTGTATGTATAACCAAAATGCCTGATGAATCTTCTGTTCTTCGCGTATACGACGATTATCCAACCGCAGCTAGATGGATCTTCTTTTCCGGGCTTTCTATCTTGCACCTTCGATGCGTTAACGTATAATAACTAAATTAACTAACGTATAATAACTAAATTAGCAGCTTTTAATATGTTTAAATTTTATAATTTTTTACTTTGATGAATTTAATTCCCCTTTGTTGGCTTTCGTCACCTTCGACACTCTGTCAAATGCAGTTTCCGCCAACTTAAATGGTTTCTGCTAAAATCTCCATGGATTCCACGTACTTGAAGTTTACTGTCCATCCAGACTGCGGTTTTGTTTATAATATGCATGGATAATATCCAGGTTGTGTATGAGATGTTATGTATAATTTTGACAAATAAAAGAAAACGAAAACTAATTTTTATTTGTTTATATATGTAGTGAATTGAGTTCTTACTACAACTTGATTTGCACCGTGGATATATGTTATAGTCCACCTCGGAAAATACCTAGAATCCATATTTTCATGCTACTATCAAAATTCCAAGTAAAGCATATGGTTTTGGGTGATCGTAAATGGTCTATGAGAACGTACTGAATTTGTAAAACAATTTTTTTTTAAAGGGCGTAAAAAGAGAATGTAAATTAATATAAAGTAATATTTTATTTTATTTTAATTCATGAAACCAAGTTATTTAGTGTTTTTTTTGCTTCTAAATTAAATTAAAGTTGTATGTTAAATTTAGTTTCTGTGTTAACAATTGTTTAACAACATCTTTAAAAGCAATTGTCATATTGTTTTATTTTAGTAGGCGATACGCAAAGGAACATTGCAAAACAAATGAAATTTTTTCTTGTGGAGTGTTACACCGTAAAACGATTGTTCAAACAGGATCGTATATGTAACCGATTTTCAAACCTTGCAAAAGACTGAAGACATTTGAAAAGACAGAATGTTACAGAAATTGATAGTGTAGACAGAAGGAAGGAAAAACAAATAAACCGAATCAATAAACAAAGCGAAAACTTCGAAACAACTCTCTACAGACCTTCGAGACCAGCATGTTGAAATTTCAGCACATTTCGGTACGAAGACGAATTGGTGTCAGCAAATTTACATGGACGCTAGACCGCGACGTTGTAAACCCCTTACATAGAATTAAAATTGGAAACTATTTCTTGTTTGGCACCCCCCAATATAATAATTGGACAGAAAGCGATTGGCAAAGTCGCTCTAAATGTTGTATGGTCTGATGATAGATCTAATATAAAGGTAACGGAATTGAAGGTAAACTTACATTTAGTTACCACGAAAACAATAATTTCATAATTTTCATTTAAAATAACGAAATACTAAATTTAAAAAAGAACTTTTTATTTGCAATTGGTTATTAGTATACCTGGTGGTCAAACGTGACACCTTTAATTTAATTACATTAAATTTGCCTGGAACCGCTACTGATGATTAATTGTTTCTCAGAGAAATGGAGTTTCCTGATGGGAAAATGTATTTATTTGTTGAATATCCAATCCAATGAATTCAAAAATACAAGTTTTTGTTTTAGGTAAATTGAAATTGTTTAGAGAAGAAGCCATCCATTGTTTAATTGTATGAATTGAAATCAATTATATTTCTTCAGCAAGATAATGCGTCAAATGAGATATCAATAGAAAGCGTAGTACTAGGTGCTTTAATGAAAAAAATATAAGTGTTCCATTTAAAATTTTCCCAATTTCTTCGCTTTGTGAAAATTGTTTTCTTATGTTCTAAAAGCAGTTGCGTATTATTATTTTGTATATAAAAACGAACTGTCCATAAAAAAATAATTTTGAAGAATGGTTTCGATTAATTTTTCCAGGTATTTGTACAAAATAATATCTAGTATGTTTCAATTTATCAGCCGTAATAAAATTGTTAAAGGGGTGTCAATTTAGACCTATACAACATTATATTTTGTTTTTCAACTATATCATTTTTTCTATAAATACATTTTTCCATTTGAAAAAATTGCAAGTTTAGATTTCTTATAATTGAAAATTTCAAATAAGCTGGAATCTTAACCCCTGCTTCGTTGCCGGACCCTGTATATATATAGAAATTAAAATCTAAAACCCACATGCCAACGTACAAGATACCCGAATTCACCCAAGAAAGCGATTGGCGATAGCGCTCAATCGTGTGAAACAATGATGATGATCTTTTTTAAAATGTAAAGAATTTCTAAATAATAAATTATATTTCAACGCAAATATTTTGAAATTAAATTTTTATTCCAAATAGTAATTTTGAATTGTAATTAAATAACAAAATAAATAAATTGCAGATGCCACGATAATACGTAGTAGTAAATTCGAATAATAAAACACATGTTATGTAAATGGACACAAAGTCACATAACAGTACTTTAGAGAATGAATGAAAAATGTCCTTCAGAACCAACCAATAATTCAAAAGTTTTTTCTGTGTTTTAATTTGTTTTCAGTTTGACTGCCTTTTCGTTTACCTTCTCTATTATTTGAAATAAATTATTATTTGTTTACTGTGTGTTTTGTTATTAATTCTCGAATAAAATGTGTTTTTAACGAAACAAACTTAAGATGAACATTTCCTGTCTATATGGTTCTAAAATTGATTTGTATTATTATTTTATTTGCGTTTATATGTCATTAATGGTAATGGGTGTTGGCAAACGCTATCCTACGTAATAACGCAGGTATTAAAAGTATCTGAAAAAGAATATATTTCTGCAGCGATCTTCCTATTCATTTCACATTACGTAGCTATTTTACCTACTCATAAGCAAATTGCTTTATTACTACAAACATCCAGTTAAATGTTGAAAATTTCTGTGTACGACGTTAGGTCTACGTCGCTTGCCGGGTGAGTCGATTTTAAATCAACCGAGTGTACGTTTTACCATGATATAACATATTGAAATCGTCGAGAAATGCTACAATGTAAAAGATAACAAAAAATCCCTGTAATAATAGGTGCTCATCTTACATTCTTAACAGTATCCATTTGCAAATATATTAAGTATGTGATTGATAGCATCGAATCGAAGTCTGTCGGCAATAGCACGTTTACTGTTAAAATTATCAAAGTTATTATTCTTGTGTGCTTACTATTTTTGAAGTGACGTAAACAATTGTTTATAACTCATCAAGCGCACTATTTAAGATTACAGCATTACATAAAAACATTTATAGAAGATAAAAGTTCCAAATCTAGCGTAGTTAAACACAAAAAAGGAAAATTCACAACCTGCAAGAAACTAATGGAACATAACCTACAGAAATACCGAGAGAAAGCATGTCTAAAACATACTGGTAGCGTGCAATAAGTCCGACATAAAACGGACGTTAACTGGCGGAAATTTCTTAATCCAAGCAACATTATCGTGACATTTTTATAAATTTTACTTCGCTTTGCTACCGCAGCGATCGTTTTTACGACAGGAAGAACAGTTTCCTGTCTTCGTTTATTCGTCAGACTTGCACCGGCCTTCTACATGCAGCTATGCTGTGACCGTTAATTTCGTAGGATAAAACTGGCCTGCGGATGGACCTGACTGTTAAGGGAATGCTGCTTTTATGACGCGTAATTTGTCGTCGCAGTTAATCCAAAGTGTTTTTGCAAGGCATGGTTTTAGTAACTATAAAAGAAGATTGTCTTTTGATAGTGAGTTTTCCTTTTGTCTCCGTATTTCGTTCAAATATATTGTCGTCAAAATTTACCCAAAGAAAATGGTAAAATTTGGTTACCTGAAATTGAACTGTTCATGATCAATTACCCGTGCGGCTTTTTATATTTACATATTCATACACATACTAAACAACGTTATAAACGCTTGCTTTTACGTAAAAAGCATCCATAATCGTAGTAGCAGCGACTTCAACGGTGGATCGATACATGAAAGAAAGTGAAAAAGCATCGTTGGAGCGGTGATATTAGACGTTGACGTATTTGAACACTCCATTACACCATTAACTTTCACATTTAATGTCGAATTTTGACACGAACTTTTGTCGCTGATATATCGACCATGATACACAATCCCCTGTACATTATGTACGAAAAAAAATGTTCGGAAAGGGATGCTTCTTGCTTCTTGCGTTACAGAAAAAAGCGCTTACGAAATAAAATAGCTGTTACACAAGGTTATTTTCATGAAATTATTTCCTCGTTGCTTTTATTCGATTAGGTTGAATAATAATATAGCGGATGTAATATTGATGCATGAGTCAACATATCAGTAAAGTAAAGTTATTTGGAAAGCGGTTTTATGTTACCGCAAAGTATTGCTAAACGGAAATTCACCATTGCTATTAACCATTGTTAATAATACCACCGATATTGCTTCGAAAAGGCTTTCAAGGTTTCGTAATACTGCCCCGTTCACTAATTGAATTCTAAGCTCTCTAAGTATACATTAATAATGCCGTATGATATAATCCTCTCACTAACAATGAGCAACGTCATACCATTTCGTTTTATTTTCATATTAAACACAGATAATAGAACCGCGAGTCCGTCCAATTTATTAAAGCTATTTTTAAATAAAATGCACTGTTTCGAATACGCAATAATAGCAACCGCAGAACTCCAGCTCGATTTCAGTTACAAATACATAATTCTGCCTCTCTCACCAATTATTCAACGTTGTATAACATTAACGGCGATCACTACTATAACAATTCCCGATCGTTGTTTCATTATCGACCTTGTTCTGCGTTAATGACGAAAGGAGGAAGAACGAGGATACGCAGTGTTCAACGCGTTTATGCATATTTATTAGATTTTCACGAATGTCTGAAATATTCAACATGTATACAACCAATGATATCCCCTGTACGTGTAGCTCGCTCGATGCTTCAACCCCAGTCTCCTCTCCCCTTGCGCCGCCACTGGATTATACGTATTTGATACGGCAAACACAATCCCTCGCGTTCACATGAGGAATGTTTGTCAGACATGTCATGTCTATTTGATAGACAAACACACTCTGATCCGGATATCAACGCTACAGTAACTCGAGGGGGATGGGGCTCTAGATAGATCTGATCAAATAATTTTGTAGGTTGTTTCCTAATGGATATCAAGCGTTTTTATGTATTTATTGATTGAGTAGTATTTATTGTCCACGTAATAAATTATGTATCTTGTTTATATACAAACGTCAGTCCGTTCTAGATTAAGTTCGTGCTATTGTAAAAGACTTGAGTGAGCATTTGGATAGTTTCAGGACAAGACAATCGATAATGGATACAATTTTTGTAACGGAGAGATACTTAACGATGGATGTTTATTAATTGCCGGCGCCAGGGACAGTATCTCTAAAATTCATGTTATGTAAAATCGTTCAGAAAAAATGCGTAGCGAGAAGATACCAACCTTATAAAGTATGAAATTGTGTGATTGTAAACATGTAATATAATATTTTTATTTGAAAGGTCTCAAAGCCGAGCTCAATTCTGCTTTGGATGAATCTGCTTCTACGTTTATAATAGTTAGGTATTCATTAGGTAGTAGAGTTTAAACGAGGCTGTACGAGCTCCTAAGATGAACATCACAGTGGTCGACTAAATGAGGTGACTACACCAGAAATGGCGAGGAAATTCCAAAAAATGGTTTTGGGTGACCATCGAGTGAAAATGTAAGAGGTAGCAGACCTGACAGGCAGTTCAAAAAGTGCTAAAACATCTCACTGAATTTTGTAAGTACCTTTTAAATATGTTATGTTAACGTCCTTATTGTATTAACTTTTGCTATTTTAACATATACGGGGTGACATAGAAAAAAGTACATTGCATAGTGCCACACAATAGAGGACACTAAAATAAGAAAAAAAATTCCTATGAACATGGGTCCGCAAAACCTTCGGTTAAAAGATACGGGGTGTTGAATTTTATTTCTTTTTTTGGGTTTTTTTTTGAATATCTATGGTTCCAGTACAAATGCATCTGAAAGCCGACAATGCACGCTAATTAATCAAAAAATAACAATTGAATAATGTGTCATAATGAGACTTGTCAAACTGATGTAATTGTTGTTTGAGAAATTTTGTGTTCGTGATTAAGTTTTTCATTGGTTTTCTCACTGATTATTCAAATTTGCTTTCAAAAATGGTTCACTACACTTTTGAAGAATACAGGGACATGATTATGTGTTACGGCGAAGCTAGATCAAATTCTTACGAAGCTCAACGTATTTATCGAGAAAGATATCCTTTATCCCAAGTTCCTAATGTTCGAACATTTATTGATGTGCATAGGCGTTTGAGAGAAGATGGCTGTTTTAGAAAACCAAAATTGAATAGTGGGGTTTCCAGAACTCGTCGCACTGTGCGAAACGAAGAAACTGTTTTACGAATGGTAGAAAATAATCCAAGAACAAGCACCAGAAAAACAAGTTCAGCGGTACGAAACCTTAACCGTGAATCAGTTAGACAAATTTTCAAAGAACAACTTCTTCGCCCATATCATTTCCAAAAAATTCATTCACTATTGGAACATGACTTTGTTCCTCGTGTACAATTTTGCCAATGGTTGCAAAACCAAAGACAAAACATTATTTCATCAATTTTGTTTACTGACGAAGCTGCTTTTAGTCGTGATGGTATACTGAACCTATATAACATGCACCATTGGAGTGATGAAAATCCTCATCAAACTGTAATTCGAAGTCACCAATATGGGTTTTCAATTAATGTGTGGGCAGGTATAATTGACAATAATTTAATTGGCCCATTTCGATTGCCCAATCGATTGACAGGTGCACTGTATCGAAATTTCTTGGAGAATGATTTAAACACATTATTAGAGGATGTCCCATTGGCCATTACTGGAAGAATGTATTACATGCATGATGTGGCGCCAGCTCACTTTTCTCGAGTGGCAAGGGAATATTTGGACAGGAGATTTGGAAATATGTGGATTGGTCGAGGGGGACCTGTACACTGGCCAGCTCGTAGTCCCGACCTTAATCCCCTCGATTTTTCATTTTGGGGATTTATGAAAAATGAAGTTTATGCTGTAGAAATACATAATGAAGAACAATTGTGGATAAGAATTATGGAATCGGCAGATAGATTTCGTAATAACCCAGGAATATTTCAAAGATGCCGTCAATCATTAAGAAGAAGAATGGAAAAATGTATTGAAGTACAAGGGCAACAATTTGAACATCTTCTAAAAATTTAATTTTTTGTTGTATCTTTTAACCGAAGGTCTTGCGGATCCATGTTCATAGGAACTTTTTTCTTATTTTAGTGTCCTCTATTGTGTGGCACTATGCAATGTACTTTTTTCTATGTCACCCTGTATATAGCCCTGAAGAACGAATAAAACTATTCCGAAAGCTTGGATAGAATTCGAAGAGTGAACTAAATTTATTGAGACTGCAATCCCAATGAAATTATATTATTTTTACAGTAATGCTCCCACTATGAATGAAATATAGGTCTACAGCTCCACATCTGAGTCGGTGAAACAATCAAAACAATGGGCTTAAACGGAAGAAATGGTTCTAACAAAAGTGAAGACAGTTTCATCTGTAAGCAATTTTATGGAACTCAATAGGGAGACAATTTTCATTGATAATTTTCAAAATGGAAGAACTATAAACCGAAAGTATTTTCCCAATTTACCACAGCGTTAATAATCAGCTTCATTTAGCCTATATTTCATCGTAGCAATCCGCCAATTCACACAGTAGGGGTGACCAAAATTAATGAGTTAAAGTCAGAATTGCTACCTCATGCAGTCTATTTGCTAGATTTAACAATTAAGACGTAGAGAGTATGATTGATGATCAGGCTGAGAAACCCGACTGTTCTCACAAAAAAAGAGAGTGTGGTGACACATTCTTCTCTACAATGTTTGTGTTTTGTTTGTTAATTCGGGTAATTCTGAAATTACCCTGACGTAATTCATGCATGTCAGATTCGTGACGTAACAGCAGCTATTGGATTACACGCCGACCAGTACTTAACTCTTATGTCGACTTCTTTCAAGTATTATCGTACGGAAACAGCACTGTGTTGATAGACGGGTATTATCTTGTATCAGAGGATGAACTTTCCTCAATATAATCGGCCCAAGAAACGATATGGTTATTCCGAATGTCTTCAATATATCGGTTCACATTGATACCAGTAAAAGCCATCTCGGTTTTTTGCGTCTATAGAAATGCCAGCCTACACCATACACGACCCTCCTCCACAACCCAGTTTTTCTACAACGTAGTATTGTGTGAGTATTTCTCCTAGTCTTCTGTACACTCATCCTCTTCTGTCGTCGTCTTACAGATGCATTATTTTCATTTGAGCACAGTACAGAGCACCATTGCTCGGAGGCGGATTGCTCAATGGCTTGCGATCAATTTTGAACCTGTAGCCATCTTTTTTGAGTAAGTTTAGCTGCATTGAGTCGTTTTCTGACCGTACAGCCACTAATTTCTCTGAGCTCCTATTAGCTCCTTTAGCTCTGTCGGGATATAGGGTTAGTAAGTGTGCCACCCTACGGCACTTAACTTGAGAAATCTGTGGCTGCACTACCTGATCCCTGTTGGCCACACGCAGGGTAACGAGTGTGAGGAGAGAACTCAATAGTAGGAGAGTATGGGGAAACCATAAGGTTTCATCCTAATACAGCTGGTTCCAGGGCTCATGACTTTGTCATAAGTAGTGTGAGCGTTTGATTATGCAGGATATGGGCTAACGCCCAGGTGCCTTCAGCCATCAACGTACAGTCGTTTCTCATTTCTGTGAGCTCCTGTTGAATTTTAACGTTGGCGATAGTCCGATGTTTGAGAGAAGTGTTGGCAAGGGTTGATGAGATAGAGGAACTCAATGATCATCAGTGTGAACAAGTGCAAAATTGCTTATATTTATCATTCACAGCGTTTTTCAAGTTAGTCTAGGATAGCGATTCTCTAACTTTTTTAACCACGGAGCACTTAATAATGCTTGAATCTGATGTCATTTCTAAAAAGCATTCATAGATTTCGTTTGACTATTTTCTGGCTTCTACAAATTCGGTACAAAAGGATTCTGAACCCGTGAATTCATTTTCAGTTTTGTATTCTGCTCTTCCGCTAAATACCTCTCAAAAGATGCGTGCATATCATTAAGATATTGGATCACTTCTTCAAATATTTCATTTGGTAATTGTGCTGTCTCACCAACGAACTCATTCAGTGTTGAAAAGCTTTCTAGTTCTCTGTTGCCAACACAAAGAATCGAAAACTTGAAGGCAGTTATTTTGCTATTAGAATTGAACACTGTAGTCTATTTTTTGTAAAGATAGATTTAATTCAGATCTAGTCTGGACAACCAAGTCACGTCACTCAAACGATCAGTCATAAGAGCTTGTAATTCAGTTCTTAGTTCGAATAATCTTCTTAAGGACTTACCCTGAGATAACCATCTAACTTCAGTGTGGAGTAGTAGTGTTTTATGTCTGCTTCCATAATCTTCACACAATATTGAAAACAATCGGAACTGAAGAGAGCGTGATTTGACGTAATCGATTATTTTTACTGCTTTATCAAGAACCGTGTTCAGATTTGGTGGCATCTTCTTTACGGCAAGTGCTTGTCTATGTAGGATACAATGGCTAGAACTACATTTTGGTGCTTTACTTTTTAGTAGTGATACCGCTCCAGCTGTTTTACCAGTCATTGCCTTGGCCCCATCTGTACAAATATCGATACAATTGTTCCAATCGAGATTGTGTGTTTCAAAAAAAGTGTCAATCGACTTAAAAATTTCTTCTCCGGTAGTGTTAGTCGGCAGCGATGCGCACATAAGCAAGTTTTCAAAATAGATTTTCGTCTCTATTGCGTAGAGTAAAAAATTCATAACTTTGAAACCATTGCGTCAACATGCCACCTGTGATAAAGTAGTGACGAGTATCGAATAATAAATTCTATAAAATCAACATTTATTTTCTCAGTGTGTGACAAGACTTGATATGCTTTGTTCTTTATGTTCATATTACTTTGGCGGAGCCCCTCATCGAGCTTCGCGGAGCCCCAGGGTACCGCGGAGCACACTTTGAGTAACTTATGATAGAAAAAGTCTGTCTGAATATGTAATTATTACAACAAATCTTATTATTGGTCATTAATTAATAAAATCTGCATGTCAGATACGAACATAACACTAATTTTACTATAATACGCGAATATGTAAATTATCTATTCCGAACCGATACGAACGATTAACGGCTTTGATTTGAGGACAATCATCTATACGATACCCATAGCCTTGCTTGCGGTTAATTATGGTTTGTACGGGACGTGACATTATTGTCCCGAGGGAACGACGGAAATAGGAGGTTAGGAAGTCACAGTTGGTAGTTAGTCCAGGTCAGGTATTACTGCAACAGTTATTATAAATGCCAATGTTTGCGGACCAATTGTTTGCGCCGCTGATGTGGTGGCAAACGGTCACCCCTTTCAGCCCCGTATATAGTTGAACTGCGCTGAGTTATGTCGGAGAGTTGTTGTGTGGATATTGTGTTTTGGCTACCCACCACTGTAGTCGCTAGAGGGAAACGCAACATACATAGAAATTAGATACCGGAACGATGTTGACGTCACGCTAAACGTCCCTCTGCAGGTGACATAAGGAACTACTATATAATAATGTACGATGAAATACTAGCCTAACCTTTAGTAGGAACGTAGTAGGTATTATTATCATAAATTCAAAGGAAAATGTATATACAAGTGAAACCTGTGCTACAATTTTTTGGTATTGTTTTAATTTAGTTTATATTGATTGTGATAAACAAGTTTATTCACTAAATAAAAGTTCCATGACAGTTTGATCTATCTCGTTATATATTTTCTTTTTGATGACGTTTTGTAGTAGAGCGGATAAATGCCACAGAATAAAAGATATTACAGGAACACTCTTCTTAATATCATTTTCCCTTTGTACTGCTTCGTCTTGATCGATACATCTAGACAACGAAGTTATTCACATTTACAGGTGATGGGCGATTTATTGTTGGCGACCTATAGGATTACCCTTCCTTTAATGTCGGTCGACCAGAGTGTTTGGACGAAATATAAACTCATTTTAACGGGTGATTTTATTGTACCATTTCCTTTCCCCCATCCTTGGTGGCCACACTCAGGAAAACGAGCGTGGCGAGAGAATTTGGCGAAGATAGTAGGGGAGGACAAAAGTCGGTTCGCCGAGGAGTAGTCCGGCCGCTGGTTGTCTGGTTGGTTTCATCCAAAAACAACTCGGTGACTCTGGGACCCTACGGTTTCACTGTAGCTGCCGCGGATACTTGATCGCCGGAAGGGTGAAAGAGTTGACGCGGTTGGCATTTTGGGGTAGGGCTTCGGCCCGGCCGTCCCCGTAGTTCAGGCTTAATCCACGGGCGGGCTGGTTGTACCTCACGGCCAGATTCCGTTTCCCACGCTTGGCCGATAGTTGCCATCCGCAAGGAGGCCTAGGCCCCGTGGGGTTAGATGTGAGGTAGGAGTTCGCTAAAGCGTCTCCAGCGGTGACCCGTCCAACGTTGACAAGGAAACTTGTCTAACATGGGTAGCACGGGCGAGAGGAGCCCTCCGGCTCGCCGGTCCTCTCCGCGAAGTGTCGGTCTCGTGCGGGCGGTGAGATAGTGGGTGACAGTTTCAAGGCTTATAACTTGTTATGTGCGGTGTGGTACGTGAAAATTGCAGGATATGGGCTAACGCCTAGGCGCCTGCGGCTAAACATCTAAGCCATTTTCAAATCGTATGTACCATTTCATAATGGGGACAATATAACAAACTATATAGGTAAGTAAAGTAGTGATACCGACACTGTTGGATCACTTGGGACAGCAGCTTACATTTAAGTTGGGTTTCAGAAGTGCTTCTGCACAGAAACCAATAAAAATAAAAATAATTTATGAAAAAAATATTGCTGTTTTTAAGCAATGGCTCATGGCCCATGACTGGGACCTATCAGGGGTCAGAAAATTGCGAACATTTACGGAGAAATGCCCGTACACTCATTATATTGAAAAGCATATTGTTGCATTTTTACCATTCACACGTTTCTGAAGATATCTTCGAATTGGTAAAAGATAGCGATACCCGGTTTTCGCTGATTTGTTGGTAATTTAGCCTACTTTTTCAACTTGTTGTCAAAAATGTATGTTTAGATTTAATATTTTCGAGAAAAAACAAAATTCCCAAAAAAAATTAAACAGCGTCCTCTAGCATTCACGTCACTTATTAGATTGCTTCCAATTTGTAAGCATTAGATTGGAGGAGCAATGCTGTATCCAACGAGACTAAGTTTGCAAAATTCGATTCAACAGAACCGGACTTATAAGCATTCCTTCAATACAAAGTTTCTCCTCCGTCCCTCCCCTTATTTGACAAAATACAAGAAAGTTGTCCGATGTAAAATATGCAGAATTTTCAGTAGATTCCGATTTTCATATTTATGATAGACCTTAAGTTGGTAAATTTTGCGTAAAATAAGAATTAAAATTTTTGGTGATCAGTTACGCCCTCTAGCGGTCAGCCTGCACTTTTCGAAATAATTTTCAGATGTTTTCGGGGTCACTTTAGTCAGTTATATTTTTACCCCAAAGCAGTACTGTGAGCCGTTCCTGAGATATGGCCGAGCGACATTCTTAGTTGGTCACCCGGTACAATCAAGACTTATGTAGCTATGGCATTGTGTTGCGGGGAACATCGGTTCATGCATTCAGAGTGTTCGTTCAGCAGAAGTAGTGTCTGCGTAGTGATTTTGATGTGAGTAAAACATATTCTTGTAAAGAAACTTTTAAGGGACATAACATTGATGAGCACTACAATTACAGATTTGGACGCATATGAATGTGAATCTTGTTTTTTATTTATTACTTTATTACATGTATTACATGGCGTGCCTTTTTGAGTTGACGCATGATGTTAAATATGTTCAGCATTATATATTGACTTATTCTGCACATTTATGTATTTACTGAATAAAAACTTAAATATTTGTTGTTGGCCTATAGACAAAACCTTACCAACTATCTTCTCCAGGGAGGTGGTGGTTTTACTGTTCTTTTTATTGATTTTAAAACGTAGTACATCATCAAAAGAAGATTAAACTAAAATTTTCAATTTCCTTGGAAAGTTGGCAGATGGGGATTACGATATCGTCTTGTATATTCCTTATGAAACTTAACATGAAAAGACGAGAGTTAAAGTACATACATTCCTTTATGACAATGGATGAGATGAGACGCCTGGAGCAATAAAGAACTGTAAAAAGGGGACGTGACAACGTATTTAACCGTTAAATATTACATCGAAAGTAGTTCCGATGAAGCGACAAACGCTTTTTTTATATTTATTAACCGCTCCGAAAGTTTATCGCCTCCTTTTCACTTTCCTTTTCATTGCCTCGGGGAACACTGAATGATATTCTTTCCATCACATCGGTTGGGACGGGATACTCGTTCCTGGGGTAATAGCGGGTAGTAAAATGTATTATTATTATTATTGTCATTATTATTCGTTGAGAGAACTATGGCCTCTCGAAGAGAAGTGAAAATATTGAGTCGTTTACTTTATATTTCGCTATAAAACAACAAAACATCTGTTAGACTATAAAAGACGGATCGTTTTGTTTTAATGTTATAGCCAGTTTGATTGGGTATTTTGGTGGAATCCCCGGAAAATGTAATAGTTAAATTATATTACTTTTGGAGTGTGTTAAGCATTATTTAGTAATAATATTAGTTTGACTATTAATTTAATGTTTCTGTACAGATTCTGTTCGGTATATATCAAGTTAGATAGATGCTGGGAGACTACAGAATCGATAATAGATCAAAGATCAAAGAGAATATCTGAAATAGTAAATGATAAACGAGGGTAAAAGCAAAGATCTCTCGTAATTCTTCTATTTTTATTCTGGAACGTATACGGGCAGTTCGCCAATGGTAAACTAAATTATTCTGTCTACAATTCGGAGTTTCAATCTCGTATATAAGACGGACAACATGTGAAGGAGGAATTAAACGTGGAAAAAGGAGAAGTTGAAGTGGACGCAAGTTTCTCAACTCGGTCTTTCATCGATTCTCTTCCTTTTGTGTGTGTGTCGTAGACGTGCTGTTTCTCGCCTTTTAGGTGTTGGATGTCGTGAATAGTTGTAGATCATTATATAGAGGATGCTAAATGAGGTTAGTTTCCTTTTTGAAATGTGGTGTGAATAGAAGCATGTGGTCGATTAATACACTTTAGTATACGAGTTCTGTGGTTATTATTGTTCTGATTTTATGAATGTAATTGCGGTTTATCACTAATGCACATCAACTCCTAAATTAAGAAGAATTCCCTTGAGCGATCCTATCGGCTGCGCCAATTTTTTTACAAGACGGTGTATACAAAATAATTTACCAAGCATATAGCGGTTTGTAATTAAATCCATCAGCTAACGAAAATCTAGAGTCCTTTGTCGGCGTACGTTCTCGGACGATTATAGAACTAGAGTACAACCCATCCTATCCTCTGAATCCGTTTTACCCAAAATTATCCGTCATATAATTAAGACAAGCTGCGTTGAGAAATCTGATCCGCTGTAATTTCAAATTCTCGTTAGCGCAAGAAGGCGGGAATCTTATTACTTATCACCGAAAGACGTCAAGGTAGGATAGATATTCAAATAGTAGCTACATCTAAGAAGTTCCAACAACAGAAGCTTCACTACGTCGGTGATAGGGTGTGTCTCGGTTGTAGCGAAATCGTGATGTGACGTTGTAATATTTCAAAATTTAGTAATAGTAGAGCGCTTCAGTCGTCGGCAACATAAATTACGAAAACTATTTAATGAAAACGAAGACTGGAAAATACCGGGATAGGAGAGAGAATAATTTGTAGACTCAAAGGGATTTACCAATTTATCATTCGTGGAAATGGTTTTGAATCGGCTGTGGCGTCTAATTCGATTACAACGTAAATATGGCAAAGTACGGAAGCAGTGTTGTATTTCATATTCGAGAATAACTACAGACACGAAATGCTTTTACTCAAATGAAAATGTCTAAATCCAGTGTTATAACTGTTACGTAAAGAGGTTATGAATACATTTTATTAAAGTGGATGCAATTTGTTCGATTTATTCTTTCATTTGAAAGTAATTTTGTACATTAATCATTTAAAAGGGAGAGAAATTGGTCTCAGGTTTCTACATAATATTAAATAGTAGGAGTGGTAATAGTTACATGCCTATGTATATTAGAAAAGGAAAAAATGCAGTAACTTTGCAGGCGGCGTTTGCAGCCCCTTTTGGCTCTTCTTTTGCAGTGCAAGTCAAAATATAAATAAGAGCAAAGAAATCAATCTGATTTTTTCTTCTTTAATAGTAGAACCGGTAACATGGTTCAGCCAGGTCAAATTTGGGTTTAATTTTACATTTATTTCTTCCATGCAAAAAAAAAGGAACTGTAAAGTTTGTAATGATGAGAAGAAAGTAAAAGGTCCAAAGGTCTTTTGTTTATCCAAGACTGCACTTACGGTTCCCTTAGCCTTTCATTCCTCCACTAGGTGGCTACTGCCTAGTCATAGAGTACGCAATCAGAGGTTTTACATGCATCAAGTGTGGAGCCTGATCATGACAACTATCAAATGTCCACCTCCAGAACCTTGATAAATCTCGAACCGATACATATATCCACTGACTCCAGCTCGCATCCAAATTTTCACGCCCCATTTTTTGGTTTTTTTTTGAAAGTATTGCTTCAAACCTATCCGTCCTTTTAGTGGCACAATCTGTTCATCTATTGCTTGGTATTCCTCTGGGTTAGGAGCAGAGATAAAGTTTTGCTGAAGTTTATCCAAAAATTGACGTATCTTTTTCAATTTGTCAGAGTAATAATTAGGGTCCAGTTCTACATAAGCTATGAGATCCATTCGTATAGCCATGTCACTACTCCAATGGAGTCATGTTCTTGGATATCTTATACACGACATTATCAAATTTATGCCCAAAAATATGTATAAATCATCTTTAGTGAGGTTCAGAGTTTTATTGTTTTGACATGCATACAGGTTTGATTGAAAGACGATTTCTTCAATAATGTCTTCAGTCATTGCCAGGAAAAATTCTGCAGAAGTATCTTTTTGAATATTGATGCCTTCAGTGCCCAAAAATGGCAATGTGCCCGGACCATACATGCTATCATTCTTACACCATTTCCACTGCTTCTGTTCCTTCTTCTTCTGCTGAATTTTTCCTATTGGTAAGTAACTGTGCCAAAAGAAGTCTGTATCAAATCCTTGAGTATTTACGTGGGAGGTTACATCATTTACAAAGCCGTTGAAATTTTCATCGTCGTCCTCAGCGTCATCCGATTCGATATCCGACCTACCGGGCAAATCAAATTGCATGCATTTTAGAGAGTTCTGTAATATAATGTGAATCTCTCTTTGACTTTTGGCGATGTGTCCACTGCAGTGGACTCTATAGATAAGAGGGTTAACCTCTCTTTCTGCTATTTAGCGGCGCTGGACCAGGTCTAGGCTCCGTATGTTAGAATCGGCCGGAGAAACATCGTGCAAATGAGCATCGTAATCGGGAGCTCTCAAGGGGAGCCAGAACCCATCTTGCCCTTAAAAATTTGGAGGTAATCATCGTAAAATGATGGTGGAAGGCCAACTTCGTGTATAGAGCCACTCCAAGGTATTGCACTTGGGGACTCCAGGGTAACCTTTGTTCCTCAACGTTGATTTGCGCAAGAGGAGGATTTCGCTTCCTGGGGAATCACAAAACAACAGCCAACACTAAACCTAGGTTTAACCGGTTAATGTTGAGAATTACCCGAGCCTTGTGGCTCCGAAAAGTTTTCAACGCTTCCAACTTTAACCGGCTAAAACTGGGTCTAACTAATGGTAGTCGGTTAAAGAGCGAAGTTGCATTCAGTAAGCTTGTAGAACAATAAATTTTTAGGTGATAAATAAATAAAATCTACAATCAAGAACATTAATTTATTTATAAAAATAGAAATATTGCAAAAAAAATGAATGAGATTCAAGAATATACACTGACTCGGTACCTATATTTCATATTAAACCAAGGAAAAGAAATAGACATTTTGAAACAGATGCACACTTTCATTTTAAAGTAAAAAATTTGTGGTTTTTCTATTTATTATTGCAAGATAAACTTGAAAGGCATTTAGAGTTGCATAAAATATTTGCAGACATTTTTTTGTTTGGCATTTTGTTTTAGAATGGCATTTCTTAAATCCTTGACTACCAGAGGGTGATTTGAATTTGCAAGTTGTCGTAAGGACTTTTTGTTAGCTGAAAAGTTTTCAATGTTTACAAATTTTGATTCACATACATAAATTGATTTCTTGAAAACATTTCAGAAATGATCCTTTTCTCGTTACCTAACTTGTAGAATTCATCCTCAGTACATTGGAGAACGGTTAAAATTATATTTCTAAAGTCACCCCTACCTCTATCTACGTCAGGAATTTTAACGCTAACGTTGTCACCAACATTGCACGGTGGATATTTGATATTTGACACACATCACTAACTACCATTTCCTCTCCACTTTGAGTATCATCGATCGTGATGGGCTCTGTTTTCCATTAACCGGACAAATCTAAGTCCTTCAGACCATTTATTACAATTTTCGTCTTTCATCCAAGTCATAAGTATGTTCTGAATATCTTGATTTGCCCTTTCCACACTACCTTGCGATTGGCTGCAACGTGGTTTTCCATGTATTATTTTTAATCCTGTCCATTATCGGACTGTAAAATAGATGGGGCTCCAAATATGCAAAAAATATCTTCAGCAGTTTTACTATGCAATGGTCTTAGCTGCACAAACTTCCTCAGATGATCTTGGTATACAAGAATAAATTTGAAATTACCATCAGGATTGTCGGTATTGTCAACTTTTTATATTACAGGAATGTCAGTGGTTATGTCAATTACTTTATAAAACCATCAAACTTTATCCTAAGCATCCTAAGTGTTATTAAAACGTTGCTGGTTGCCAACATTTTTCTTGATGCGATGAATTGTATTTAAACAAGGAACAGGACGATTAATGAAGGTAGTTCTCCAAATAATAATAATTTTATAATTTGCACTTTTTCCTTAATTGTGTATTCCATTAGGATAAAGTTTTATGGTTCGGTAAAGTATTTGACAGGTTTTTGTAGTCCAACTTGTGTAACACTATGTACATATGTAATAATAATAATTTTGTTGCATAATCGATTTGAAACTTTTGCCTTGACCATATACAACCATCTACCCTAGTTCAGTAATAAAGATTTCAGTGCGGACTATTTATTTCACATAATTCCCAAGAAGGTTCTAATGGAACACTAACAAACAAGACAAAGATTAATTCAGCATAAGAAACAAGTAGGTCAGAAGACATTATACCTAACCATCACATCATCATCAAGAACAATAGCCCTCGTGTAATTTATGATCTGAAGAGAGCCTAGCGCAGTATTCTCTTCCCTTTTAATAACTATAAGAACAAAAGCCGCTTAAAAAATAAGCCAAGTTTATCTCTGAGAGACGACTCAAATGCCATCTAGAAAAATTCATAAAGAAAACTTCCAACTCTCCTAATCATTATTTATTTTTTCAATATTTCCGCCGCTTTCACAAGAACAACGCGGACATTTTCGCTGTCTGTTTATCTTCTACTCTTTTTCTTTCACTCGTATTTTCTATCTCGGTTCAACCCGTTGGGTTGGCAATTCCACCGACTCACTTCCTGTAAGACTTTAATACGCATGCAGCAGCTCTACTGCGCGAGATTTTCTCTTCAAAGGGAAAGGAAATTTTATTGTTAGGCGACTCACGGATCGTCTTATTAATGGTAACATAGTAGACAAAGAAAGAGGAACGGAAAGACCTCTGGAGATTTTTTTATTTGTTTTACATTCTTTCCTTGTACCGTAAACGAAGTAATGGAACAAATGTTCCGTAGGGAATGTTCTCATTTACCGGAATTTCAGATGTCTCGCAGAGGATAGCGCAAAAAAAAGGGACAAAACGTATTAGGTGATAATATTGGGCTGGGATCCTACTGACTGCGCCACTTTAGTATTTCGATTGCGTTTTTTAAGACGAGGATTAGGGATATCGATTTTTGTTCGTAATCTTGTTTGAATAATTCTTCTGTAGCAGAACACTCCATAATCACCTTGTTAAATTGCGTTTCGGTGACCAATTTTTAAATATTTAATATTTAGATTGTTATACAAATAAAAATCCGATATAAAAAATTTCTCTTAAGTTTCTTCGACCGTATACAATATAGTATTGTGCAAAAGAAAGTAAGAATAGCGAATTTCGCTTTCAATAAAGAAAGGAAATTCCAAGAAGGGTATAAGAAATATAAAAAAAGCACTCTATTGAATATTAGAATACAAACTAAGTACATTCTTGTTTCATCAGATTTGAAAGGAGAATTCACAGAATTCGTAAGAGATCTCGCAACAACACATATTGTGCAACATACTTTGCATTCGTACAGCTACCTCCGTAGTATTCTCACTGACGTAAATAGAAAAATACCGATCTTTTCGCTCTTTTTATTGTGTCCCGTTAGACAGACGCGGTTTTCTTTTTTGTTTGTTTAAATACGAACAGTAGATGGCGTGATGCGAAACGGTACCCGCGTTAAATAGCGTGACAATACGATATTACTGGGATCCGCGTGGCTTCCGTGCTTCTGACAACTTTTAATTAAGATTTTACTTATTTGTTCAACTAAACGGTTGGCAAACTGGGAATTGTCAGGGAATAATCACGGCACAGCGCCTTCATTACGATACCGTATATATAAGTTGGATGTCGGAGTAAAATAATTACGTTCTGTGCAAGAGTATTATCATAAAAATGACAACGGGGCAAATGAACGGGAGACCTGTTTGTGTTTTGTTTTCGGCATGAAATGTTTGTTCCCGTAATTAAAGGTTGGTGCAGAATCGATTTGTATTTAATTTCGACGCAGCACGTCTAATTATATGGTAGCTATGCGCGACAATTACGCAGCGCGGATGTATTTGTATGATGAATCGTATTCGAATTATAGCTTGGCTTATTCAGTTTTGCTTCGAAATTTATGGTTTGATTAAAGTTGAAGGAAATTCCGAAGTAAGTTATTTGAAATGGGCGTGACATTATGCCAACTGCTTAGTGGAAATACGACAATAAATATAGAGGAGCAAAATTTATATTATTTTCTTTTTCCGAAACTAATATTCGACGCCCTAAAATAGTTCAGAAAGCACCTTTTGCAATGTCTAACAAAGGTTGCTTCTTGAAGCTATAGTAATGCCATTATTTATGGAATATAACATCCGGGATGTCCAATTTTCCATTACTCTGCCCCATAAATCAGGCTGAATTTGACCCGTGGCTTAGGTTATGTTGGCCTTGGAGGGTCGCTGTGGTTTGTGGATTATTCGCATAGACCTGCGACTTAAGAAAACCCCACAAGAAACAGTCCAACGGAGTCAAATCGCACGATCTTGGTGGCCAGTTAAAATCACCTCCACGTGAAATGATCTTCCCCTCAAATCGCTCGTGTTCAATGTGGCATGAGCTGTGTGACATGTGGCGCCGTCCTGTTGAAACCACATGTCATTGATGTCCATATCATCCAATTCAGGCCAAAAAAAGTTGGTAATCATCGCTCTATAGTGCTCGCCGTTGACGGTGATGGCCTGGCTAACATCGTTCTGAAAGAAATAAGGTCCGATGACGCCGCCGGCCCAAAATCCACACCAAATAGTGGCTTTTTCGGGATGCGTTGGACGCTCTTGGATCTGATGTGAAGTGGTATCGTCTCAAATTTGACAATTTTGTTTGTTGTCGTACCCATTCATCCAAAAATGGGCCTCATCGCTGAACATGATTTTTTTGTAGCAAATTAGGGCCAGTTGCCAACTGCTCCAAAGCCCAATCAGTGAACACACGTCGTTTTCTATGGTCGTTTACCTTCGGCTCCTGTGTCAGTTGAATTTTGTGCAGGTCTAAGGTCGGATTCTTACTGATAGCGGCGATATTTTTGGCAGATCTTGCGGTGTTGCTTCCTTGACTACTGAACCAGTAGCCTAAAATTTATCCACCACACCCCAAATAGTCTTCTCGGTAGGATGATTACGACGACCGTAAAATCGTCGAAGCACTTCGAATTGTTTTATCAAAATGGGTGTTATAGAACAATTTTATCATTTGCACGTGTTGTTGAACGCTGTATCCGTCCATGGTGATTTGGCAAAACAGACTGAATAAATCACAGCCAATCTGACAGATGTTGCTTCAACAATACGGCCGCCACCAACTGTCAAAGTTTGGAAGTTCTTATTGGAAGATTCGTTTTAAATTTCTTTTCCGTTATGCTGCAGACATGCCAACACCCCGATAAAAGAAAAATCAAAAATAATTTGTTCCAACACTTTGTGCAGGTTTCGGTTTAAATTTCTTTCTCGTGATTTTGTAGACATGCAAATCAGAAATTTAGTACCAAGTGCCAAGTATTCAACAAAAGAAAATTTAACATTGATTGCGGCCGTAGCAGCATATGCAACATCTTTGCTGTTTTGTGCTTGCTATCGTTTATCGAATATTTAAATTGCTTTTTCGCAGTGCCGTAGACACACCAACACCCCGGCAAAATAAAAATCTAAAATAAATTGTTTCAAAATTTTGTACTAGGTTTGCGTTGCAAACCGGAAGTTGAATTCTGATTCAGATATTTTAATTCCTTCTTCGGGGTATTGCCAATACCAAAATAAAAGACAATTCAAAATCAATTGCGACCAAAGTTTTGTGCTAGCTTTCTAGCGTCTTGTGCGCTTTCTAGAACTCCTATTTTTGTTTTTGAATACCATAGACTTGCCAGCTCCCCGAAAAATGGAAAATAATTTCTTCGAACATTTTGCGTTGCCGATCTGACATCTTGCGTGATTTTTAAAAACAATAATCACACAAGATATTTAAACTCCTTTTCTGGGGTGCCATAAATAGTACCAGCACCGTAAAGAAAGAAAATTCAATATCAAGTGCAGCCAAAACTTTGTTCTAGTATTTTCCCGTTTTTTTTTATGCAAACCATAAGTTTTTGCTTCTCCAATTTCGTCTTCGGGGTGCAGCAGTGCTAGTTTATTTCCATTTTGCGCTGGATTGTTGCCGTTTTATGCTGCTTCAATTTTTTAGACATATCAATTTTTTTGAGCATCGTAGACATGCCACCACCCCAAGAAATAAAAATGTGGGCTCAATTGTGGTTAAAGTTTTGTGTTATAAACCAGAAATTTTGAATTTTTTATTCTGAGTGGTACGCATGACAGCATGAAACTAAAAGAACAACCAAAAATAATTTGGACAAAATTTTTGCGGCAATTTTGTGGGGTTTTCTGTTTCTTTTTAATATATTTAAATATCTTGCTTTTTTGGGAATTCTGTAGATATGCAAGTAACAAACTCTAGCTGTGTCATTTGTGGGTGCAAATATGCTCAATGACCTTGTTGTGTACTTATTGTTAATATACACTTATTAAATAATATAACCAATTCAAAACTATCTAATTAAACTTTTCAAGTGCAATGAATAAAAATTTCTATGTGGTTTACGTTTAGGATGTCATAGATTCCGTATGACATCATAGATGAGAAATGAACAAAAAGTATGTCAAAATTGCATTAGTCGTCAAAGAGAATTTCTATTCCTCACATTTCCTGGAGAGAGACAGCCACGTTTCGTTTGTCAAAAGTTTTATTTTAAAACAAGGGGAAGGAGACGGATAGTTTATTTTCAGTTTGAAATGTGCCAGGACCACAAGAAAGTAAGGTTATGTAAAATGTCAATGTCTAAAATGTGAGTTCTGTGTCTGCAGTTTGCACAGAGTTGCTTTAAATAAGTTGAAGCTTTCAGAATGTTGGTATAAATCATGGTGATAAATGTAAAACCTATGAATGCTACTTTCATATAACCTTTAAAATCATTAATATGTAAACATAAACAGACCTGAAAACGAGGATTAACCATTTCAAGCCCGTTAAATTTCTTGTTATATATGTAGACTTACCATCCGAACTTTCAGAAAGCGGTCTATATATAAATTTCGTACTGACGTCTTTTTTCGACTTTAAACGTTAAAGTTATATATTGAATATTGTTTAATTTAAGTTTATCGAAATTCCTCGAACTAGAAGGGAGCTTATAACTTCCACTTCCGAAGTTTAAATTACGACACCGAAGATTTAATGCGGTTCCGCGGTCAAGTTTTAGTTAGCGAGGGGAGGGGAGGGGGAGGGAAGCAGAGAGAGCAAAAATTTATTAATAAAACCCTCGCACTCACACATAAATTAAAAAGTTTTTACTCGGCTGCTACCTAGTCCGACATAAATCAAGCAAAATGCTGGCTGGTTGCTTTCCGAGGGCCACGAAAAGCAAACAGTATTACAAGCAATAACAAGCAGAAATTAACGAAATAACGGGGTTTTGTTTGCGAATAGTTTTATGCTCGTATGTTCGGTTGGTAATGTTGGCGCGTTTATTTAGGATTGAATAAATTTGTTATGCTATAGGTCCACCAGATATATCAGCAGTGGGAATATTTACACCACAAAATGCTGACGGTTGTTTGTTAGGTATTCTCGCGATGGAAGGCTTTTCCTATTAGATCAGCAGAAATTAGATGGAACAAAATATTATTTTGTAGGAGTGGAACACACGAATAATAATAATTGTATTTGTAATTTAGCTTAACGATAATGCAATTTAAATTTGAGCATAATTTAACATAATTCTGGCTAACTTCGTTTGTGTTGCTAACTACTTTTTAGGCGGCAAATTTAACCCTTAACCCCGAAGGTGCAATATGTGGAGCATAAACGAAGAGATGCCGTCTGGCAGGCTACTATCGACATTGGGTCGTGAAGCCCCAAAGTTCGAAAATATACTTTGTAACGAATATTTCTATATAATCTTTAAAATATTAAGAATTTCTTTATGGGGGAAAATGATGAAAAACCCATCTCTCTTTACGTATGTTTTAAATTGAGAACAGGGAGGTGTTTCAATAAAAGAAACAGTAGTAGACGGGCTCCGTACACTGCAGACGTACAGGCTTTTTGCATTCGAAACATAGATACTTTGTCATGCAATTTTTTTCTAGGACATAAATGACATAATTTTCTTATTTGTAGTACCTACATCTAGATTACAATCTACCTGCACATCCTCTTCAGGCTGTCCAAGAATTCGACGAATATTGCTCCATATTTCTCGAGGTATGTATATGTACGCGGGAGCGTTTTTATATTCGCGGAATGAGCGGGTTGTAGGAGGGTGATTAGGCGCATTGGGGGCGTGGCCTATGCAGCGACTCATAATTAGTATAAATACGAAGTTTCATTAGCTTTGTTTTGGTTCGGAATTCAGGATTAGTAACAGAACTACCCAAAACACATTTTAGGAGCCTCTTTACTGCCATCTTTTATATACAGACTAAAATACAAACCAACAAAATATCAATAGCGAATGTTCTGGGCTAAGTCTTTCAAATCCTGTCTCTGTCTTAGGATACCACTCACTTTCCATAAATTTTATTCCCAGAACAGTAATTAACAAAAAAAACAAATCAAATACAAACGGAAGAAAATCTCAAACTTTAAAAGTCAACGTAAATATCAATGTCATTGATGACGAACATATCGAAATAACTCGAATTTCTGAACACATGCACCGATGACGTAATTTCGAACTAATAATTCAGAATCGGTACTCATGGAAGTGCAAGAACTGTTCGAACGGTTCCAGAATCATTCTGAATCGATTCCGTCAGTAACCAAAACATCGGACTAAAAATTCGGTTCGCGTTCTTAATGAACCAAAACGCTAAACTGTAAATGCGCGTGCGCAACAACTCTAGAACCATTCTGAATTCTGAACCAAAACAAAGCTATTGTTATTAGACAGTTAGTCTTTGAGCTATCGTCAACCAAGTAACATAATTAGGAGTGAAAAGTGAAATATGGAAAAAAATCGATCGCCGTTATAAAGTTCCTTGCCAGGCAAGGAAAATCAGTCGCGACCATAATGAATGAGATGTCATTGGTTTACGGCGACTCTTGTCCAGGAAAAACCATGGTGTACAAGTGGCATAGTTTATTTAAACAAGGAAGGGAATCCCTTGAAGACGACACGAGGCCGGGGAGGAGCATTGAGGTGACCACGCCAGCCCTTATCCAAAAAGTTGAAAAAATTGTACTCGAAGATGCTCGACTAAAGAAGAAACAACTCGCAGAAATGGTTGGAGTCTCCGATACAACAATTTCTAAAATCCTACACAATCATCTCGGCATGTCTAAGGTCAGCGCAAGATGGGTGCCGAGGATGCTCACGCCGCCGCAAAAACAACAGCGCGTAGAGTGTTCGCGTGCATTTTTGGACCTCTGTAATGAAGACAAGGATGGTGTATTGAGTCGAATTGTTACTGGAGACGAAACTTGGGTTCATCATTATGAACCTGAGTCCAAACAAGACTCCATGCAGTGGCATAAAAAGGGCACAGCACCTCCCAAGAAATTGAAAGTGTCACAATCAGTTGGGAAACTCATGGCAACGGTATTTTGGGACTCGGAAGGAATATTGTTGATTGATTATAAAGATAAAGGTGTTTCTATAACCGGAGAATATTACGCTTCAATATTAGAGCGACTAAAAGAAGCCATTAAAGAGAAAAGACGGGGAAAATTGACGAAAGGTGTGCTGCTTTTGCACGACAACGCGCCCGTCCACAAGAGCCGCGTTGCGTTAGCTGCCCTGCATAAGGTGAGCTTCGAAATTGTGAATCACCCACCCTACAGCCCAGACCTGGCCCCGAGTGATTATTACCCGTTTCCGAAAATGAAAAAAGAGCTGCGGGGTAAAAAATTTACTGCCGATGATGAAGTCAAGGAGGCAGTTTCGGCGTATTTTGCAGATAAAGAGAAATCATTTTTTTATGACGGTATAAATAAATTAATTGAAAGATGTGAAAAATGTATCCGTCTTGCAGGTGAATATATTGAAAAAGAAAAATAATTGGGTTTTTTTATTTCCACCCCTTATCCCCCATTCCGCGAATATAAAAACGCTCCCTCGTATGTTTGAAGCTCGTCTTTTCATGTGTTCTTCAACCAGTTGTTTGACTAACTGTTTTGCAAATAGTGATTTGTTTGGTATGTTTGGATTGTCTTTATAGTTTTGGTGCAAAATATATGCATTAACAATAGGTATATCAATCATCCGGAAAAAGAATTTCCATAGGACATTTGCGCGTTCGACGGCTTGTCCAGCTTTTAGTGCATATCTCATCTAGAGAATCAACGCCACCTTTATTTCTATTGTAAAAATCAATGACTTCCTGTTTATTCTCCGGATCATTGCAAATTCTATTATGGATTGAAGAAATTAAAATAGTTGCTTTACATCTGCGACGCACATGAGAAACCATAGTCAAATTTTCTCTAAATCCGTATAGTATACTTTCCACTTCTTTTGTTTTGTTTGGTAAAAATTCACTTGGAATTTCCCTTTTATTGTTTTAATGTGCCAACGTACGTAAGTTCTTTTGAAAAGAGTAATTCGACAAGCTCTATCGATGAGAACCAATTATCTGCTGTTATATTGCGGTTGGTATTGAATAAAGGTTTAGCAAGCCGTATAACGAAAACTGTTTTTATTCAGGTAAAAGTCCAATACCGTCTATGTCTTTGCCACAATATATATACGCGTTGTACAAGTACGAGTAGCTTGTTCTGGCATCCGTCAGACACAGTATTTTTATTCCATATTTGTCAGGTTTATTAGGCATGTAAACCCTGAACGGACATCTTCCCCGAAAACCAACAAGAATTTCATCAATACATGCAGATGACCCAACTCCATAACAGTCTTGACAATTTTGAAAAAAATTGTTCAAATATTTCTAACACAAAGATACCAAAATAACGGAAAACCTTTCACGACTCATTACAGCCCTAAATATTTCCCTTCCAGTGTCATCAGTTGCAAAGAGTGTTTCTAAATTTTCATGATTGCCATTGAAAATTGAGGTATAGACAAGGCATCCTATGAAAGCTTTTAACTCGATAACATCAAGATCTTTCAGTTCAGTTCTATTCTGATTGGTGTACTGGGATCTTATTTTGGCAAGTTTTTGTTTGTCCAGAGTAAAACTAAACACTAAATAACAACTGTCACACTCACGAAGGATTTAGTTGTGTTCCGATTCTTTGAGATTTGGTTTTCAAAAGAGGAACTTTCATAACCATGTTATGTTGACGTGTACGGGATGATGGACGTACTTCAGTTTTGCTCTATCTAAATCGATTTTTTTGCCCTAAAAATATTTTACACGATTTATTAGCGGTTGGTCACCGATGTCGTCCGCTGGTTGTTCTGAATCGCTATCATGATCAGAGTTGTCGCAGTTTTCATCTTGGACTTCATCAATGTCACTAGCTTCACTATCTACTCCATCATACCATTTTAGAAGTGTTTCTTCGTAATCTAAATCACCAAAACAAACTCGTTTTGACGGTCCGACCATATTCGCACCAAAACTTCCCAACTGTTTTTATTACGTACACCCAGACCTGTGAGACTGTTCTCTGAGGAAATACCTAAACAATTGACGTATTTCTAATCTCATATATCTGATATTTTGTTTACTGGTCAAACAACCAATCACGTTTAGAATATATGAGCTGTCTTTCAGACGGCACCTCAGTGGTTAAGGGTTAAAATTGAAAATAATTCCTTACAGAACGGGCTAGCTGATTTGAAGACCTTGACATCAGACAAGACAACAGCGTAGTCTTACTGCGGCTTTATTGTTGACAAATCATAATCGCAGCAAATGTCAGGTAAGACAACATTAACATTACTCACATAAAGCAAGCAATACAATGAATTAGATTTAAATTATTAGAAAATTATGAACGTTATCAATGCCTAAAGTATATCTTAGCTAATGTTTCATGTTAAATACATAGACCACACCCCTTTTACCTCTTTTTTTGTATCATTTGAGCTTGCACGACGTATCTGCCATCGAAAAGTGCCATGCTTACTTGACAAGATCCTTTAAATTTGCTTATAACGGGTATGCTGGCATGAAATACTTATATATAGAAGTAAGAATAGGTAACCCAACTATTGTATCATTATACAATCTCCATAGGAATCTCCTGAGATAGTCAAGCAGTGCTGAAAGTGCTAAGGGCGTTTACTTTTCAATCCAAGCTAACATGAGACTGTCTGCTCACCTTTAGAGTTCTGTTCCGAAAGAAAACAGTCACGTTGATGTGGGCACCAATTTGCTGCGATGTGAGGGTAATAAATGGGAGACCGAATGACCAAAACTCGCACTGGATCAACACTTTAAAACTAACTAATAAAATCCCTCCTGTACCTCAGTAAAAGCAACACCATCATGGTTTTCTTTACTGGGCACGATGATATATGCCGATTCTGTTCAACACAGAAGATATCGCTTAAGAAGACATTAAACTGCTTCAGAGAAATCAATTCGGACTAAAAGATTCAGATTATTCTGGTCAACCAGTAGAGGCCGTCTAACTGATTATTTTCCTTACTCGTAAGATACAGGTAATAATCGGCAATACTACAGACCACAACGGTTAATTTATTCAGGACGAAGACCCATGCTCTTTCATTATCACAGCCGATATTCTCCTGATAATGAAGATCTTTCGAAACACATGCCACGAATTAATTAACCGTTGTAGTCTCTGGTATTACTGAATATTATCTGTATCAGGCATATTGGTCGTTTTATCTGTGCTCGAATAAATTGATATAATTATATTAAAGTCTACGTCAACTGCAATCAAACTGAAAAAAAGGTTATCTCGTTTAAAATTTCATCCACGTAATCGTAGGGAAAAAATCACTTCTTCCCCCAACGACTGTTCAATTTACAACATCCTACAACCCCTATAATACGGTAGCGGTAATGTGCGTCCCATTCATCAATTCCGGAAAATTACCGACCACCCACGTATTAACTAATGAACGTCGCTGCGGCAATCGGGCATGGGGTACAGCGAGCTGCGTTAAGACATTATTATCGTCTGCATCGGACTCGCATATTGTACATACATACTACTACCTACAAGAAAGTCATATGTCTTCGAATGTTCGTCGAGATCTGAAACCAGCGTTGCATAATCGGGCCCCTTCACACACATCCAAGCATCCATTAGTCTTCTTCTTGCCGTCCGCGCGTATACGCTACCGCTTCGGATAATTTATCTTGTAACAGCAGCCGAATCCATTTCCACAACATGCACACACATGTTTGCCTGACGTGTATATGTAATAGGCGTAAAGGCGAAGAAATAATTAAGGAACGCATGGTAGGTTCGGGGGTTATTCCTGTGCTGCGGTGTTATTACCAGAGGTGTTTTGGAAGTCTTGTTCAGATAAGATTGATTCCTGATATTCAAGTAAAATCTTGGTTGTTAATAAAGATGAAACTGGTTCTGTTAATGAAAGCAAATGTTGAAAAGTTTAGTATAATAATTAAAGCCCATACATCTAACAGAACTTTTCAGGCATGATTAACGTTTATGATTAATAAGATGACACCGCATATTAGGTCACATCATTGACTACTTGACGTTTTATTATGTATAATTTTTTTTTCTACTCTTCTAGATGCTTATATATGACTACCCACGTGCTCTGCAGTATCTGTCCCGCCTCCTGGTTTAAGATCAAAATGATTGAAGTAAGTAAGACAAGAAGAGAGAAAAACAGCGTATGTAGAACTATATCGGATTGGTTATTTGGTATATAACGCACACATAAGAAATATCGATTTTTATGTTTTACATTGTGTGTGTTTGTTTGTCACAGCATCACAGAAAGTGACTGGATATAATTTATCAAGTCTACACTTCTTTTAATGTATTTTTTTAATACAATTACAGATGGTGTTTTGGTTACTTTAAAATTATTAGAATTATACTGATAAATATTTTTTAATTGAATCTGAAAAATAGCTGTGTATAAAGCACTTTGTGAGAAAGAAAGCTTATTTATTTTTATCAAGTATTTTTTGTTTAGTCTTAATATGCAAGGGAACTTATAATATGCATAATATGATATATTCCTGACAAACAATACTCATTTTGTGTGATAGTACTGGGCAAAACGGTTTATAATAAAAATACTTAGTTCCAACTATTCAGATAATAACATTATACAAGGAGTAATGAATAATTACTTTCAGTCGCAAATAGAAGTTTGTATCTATAACACGATGAAAATCTTTACGAAACTATGTTTGTAATTTTGAATATATTTCGTACAAATCTGAAATTATTGATCTTACGTTTGATATTTAAAGATTATTTAGTATCCACACGTAGATGACAATCCTTGTTAAGTTATTTTTGTGTATGATACATTAAATCTTTAAAGAGCATGAGAAATAATTTATTGATAATAATACTTAAGTAATATTTGATATTATCGAAACTCAACAATATTAATGAAAGTTGCTTCAATTATTTTCTAAGATAATGTAGCAGCTGGGAATGAAATATAATATTATTGGAAGTGTGGTCTTTAGGGTAAGAGGTTTGGAGAACTCTGTTCAAGAACATAGTTTCTTCAATGCTGTATTTGTATTATCTACCCTAAACTGATATTTAAATACCTACACAACAGGAAAGGTAGTACAAGAATACCCAACGCCTTGATTCACAATGATGTAGTTGTGGATGATCCGTGCAGTATTGTTGACGCTTTTGCAGATCGTTTTTCATCTATTTACAGTGTTAGCTCTGGTTTTCCTCTAGATTTTTGTCAAAATGATTGTGTTCCCTTTTGTTTACCTTACGTTACGGAGGATGAGTTGGTCCAACTAATGTCTAAGTTCCCAAATTGACGACTTAATTCCATCTTTCATAGTTCGTGATGCAGGATATACATACCTTAGCAAGACCTCTTATGGTGATTATTAATCTTTCTATTAAAACAACTGTATTTCCTTCATTATGGCGACGTGGCAGAGTAGTTCCTGTATTCAAGAAAGGTGCTAACAATTGTCTCGAAAATTATCGGCCTATAACAATACTTTCCAATTTTGCGAAATTATACGAAAACGTAATGTATTCATGTATATATAGCAATGTTAAAGCTTCTATATCGCCGCATCAACATGGTTTTGTTAAGGGGAGATCCACGGTAACGAATCTTGTTAGCCTTACACAATACATGTGCCAAGTATTGGATCAGCAGGGTCAGGTAGATGTTATCTATACTGATTTTAGTCACGCTTTCGATAGTATTGATCACGGTCTACTTTTATATAAGCTATCTGCTTTTGGACTCAGTCCTGCACTGTTACGACTACTCTGGTCATATTTGAATAACAGATGTAACTATGTGTTTTATAATGGGTTTACGTCTTCTAGCTTTATTCCAACCTCTGGTGTACCCCAAGGTTCCAACCTTGGACCACTACTCTTCGTATTGTATATTAATGACCTTCTAAACTCATTATCCTGCTCGGTGTTGGCATATGCAGATGATTTAAAAATTTACACTTGTATCCAATCAATCAATGATGTCATACACTTACAAGACAATCTAAATATTATCAGCACTTGGTGTTCTATATTTAGTTAAAATTTAAATATAAATAAATGTTGTTATGTTACATACTGTCGAAAAGTTAATCCAATTGTATCGGTGTATGCAATACAAGATGCATATTTGCAGAAAGTTGAAATAGTGAAAGACCTTGGAGTGTTTTTTGACAGTCGTTGCTCTTTTTCCCACCACATTCTAAACTTGTCCTTATCTGCTTCTCGTAGCCTAGGTTTTGTTCTGCGTTCCTGTAAATATTTCAATAATGTTCGTGTTAGTCTCTTCTGTAGTCTGGTTTTGAGTAAATTAGAATATGCGTCTCAAGTATGGTCACCACAGTATGTCTACCTTCAGCTTGCGGTGGAGAAGATTCAGCGACGTTTTTTGAAATATTTATCTTTTAGAAATAATGATGTTTATCCACCCCGGGGCATTGATTACGCGACGCTGTTAGTGGAGCATGAGATGGATGCTCTTAGTTATCGTCGAGAAAGACAAGGTGCTCGCTTCATATGTAAATTAGTTAATTATGCCACTGATTGTCCATTTCTCCTGTCATCCCTAAATTTCTCAGTTCCAAGACTATCTTCCCGTTACTCATCCACGTTTTCGATCCCATTCTCAAGAACTAACCTGCTACAGTCATCACCACTGACAACGATGTGCCGAGCTGCTAATTTACATTATAATGATATTTTCCTGGACTCCATCAATCTATTATTGTAATTTGTTTCTATATATATATATTTTTTTTTTTATACGTATGTGTCTATTGTATTTACTTTAAAATTTTGTCCTGTAATTGGCCTTAGCTGTTGGACAATAAAAGCATATTATTATTATTATTATTATTATAAAAAACGGGTCGATGGCCGCAGTGGTTAGGCGGCTGACTATTGTTGTGAGAGGACGATAGGTGCCGGGGTTCAATTCTCTGGAGGGACGGTGACATTTTTTCAGAGAGTTTAATCCCGGATCGACTTGCCATTCGCTGTTGGGAGCAAAGTGATTAACAGCGCGGCATCATAAAAGGCGATATGATGCTGTCACAAAGCCATTTCAACACAACTTACACACACTAAACTACACCGCAAGAGTTGCAGTGATAGCCAGACAAGTAATACAGCTTACGGAGTCACTGCAACTAAGCACCCACCACACATTAAAAAAAAAAAAAAAAAATTATTATTATTATCTTAATATAATAGGTTGTGGGAATGGTCTATCCATCCCTTTTTATATCTGTAAATAGAATAATTGTACATACATACAAGTTTACTAATTAAAAAGAACTTGACATTCGGTTTATGTAAAATTTTCCAATAAAATCGAAATATAAATATAAAAAAGAGCAAATCATTTTATAAAAACTTAGGCAAATAAATAAAAAATTTCAGTACGCAACATTCTCAATTCCAGTTAAATAAGTTTAAATTAAATAAGGTTTTTTTGGTTCTGTATAGGCCTAACGTTAAAACAAACAATCATTAAAAAATAGGCTGAAAAACGGAGATAAATATGCAAAATGTAGACATGATATTCGAGCTTATCGATGCGAAAGTTTGGTTAAATAAAGGTCAAGAGCTCTCAGCGAATGTTCGCCTTTCTAGTAGGTATTAAATAACGATTAGTTAAGTGTTTGGTTCTGTAATATCGTAGAATGGGGTGGGGTTTCTTATGCCCGATTTTTCAGTATCGGTTTTTATCCAATTTTTGGTTTCAAGTTCAGAGTTTAAAGTTTATTACAGTGACAGTTAAACTCTGAACCGAATTAGAAATTGGTTTAAGTTTAAGCCTGCTCTACTTATAGAGCTTAAACTTGAACTTCGATATGAACCCAAACTTAACATGTAAATATACCCTCGAAACCTCGAAAAACCTAAACAAGGGGCTCATGGTTCAAGTTAAAGTTTAGAGCTCAGTTGAACATTTACTTAAACTAAGATTGAAATACCGGGCATTAATAGATCGAGACATTTAGCTGAACTGACCATCCACAAATTGTCCGACTTAGATCGGTATCTGCTGTCGTATGCACTGTCGGTTGTGTGACACCCGGCAGTGCTATATTCGATCTTGTCCACCAAAGGGAATGAGTTTGGAGTTAGTCCATTGTCGTCAGTGTTATATAATATAAGTTTAATAGCGAACTGCGATGAAATTAAGTCTTGCAGAGCGATTCCAACAGTATATCACGAGCGCCTATTATGAAAATCTTAAAAAATGATGAAAAATCAAAATTAGTGTAACGATACTCTATAAATTTCTGGTTACTTTATATGTCACAAATAAAACTTTAGATATTTCGGTTTACTTTCCTTCCGGCTCATTTGTTGTGTCCTATAAATTAATTTTGATTCATTTCGATAAAGTCTTCCACAATCAAGTCGTTCTCTTCTAATACTGCCCTTTTTAGTGAAACTGTAGAGGGGAGTAATAGTCGAACCATTCATCTGAACAGTCTCCAAATCAGAAGAATTTATTTCATTTTCTGGCGATTCTGATTGTTGGCCAATGTCATTGAGCTGTCTTCAGAACAAAGATCGAAACATTTGACACTCTCAGACGATTGTTTCTTATTATCCGAACCGAAGATGATATTTTTGCTATTAGTTGGATCAAATTTGAATTGAATTTTTTGTTATTATAGCTGTTTACACACTTATGAACCTTGCCTTACAAACCTTTGCCTTTACAAACTTGATCAGGGATAAGAATCGTTTGCTTAAGTGACTTATTTATCTAACATTGGTTGCCTGGATATTGATTGTAAGATCACCACAGATTTTTTGAATCTTATCTGATGATTGTTTTGGGAGTAATAACTTGCTATCTGCTACCCAGTTTGTCTTCAGTTCAGAATATAGTTTGTCAGACTGCTCTACTAAAGATTTGTTTGATACAATCCCTAACGAGACACTGCTACGTAAATGGTACACTATTTTATAAAAGTTTGTGTCAACGTAGCATGGTGTTTAACCTGCATTTTTGTTAAAATTACCAACCGAAGCAGGAGGCTGTCACCCGTGCCAGTTTTAATTCTGTCTGTTTATGTTTAATTTTATTTACGAAAACATTCACGACTGAAATCTAAATTAATAATTCATCTTTGTAGGTAATGCAAACAAAGTTAGTGCTAACCTGTGTTGCTGATATTGCTGTCGTAAAGATACAAACCATGCATGTGACTCTAATTAAAATTTAATCTCTATATAAATCGAAACAACTGGATTATTTGCATAAACTAGTTCAGGACTGACTGGGTTACGAAGGTAGTTTGTGTTTGAATTCACTTCTAGATTAAAATTTAGTCCTGTAGAAATGTACCGCGGCTCTAAAAGCATACAGTTGAATTAAATAGAACATATTCTGGTCTAATTATTCTATTCGAGAGAACACGCTGTTACAAGTGGAACTCATAGGTACAAATGTGGTTCCAGAGTTCTCATTTATAATTTAATTTAGTTTTAGTTTTAATTTTAAATTTGTATACACATCCTATTCTAAACGAGACGTGATAAAAATGTTGAATACTCAATGCATTTTTCAACTAACCCGCAAAGTTTACGCGATTATTTTCCTGCACTATTGTTCGCAATTCCTCGCTGTTTGTGGGGGAAAAAAACGATCTGCAATACGAACAGAAACGTCTGAGAGCACATTTCTGATATTTTTGTTTCGAATATGCAGCGCGGAACGATGGTAACAGTTCACTCAGGTAAACTTTACTAAAACAGCTGCCACCAACTCGCCGATATTTTAATACCCATACCGCGGAAACGGAAATACCGTTGAGGAACCGGGGAATTACGCAAAACCGTGAAGTAGAGAAGTGAAGATATTTATATACGGTTTTCAGGATATGCCGGACCATATCAACAAATTTCCGCTCGAATTATTTTCCAACTGTGTTAGTGACGCTCGAGTTATTTTAGCCAACCGCGTAGTGACGGTGCATCGATTAAGTTTTCTGAATTTGCGGGGATTTTACCCGCACAAGAGCATCCACTTGTTAGTTAATACGTATCAGCAGTTACGCATCAGTTTATACAGTATAAGTTTTGCGGGGAAACTAACTTTATTTCCTCTGCCTATCTACGTTTGAAACATTTAATTCACCGGTCTATTACAAAAGAGTAAAACTTCCACTACAAGAATTATATTCAATCGATATTCACCCGTGGGGTAGTTAGATTCACGACGACTTCTTCACTAAGACTAGATCATTATCAGAATATCGATTCGCGATAAGAAGCTCTGAATTCCAACGTTAATCCTGGCAAGGATTATTTTGCTTTCGTCGAATGTGTATCCGTGCCTTGTCTAGTGGGAACGGTTCCTCTTATTGTAAAGATGTCTGGATCGTAGAAACCAACAGGAAACATACGTAACATCCAGCCGGTTGGATATAAGCCGGGATAATACTACGGAAGAGACGTCTAAGCTTTAGATAAATGCCTAATTCACTTCTTAATTGCGTATTAATCACGAACGACTGTCTCTCAGATTGAATGTAATTGAAAGCGAACTTGCTCGTGATACCCGTCAAGGTGAAAGCCGGATGATTAAATCCTACCAGACATAGTAGTGTCATTGAAAATTGGGGGAGATTTAGAAAAATTTTTGATTAACATACGATTAGGGAAGATTGATGTGATAATTATCTAGAGGTATTCTAAGGTTATATAGATGCTATGTCACAACTATAAAGTATATTGGTCCTAAAACGGTACCATTGCAAAACAAACATTGCATTAAGCCAAGAAAATCTAATTAATCATTCATGTAATGTACAAAACGTCTTTTACAGCGAAGCTTAATTCCCTCTTAACACAAATATTCCCATACGATCGATATAAAGGCGGTAGAGTATGTATCTGCCAACCATAAAAGATTTATAGAACATAATTCCTTACATAAATATTTTCGCGCTTAAACGAAAATGCTGTCGCCGTGACATGCAAATAGATGGAGTGCTTTTACGTGTTACTCGGGTTGATTCCGTTGTGGGCTAAGGCGTCGCGAGGGCCGCCAACGCTCTATCTCCGATTGTATTCCGAACAACGTCGATGGTACTGTAAACAATTCAGATGCAAGGAGCAGTGTGCTTCCGTTTGCTGACGGTTGCGACGGCTTGTCTAAGTGAAAAAGGGAAGATACAACCTTTCGTCCTTGCATCGCGTGCATTTATAGAAAATGCGGATAAATTTGGAACGACGTTGATCGTTTCAGGTTAAAAAGGAGTAGAATTATGGGAGTGTATAATCTAGCTAATAGGTTATAATAACACTTGTGTTAGGTTTTTATAAACTGCGAAATAATAATAATAATAATAACACGTTTTTATTCCTCAAATACTATAATACATATAGTAGTGAAAAAATAAAAATAAGTACATACAACCAAGTGAAAGTATGTAGTTCAAAAGAAAAAAGAAAATGTAAATAGAGTAAAGAAAACACAAAGAATGAGGCGGGGTTAATGTGTTACGCGCACAACGACACACGCGGCGATGCTGCTATCGGTTGGGATTTTTTTTTGTTTTAAGTGAGGAAAAATGCCTAAACGCACCATCAGGGACGAGACCCGTCCCCGGTGTGTGGGGCTCGCACCCACTAAAAAACCTCACTTTGTCAGGTGTAGAATCCATCCCGGAACCGCTGGTCGCATTACTTCAGGATGGCACCTCGTAGTTAGCCCCCTCGGTTGGCTTACTCCATTGCTTGGGTCTCTCTCTTCTTCTCTTTCAGCACCTTCTCGACGAACGTGGCGATCTTCTGCGAGTGATCGTGTCCGGACAGCATCGTTTGCACGACGTTATCCGGCGTTAGAGGTCCTACTTCGTGTTGTAGAGCGTCTTTATTTTTTTATTTTTGATTTTACAAAAAAGTGCTAAAGGAATAAAATTTTTTGCTTAATGTCTGTCAAACCCCTATTTGGAATTACAATTTTTTTTTCGAAAAAACAACTAGGCTAGAAACAATAATGTTTAAAACTATTCTATTAAATCGCCACCCCTTTCAGCACACAATTCGACTCTAAGCCGCAGTTCCTTGTAACTGTTGTGAATTTCTTCAAGCGTCAAGAATGCAACAGCATCTCTAATGCGATTTTTTAATACTTTCACATTGTTAGGCAAGTTGTCCATGTAGACTAGTTGCTTTAACCGTCCCCGCAAATAAAAATCTAAAATTGTTAAGTCACGGCTTCTTGGAGGCCACAAAACAGGACCATTCCAGCCAATCCAATTATTTTCGAATTTTTTATTGAGCCAGGCAGCTACGATGCGCGAACGGTGGGCCGGATAACCATCCTGTTGAAAATACATCCTCTGCCGATAAGCAAGTGGGAGTTCACTTAAACCATCCCAGAAAAAAATGCTCAACATTTCCAAATAATTGTGCTGATTTACATTAGCATCAAAAAAATATGGCCCTATTATTCCATGATAAGAAACAGCACACCACACGTTTACCTTAACAAAGTATTGACGTTTTGATGCAATTCTAAAGTGAGGATTAGTATCACTCCAATAACGAACATGTTGTGACGAAACGGTACCATTGCTAGAAAAAGTTGCTTCATCGGAAAATACAATGCTTTTGTGAAAATTTTGATTCTCTCATCCACATGCAAAAATAAAGACGTTTCTCATCATCTTCCGATTCTAACCTATGATTAAAAATCGGTTTAAGTATAGCGGTATAATTTACGTTCCTTCATAACTCTTTGAATATGGGATTTGCTCATATTCAGTTGAAGCGCCCGTCTCCGCAATGAAAGTTTAGGATTATCTTGCACCGAATCCAAAATTAAAACTGTAGTCGCATCATCTTGATCACGTACTACTTTCTTTTTCTTTAAATTTAGAACAGAACTAGTTTCCAAAAATTTTTTTACGAACTTCCTTATACCCATACGGGAAACAGTTACTTCGGGAAATTTTGTATTAAATTCTTCAGCAATACGCCGATAGCTCTTTTCCCCAATACCGTGATAACGCTAACATTTTCATCGAAACTTACAGAATTGCAGTTTGAAGTTATTTTTGACAAATAAATTAGTGTTTGACATTTTCAAGTCAAATGCTTCTACCATTATAAAATAATAGATGTACTGCGTTGAAAAAAATTAAAAAAAAAAACATAGATAAGTGGTACTCAAATTCTAATTACAGATTTGGTCATTTGAAATTAAGCTAAAAATTTTATTCCTTTAGCACTTTTTTGTAAATTCAAAAATAAAAATTTTTTCCCTCTTGTAAACTCAATCCGGGGACATACTGTATAACAATATGCTGCTTCTCGGCTGATAACAAAAAACATGAGCTTTCTAGAAAAAAGAATCATAATTTGCAATTTACTATTTTAGTGCTAGCATATTTAATTATAAAATTGGTCCGCCCAGAATGGATGGATTTTTAGAAACTATTGTGTCAGTCAACGTGTTAAGCATCCAAAATTTTCATTTAGGACGGAGAAAAACTGTGAACGTGCTAAATGAGCTTTCACCTCATCGATTTATGGAAATTGAAAGTGTGGTAATGGAATTGTTGGCATTGTATTATTTCATTTTGGTCAGATTTTTTGACTGGAACTAGTATTTTTGACCTTTTTAAGAGTCACGTAAGAGTCACTCTTGCAACAGACACATTCATCTACTTCTATATTGTCACCCATGTTTCTCCTAGATGGTATAGCTTACTTCATTATATGACAAACAAGAAATTCTAAATTGAGAGACTTGATCATTTACCTGTATACAGACGTAAAACGAGATGTTAATTGATGGCAGAACACGAAAGCTACTACACGTTCACATTCCATAAACAGCATCGTAAAGACAATTACACATGCAACCCTGTAATGCAACTAAATATGCAATTCTCAGCAAAGTAAATCTGGATTATGCTCGCGGAAATATAAACAAAACTCGAACTGAAACAGTGTTTGTTTAGCGTTTAAATCTAACATCGTTAGAAATTTCATCCGACGTTATCACGTGTAAACATACTATCGGATGGAATGGGTGGGTATTATATATAAGGTACTGCATGCACAAATTCCGTTTTAACTACCGGCTAAAGCTACAGAAGTTAAACATGTGCAGCGCGTATACCATACAACTCCCATTTCAACCATGTCTGGGTAATATTTTAGACTTTTCCAGCTGGATAGGCGGAGCAAGACGGCGACAATATAAGGTCTACAGCAACTTCGTGGAAGGAGCGCACTGTACGGTGCGACTATCCCGTGAGACAGGGTTGTTTTCCCTCTTTTCGCTGTGCGCCAAATTTATGCTATTCCGCAGAGATTCGCGTGTTTCGCAGTACCGCCAAGAAACGTTCGCCGTTTTCTGTTTACGTTGAATACGGCTCCCAACATTCGTTATATGAAGACGTACGAACTACCCCCGAAAAGGAGGCGACCTAAAGTTAAGCGTTCCGTGTGGTACCGTACAATTTAATTGAAATACTACTACTGAGGGGACGGTTTAGGAGATGAAAATGCAGCCAATTATGGATGAACAAGTAAATTTGTTTTTGAAAGCTTCTCTCCTTTTCAGATTTGTTTGAAAAGACGAAAATTTGACCAACGGTTACTGTTAAGCATTTAAGAGGTGGTGATAGAATCAATAAATTGAAATATTTGAACCAAATTTAATATAAATAAGTAAGTTCAAAGTAGCCACCCTAATGTTTGATTTGTATCTTGTGTATGACTTGGTGGACCATGAGTTGAATGGAGTTTGTAAAGGCTGGATTGTATTGTATTTGAGGCATCGAACGCAGGTTGTATTTCGCTGAGCCAAAACTAATAAAAGTGGGAGTTCCTCAAGGTTCTATCTTAGGTCCATTGCTGTTTATTAAAGGTAACGCCAATACGGGCATCACATTTCAGCAATTGCATTCGCAGGAAAGACACTAGACCGACTCAGAACCAGTGTCATAGCAGAATACATTCAAGCAGTTCGTCACCTTATTGAACGTGATCACCGCTTCACCGTCACTGAAATTGCTCCTGAGATAAACATCATAACATATTTACTACCAGCATAGACGTTTACCGTAAATGTTTTCTAGGGGTTATGGCTTTCGACAGTTTCTCTCTCTTAGAGAACTACAAGAACTCTGGGATGATCTCAATTTTCTTTCTGACGAGGAATCTGGGCCTGTAGACATTGTTGAATTACCACCAGATAGGGCAGATGTCGTAAGCGATGAAGAAGATTTTGATGAAGATTCTTTGGAAGATACACATCCATTAGACGTTCCTGGTAGAATTGAAGTTCATTCTCATGGCCCAGTAGATTCAAATCCATAAAAATATTCGATTTCTGCGGTTGGTTCTTCAACCTCATCAGAGCGTCCACAAAAAAAAAGAGAAAAAGGATGAGTAGTGTTTCACAATGGGAAAAACTATATCCTTCATATTCTACTCGAGACCAAAACGATGTTATTGACTGGGAACTGGGACTGCAAGAAAGCAAAATTTGAAAGGTATTTTAAAAGACAAGACAAGACAAGAAATATTTGAAAAGGTTTTGGATGAAGAACTTATGGTCTATACAGCTCGCCAATCAGTTACATATGCAACCTCAAAACAACCACCATGATTTTTCATTTTCTGTTGACTGCCTGAGAAAGCTTCTAGATGATAACTCTGAACTTGCAAATCAATCAGATGAAAATAAAGATAAGCTATTCAAAATTAGACCTGTTATTGATAGGCTTAACTATAATTTTATACGTTTTGGATTTTATCTCTGAAAATATAAGTATCGATGAACAAATGATACGCTATTATGGACATCGTTATCTCAAACAATATATTCGAGGAGAACCTATAAGATTTGCTTTTAAGGGTTGGACAATGTGTGGCTCAGAGACTGGTTATTGCTACAATATGGAAATATACGAAGAGAAGAACAGAACTGAAAGTAATTCTTCTGGCATTAATTCTTTTGGACTGGGAGGGGATGTAATTATGAAGAAACTGTCTATTATTGATAATCCCCAGGGACACAAATTCCATTTTGACAAGTTTTTTACCAATTTTGAATTGATGAAACATCTGAAGAGCAAAGGGATACGCGCCACAGAAACATGCCGTTTTGACAGAATGAATAAGTGTTCTATAAAGACAGAAAAGGAATTGAAAATCATCGTGGAGCATCATTGCACCTCTTAGTATAAACAGGCGAGGAAAGAATGGCGAAAACGAGGAGTGGTTGCCCTAGTGAACGCCAAAACGTGGTAGTCAGCTGGAAAAGTTCTCACGACGGTTTGCACAAGGTGTTCTGCTGCTGCACTTTCTTCTTGACTAGAGAACAATTAATGCAGTTTATTACTGCACTCTTTTAGAACAAATGAAAGCCGCTTATCGAGCGCAAAAAGCGAGGATAACCTATCAGGGATGCCATCAGTGATGACACGACAATATCCGGCCGCATACAACAGACCAAACACGTTTGAAATTGGAGAGGACATTCTGGAAGACCCTTAAACACCCCCCACACAGTTCTGATCTGTTGCTGTGCGATTTCAAACTACTCAAAGAGGCTTTAGGAAAGCAGCTCTTCAACGACAATGCCGCAGTGGAGGTGTTTGTGCGTTTATTTATTTTTGTCTTCTTCAATAAAGCTGATAATTGCCCCATCATAGAAGTATGTTCTTGTATTGTTATCTTAAAATGGGTCGATTGCTGCTTAGATAGCTGCTGGTTAGGCGGCTACCCAGTGATGTGAGAGATCGCTGAGATTCACGATCCAATTCACCGAGGGTATGGTGACATTTTTCTCAGAGAATTGTATCCCGATTGATTTACCATTATAAACAGTGAGATAGTGCTGTAACAAGACCATTGAACACATTTCCACATAGACAAAATACACAGAAGGAGTTGTAATGGTAGCAAGCAATTCAGGTTAAGAAATCGATGTAACTAGCATGCCAAGACCATTGTACTATACCTAATGGTACTTAACCCATAAGTTGTCTCTCAGGCATGGAAGAGGACGCCTCTGTCTCTTTTTACATATTTTGTTTTTTTTTTGAGTTTGTTCATGGAATTACAATGTTTAAAAAATATTTCTCAACATTTGGGGCATCATTGAGTTGCACTTTAAATAACTCTTAATCTGGTTTTACTAAAACATACTTTAGGAGTTTCGCTTTAAAATGTGTAAAATGTGTGTGTTCGAATAGTGTATTTCATTATGTGATTATGCCTTTCAACCTTACGAAAAAGTAAACCTTTCTCTGTAATTTATCTACGATTTTCCTTTCAGCTGTCTTAGATTCGATGAAAATCCTTCTGTCGAACGTCTGAACTTCAAATCTTATCTATACTATACAAACAAACGTAAGAACTAGACCTGAACGGCCATTAGTCCTTTTAAATCTTGAACGTTATCTGAGTACCCGTGTCTAGGTTTACAAATGCGGGTAGTACTATTATAGAAAAGGTATGATCTCATGACAATCAGGGCTTAGCATCTCTATTTAAGTTATTCTATATTAGACCCTCATTCGTTTTCAAAACTTGATATTTGAATTTATATTGTTATTAACATAAAGTTTCCCTAACTATTTCCAAACGCTTTTTCAAAATATTTAGACAGACATATACGAGTACGATGACAAACTGGACCAATCCGTTTCTCTTTGTGGTGATGGAGACCCTTTTATCAGGAATAGTTACGCGATGATACGCCAGGGCAAAAGGACAGTACAGAAGAAGATAGTCGGTCGTGTCCCTTTGACAAAAAACATCCGTGTTGACGTGCAATATAATTACACGTCGTTCACACTCAAATGGTACTGCGTAGGAACTCGACAAAGGGAGATTCTGTAAAGCTTTTGGGGATAACCGCTGAATAGAGACGGGGATTATTTTATCGTATTGTTACTTCTGGCGGAAAATAAAATTGTAGATGAAGGTATAATGTGTACGATGAGGAATTAAAATTATAATTTATTTCCGACTAGATGTAATGTTTACGTATATTAATCATCAATTCTTTTATAATAATTTATAATTTCGTTGAAGGTCATATTTCACCTACTAGCGTATATTTGAATCCTGTCGACTGCGCCAGATAATGGATGATACCTTTTAATAGAATCCAATACGCAATTAATTTATAAATTTTACGCGTAAAATCATTTACATTCCTTGTAGATTAACGGAAATACGTATCCTCTTACATTTGCCCCGACATCGTGTATCTGAAGCAATACAATCGGACATCCTGAGATTGCCATCCATTCCAACGAAACGAAATAATAGAAGCCAAGAGCAAGAAGCGCCCAGTCGGAAGCCCCTTGACAAACGCTTGGATTCCTGCAGAAACTTTGATACAATCAACACATTATGAACGTAATTAAATTGCCCTTATCGCTGGAGTTTGAGGGTGGAAATTGGCCCGTTGACGCGTTAAAACATCGACATAATCGTAAAAATTAAACTGTCGTTGTTAGTTGAAAGCTTAAGGCGATAATTTTCTCTTAGTAGCAATTGTTTAGATAAAATGTTAGACCGTTTAAAAGGTAACTAATTCGCGGATTCAGATTTTCATTGTTTCTTTGTTAATTATGCAATGTATGTATAAAATAAAGTTCTTGAATAGACCACAAAAGAACTACCCTTTAAACAACATTTATTGCCTTATTTCTCCAAACAATTAAAGTTTTATACAGCCGGACAAGGTTTCTTTTTCTCCAAATTTTACTGCAAATATTTGGCAATGGCGTCCAGCCATTTTATAGATTATTGAAGAAAAACGTTGTGTGCAATTGGACATTAAGATGTGAGGGTGGTTTTAAGAAAACTGAAGAGTTATTGTCATTAGTCAGTGCTAGCCCACTTTTCTTCTTAATAATTATTTACTTTTGTTTTTGTATGATATACATGGAAAATCCATGCATCCGTGGAGTTGGCTCAAGTTTTTGAGAAATAATCCATTTGAGTCGGTAGTGACTGCAATTAATAGAACGAATTTTCCTGGACACGTCCGTACTGCCCGAAATAGAGTGAGACAGGATTCCGAGCTGAGAAATAGAGTAGCTGCAAAGAAGCCTTTCCTAACTGCGGATAATAAAAATCACAGAATAGGTTTTGCATTAGAATTTCTACCGCGTGATTTAAATTTCTGGGAAACCGGTATTTTTACTGATGAGAAAGTCTTCCAGTCTTCGTACAATGGTTGCGTTCGAGTGTACAGCCCGCCAAATTCAAGATACAATGACGCTTATACAAGCAAATCTCGAAAGAGTGGCAGATTTTCTGTCAATGTTTGGGCCTGGATTAATATGCAAGGGCCAGGCATTTGCTGGATGAGGGTCGGTTTACTAGTGCAAATTATATTGCAATTCTCGAAAATATTTTTCTGCCGTCGTCAGAAATTATGTTTCCTGAAAGAAACTTTATATTTCAAGATGACAATTGTCCCGTTCATAGATCTAGAACTGTTCAGAACTGGTTTCAAGAAAATAACGTAACTCGTTTACCATGTTCGTCTAAAAGCCCGGACTTAAACCCTATTGAAAACATATGGGGTTTTATTGTGAAAAAAATGTATGACGTCAATTTTATACCTGCAAATGTCCAAGAATTATCTGATAAAATCGAGGAAATCTGGAATGAGCTTTCGCCAGACTACATCCGATCTTGTATCATCTCAATGCCTAAACGGTTGCAGGGTGTAGTGGCAAATAATGGAGCAGCTGTAAAGAACTAAGTGTTGTTTCTTCTGTACTACGTGTTAATTTTATTATAAGTTTTTACTTTACCTTAATAAAGTTTATGATTAATTAATTTTTCCTTAGGATATAAAATATCAAGGCAGAAATATCAAGCACACAAACAAGTGACGTTTTTCAAATTTAATTAAATTATGTGTAATTATTCTTTTTTTTCTATGAATACCAACAATGTGATCTCTCCATATGATTTTACTAATTCATTATCATCATATCATATTCAGATTAGGCAAAACTGACACAAAGCGATCTCACGAGTTGTACGCTTTTTTTAATTCCGCCACTGTACATACGCGTACCATTTCGTAAAATTAATCGTAAATTAATTGTGTAGTACGCTATGTGGCATGTGACGCCGTCTTTCTGAAACCATATGTCTGCAACATTAGTGCCTTCCTATTGAGGAACGAATTGTTAGTAATAATGTCTCTGTTCCGCTCATCGTTTACTATAACGTTGTAAGCATTATCATTTTTGAAAGCATATGGACCAATGATTTCATCTGCCTATAAAACGCACCAAACGATGACTTTTCTGATGTAATAGTGTTTCGCCAATACCTTGTGGATTATCATCGCTTTAAATGCGACAATTCCCCTTATTGACATAGGGATTTAACCAAAAGTAAATTTCATCAATGAACAAAATTTTCAAATGACATTTTGAATCAATATTTCCTTCGGACCAGTCACCAAATGTACGTCATGAACGATGATCCGATGGCTTCAATTGCTGTACAAGTTGACTAACTGCAAACACTTAAACCAAGGGTGACGTTGTACTTCCGCGATACTTGCTCATGTTTATCAATCATAAACTTCCATCGCTAAAGCTACCTATTGAACCCACAGTGGTAAAACGGTAATTTGGGCCTGCAGTTTCCATCAAAATTATGGAAAATTACTGCTTATAAGAAGTGATTTTCGAATAGCAATATGTCTGCCATCAACAGCACACAAACACACAACAAAAATTGCCACTTTCTTTCATAGTCGTTGGTAATAGGTTCCCACGTTTCCACTGTTGGTTCAAACATATAAATGGATTGTAGATGTCGCCATAGGGCTTCACATACTCCAGAGACAATGTTTGGTACGGTTCTCTCCCCCATTCTGTTCCTCATGGCTACAGTTTTAAACATGTCACCAGTGGTCAAATACCTGAAAAAGTATGAATCCTTGTTTATCTTTTTTTTTTTATTACAGCCAAAGCTCCTAAGGAACAATGGAGAAAGCTAAGAGAATGTCATCGAGAATAGATGTATCAACAAATGAAATTTCTTACATCATTTATGAAAAACGGAACAACTGTTGGAAATCTCATTTCACCCCTTGAAGAAACTCAGTTGCAAGAGGAGGATAATGTACTGTCTGCATTTAACATTGCAGTAATAAATAATGGCGAACAAATTGAACACTCAGAGAGTATCGCACCTAAAAAATATAAAAAGTCGACACCTACTACCGATCCTGTTATGCGAAAGTTTAGTGAAGATAGTAACAAGAGAGCTCAACAGAGGGATGAGATGCGTCAAAAAACCTTCTTGCTGCCTTTCTTGTCTGTGTACCATTCTTCCAGTAAAGTATCAAAAACAAGTAAAAACAAAATTATTTCAAACCGTTTCTGATAAGATAAAGATGAGGACGAAACTGATGTTGATCAGAATCTACTGATAAATATTCAATACCCTCATTCATCAGCCGCCCTTTCTAATAGTACATTCCCTTCTAGCATTACGCCAGAGCATCCAGAATTATTTTCTCCATCGACTACAACATTACCTTTACCTGAGACATACTGCTAGTTTTTCTTCACTTCCGATAGACTTTTGGGCATTGTATTTTTGACCAGTGATATCCTGCTTAATTAATTCATGAACCTCTCTGAACTGTTTCCTATTTAATCGAAACTACTCTTTAAATGCATTATCTGGAACTTCATTGGATAACTTAAACTCTCCACGACAAATACGTTTTCGTAAATAGGCATTCGTTGTACTCCTTTTTCTTTTCCTGCTGAGTAAATGCAGTAACATAAATCATTCGTCTTCCTCATATTCAGATTCTAAATCTACAAGTTGTTGCAAATGTGCTGCCATTTTGTTGAAAACGGAAAATATGGCTTTTGGTTTCAGCAGCCATATTGAAACTAGTTTAGGTCTGTGCTGTGTTCAATATGCGTTACTTAAAAAAAAAAAACGTGTGCTTGGGCTGAGTCTCGGCCAAGCATGGGATGTGCGTGGATCGTGCATGGGCTGGGTTCAATTTGCGCCGGGCCTAAGTGCAATCAGCGCACACAACGCTGCGAGATAAAAGGCAGTTATAAATTTTAGTCAGACGAAGTTGAACAAAAATGAATTGCTACCCCCTGACAAATGATTTTAAAGTATTGAGTAATTTTCTACAAAAGCAAGTTGAAAAAGCCTGTGACAAGTTGGAAAAAATTATGAAGAAGCAGGAAAGAGAAGAAAACATAATAGCATGGCAAAATCCTTGGCCAACTTGCCCAAGTTTCTCCAAAAAAATTGAAATCGAGTTGTGAGATATTTAATCATGTGTACATGACAATACCTGACATAGCTTCTGCTACAGGTGTACAATGAGACTTGCCGAAATGAACAATATATGTATGTAGATGGGGTATCACAAAGAGAGGTTAATGCAGGCACCCTTCACTTTGGGATGTTATCTCTTCATATCTGGATTTTTTTGTATACATCTTAAACAAGTTCAGCAAAAATTTAAAGACAAAATAGGATTGATGGTGACGTTTTCCCAAAACAGGCAGAAGTGCAATTTGAAATAATAACAGTTCGTTAGGTGATTTTTGGTTTTCACTCGCATCTTTTTCGCTTCCTCTCTTTCTCCATCTTACCATATTTTCTTGAGTCATCCTTTTTTTTATCTTTTTTTCCAGATATGTCTCGCATACTTTCCTATTCTTGTAATCTTACTCTAATCTATAAGTTCTCGTTTGCATTGCATTCAGTAAACTACAGCTGTCTCACTTCTCCAACGTTCGATACAGTAGCTTTTGCATGGATTTTAAAAATACTTTTATGTTATACGGCGTGCTAGAACACTGTGATAAAAAAGTAACCAATATTTAAAACCGAATTTGCCGTGCGCTCCAACTGAAATGCACGCTCTAAAATCGTATACTAGAAGCATGTAAGCAGTGACCCAGCTTTAATCCTCTTTTTATCTTCGTTTCCACTAGCTATGTGTTAAGGCGCAGCAATTTTGCATTTTGAAAGTTGAAAATCGATTAATTGTCAGCGTTGAATTGTTTACGAAAAATTTAATCTACATACTAATTAATAAAGCTTACAATTCAAAACGATCACAGATTGCGATAAATGTCGCAGAATCCACACGATCTCCGCTTCCGCAAAGACCTTACCCGGATACGAAAGGAAACGGGCGCCAAACACGTGTCCTTATTACACATTTACAATTAAATGGAACTGCTTGAACGAAGAACAACCGGATCGTTACGTACTTTGTTAGTTTTTGCCCCTCCGCCATTTCTAGGAGCTTTTGCGAGAGTAATATGAATATTTTATGCGGACGCTTTTGTTCCACTGGTGATTTATGCTCACGTAAGGGGTAGTTTAATTAAATGAAGGTTCTATCGGCGACTAATAGAGAATTATGTTACGTCTGTAAATAGGGAAACAATTCCCTGAGAGGATGTAAGGTTTGAATTTAGGAGGTATTTTCAGATAGAAAAAAAGAAATGTTTTGTTTTTAGTAGATTAAATTAAAATAAAAAAGAAATACAATAAAGATAAATCCTAAGCTATCGTTATACCTTTCACTGCTGTAAATCCAGGAATAGAATGAGCTAGCTTAGCTTCTGCTACGATTCGTCACCCCAGTTCATGCTGGAAATGCGGACACATATATTGGATTCAAAAAGATTTCTGGAAGATGTATTAGTATGCTATTCCGTACAGCTAGCTGTAGTGGTTTTTCTCTTGTCGTTTTTCTTTGGTAAATGTTTCTCCCTTTCCTTATATGTATGTAGTACTAGGCAGCAGATAGCGAAGTAGCACGACCGACGTATGTTTCGAATTCTTCCAGGCCACGCGGTCCAATTCAACTCATCGAATTGTCAGAATACACCATAGTAATAACAAGATTCCAATATGCATACATATACATATACACGATTTTCTTGACGTGGAATTTTCAACTGAATTTAGCGTAAAATTCCCCGGATTACATCGTGGATGTCGCTATCGGTGATCCTGCAACGTTGTCATCTTGTCTTTGACCTGTTCGTAATTCACTTTTTTTCTTGTTTCTCAGGACGTTATTAGTGACGGTCCTCCTACTCGACCATGTTTTTGCCGCCCGGATGGATACGAAGATGAGATTTTCGCGTTTCTGTTTTCTTCATCTTGTCGTTATGTGCATTATACAAGCGACCACATGCTATATAGACACGTAATACACCGTCAAAGAGGATGTTTTTTTTTGTCGGAATGAGATTCATAACTTCGTACAAAATTCATTTCGGCAAAAGTGCCCCCGAGGATTTGCATAGTTGCGGAGGTGTAGTACATATAAGAACATCCAGTGATATTTCTATACTATTTCTTATGTAGGATGATATCTCGTGAGAAACCTTACTACTTAGTATAGGCTTCTGTATCTTATATTCATAATTTGGAGTGCTTTATAACTGAGTATATTCATGAGAGATAAGGTACAATTACGATCTCAAAATATTGTCAGCCAATGATTCTGTGATCAACTACAAATACTGCTCCGTTATCTATATTTATCAGGGTCCTATCTGCAACACCACATTGGACAACTTAGGAAATGATGCAAAGTTGTCTGTGGGAAGGCACCCTCGCCTGAAGCTGAGTATTTAACAGGAAGAGACACCACAGTTGACGTATCTCCAGCGTACAAGGCTCCAGATTTAATAAGAGATGTAGATTTGCCAGAGTGTTGTTTCGTCTCTTTGAACAAAACTCCAACATTACACTTCGAGACGCGCAGCAGCGATTAGTCAGAAAAAATTTAAATGTATTCGTGGCAACAATACGAAATAGATTACGCGAACAAAACATACAACGTCGGAGTACAAGAGTAAAACCGCTCCTCTCTGAAAATCAAACCGCCATACGACTAAAATGGCCACAAGAACATTTGGAACGCGATTGGAGTAATATGATTTTCACGGACGAAGAATCATTTCCAGCATTTGTTTGTCAATGAGGCGGAAACCCATGATTGAAAGGTCCCGTTAAGCATACTCAAAAAATTCATGTTTGGGGATGTTTCAGTAAATACGGTATTCGGCAAAACACTGGTTTGGATCGGATATCTCACAATGGACACTACAAGAGGACAACGATCCGAAGCAATAATAGTAGCAATAAATAGTAATCCGATTGAAAATGTGTGGCTCCACATGAAGCAGAAGTTAAGAGGAAAATCTGGACTTGATTTGAAGAAGCTGGTACATAGGATTTGACAAATATGCCGCTCATTAGCATCCAGTTACCCTGAAATGGTGCTGGTTTGGGACTACGTAAGAGCCCTAAATGAGGTTGGCACCCTAAGGAAAATAACTTTGGCCTGGATCCCCAGCCACACGGGAGTGAAGCGAAACGATGCGGCCGATGAGCTGGCCAGACGAGGTTCGTCAAGGCTTTTCATACGAGCGGTCCCTTCCTTCGGCATTACCAAATCACAAATTAAGAGGTCCATCTACGAATGGTCACAAAACAAGTCCAAGGAATGGTGGGAAAGATCACCAGGACAAAGACAGGCTAAGGAGTTCCTAAGGGAACATAGGCCTAAGTTTACTGAAGACCTACTGAGTAAAGATAGGAAGACTGTCAAAATGATAGTAAGTCTGATGACCGGTCATTGCAGACTGAATAGGCATATGTTTAACATAGGCCTGGCAGAAAATGCTCTCTGTAGATTCTGTCAAGAGGAAGAAGAAACCCCAGTTCATGTTTTGTGCCACTGTGACGGCCTAGCGAGGACAAGGTTTCTAGTAATGGGGGTAGAGAACCCCACAGCCAACGGCTACATCTAAGTCTGATTAAGAAGGCGAAACTAGAGAGCGTTCTCTAAAGTAAGGGGGATCACAATAGACCTGTAAAGGTCGCGGTGAAACAGACCCGCATGCCAACCCAGTCCTAACCTAACCTAACCAACCCTGAAAAGTTGGTCGAAACTGTATGGAAACGTTGTAAATCCATTATAGATAACAACGGTGTCTGGACAATATATTCAACACTACTGCATTTTATTTACTACCGAACGTACGCTCTGGTTAAACAGATTGCACATAAGTGTTAGGAGTAGCCTTATATAACACTATTTTGTTGGAATTAGTAAGAAAAAATCTATATTTTAGTGTAAGTTGCGTTCATTGGACTTGAACTGGTTCAGAACATACCGCCCGCAATGTTTTTAGGTAAGAATCAGTAAGTATAGGGTCACTTTGGACGCCCCCCACCACTCTTACCCTCCGGCAGCTAGATCCAATATTCTAGTTCAAATCCCGCGCTTATTGAGATAGGCCCAGCCCACTAGCTGCCGGAGAGTAAGAGTGGTGGAGGGCGTCCAAAGTGACCCTATACCTACTGATTCTAACCTAAAAACATTGCGAATGGTATGCTCTGAACCAGTACGAGTCCAATGAACGCAGCTTACAGTAAAATATAGATCTTTTCTTACTAATTCTAACAAAATAGTGTTATATAAGGCTACTCCTAGCGCTTATGTACAATCTGTTTAACCAGAGCGTACGTTCGGTAGTAAATAAATTGCACTAGTGCTCAATATATTGTCCAAACACCGTTGTTATCTATAATGGATTGACAACGTTTCCATACAGTTTCGACCAACTTTTCAGGGTAGGTTAGCCACTTGAGATAGGCCCCGGCCACTAGCTGCCGGAAGGTAGGAGTGGTAAGGAGCTTCCAAACTGACCCTATACCTACTAGGATCTTCCTAATTTTGCCCACCTGCTTTTTTTCCAATATTGCCTAGTAGTTGATATCGCAGATATTTTTTCCTCCTTATAGATGTCGCAACAAGAACAATGGGACTTTGGCATAAGATAACGGATTTTTTAAGGTTTGCTCGCTACCACATTCTTCAAACCACGTATTATGTCCAGGTAATCAAAGACTGGCTTGAGGGTAATCCATTCTAAGTTGTCGCAATTGATAAAATAAGTGATCTAGTTGGTAAAGCATATATTAGAATTAGCATTGAAGGATTTAGCCTTTCTATAGTCAAATTTTCTCACACATTGATATTTTGGAGCAGCAACAAGCCAACATTCTGACTTTGATCTTGGTCAGCAGGTTTTCACCTCTAGCTTGGTTTACACTCCCAATTATCGCTCTGACGTCCTCTACCCATATTTGCTCCTAAAGTCTGCATAATAAAACCAATGTATATGTAGAAGAGTGAAGAAGTGGAAAAGTGTTACAAAAACGGTATTGAGCTACATATTTTATTTATAGACTTTAAGCAAGCGTTCGATTCACTAAAAAGAAGTGTGCTACTTAGGGACATGAAAGAACTGGGACTTCCGAATAAGCTAATTAAGCTAACGAAATTAGTGATGAAAGACTCAAAAGCAGCGGTTATAACGCATGATGGGCTGTCGGCAGAAATTGGAATACAGAAAGGCGTGAGACAGGGAGATGGACTGTCGGCAACATTGTTTAACATAGCACTGGAGGGAGTAGTAAGACCAAGCTCGATTAACGGAACGCTAATCGTGGCATACGCCGATGATATAGCATTAGTGGCAAAAAGTAACAAGATGCTTAAACAAAAAACCCAACAAATAGCGACAGAAGCAAAGAAAAGAGGCCTAAACATCAACCAAGAAAAGACAAAAGACATGAGGATTAGTAGAGAGGAATGTAGAAACCGGAATGAAATATCGATGGGTGAATTCAAATTCAAAGAAGTAGAGAATTTCAAGTACCTCGGAAATATTATAAATAGGAATAACCGAAGGATAGTAGATATAGAACAAAGAATACAAGCAGGACATAGGGCCTTTAACAAGTATAAACTATATATGAAGAATAAGAAAATAAGTAGAAGACTAAAGTTGAAAATATATAAAACGGCAATAAGACCAATAGTGACATACGCGGCAGAGACGATTTGCATGACGAAGAAAGAAGAAAACAGGTTAAACATTTTTGAACGAAAAATCATTAGAAGAATTTATGGACCAGTAAAAATAGAAGAAGATAATATAGACGAATGTACAATAGCGAAATAGAGGAGTTTTTAAAAGCAGAAACAATAGTGCGCATAATAAAATCGATAAGAGTGCAATGGTTCGGGCATGTAAGTAGAAGAGGATATGATTCAGTGATCAAGCGAGTTACTGACTGGAAGCTAACGGGGCACAGAAAAAGAGGAAGACCACAAATTACGTGGCAGCAACAGGTTGTAGAAGACCTAAGAAGAATGGAGGTGAAGGAGTGGAAGAAGAAGCTCATGGCGTCCACAAAAATTTGCAGCAACAGGTTGTAGAAGACCTAAGAAGAATGGAGGTGAAGGAGTGGAAGAAGAAGGTCATGGTGTCCACAAAAATTTCCAAAGGCTGTAATATCTTTATTTATCATCCGATTTTAATGATCTATATATGAAACTGTAGGGTTTCGCAAAGACTACAAACAACAATGCAAATTATCTGTTTATCAGATATAATTCTCGAGAAACGTAATTCAACTTTTTTTTTTCAAATAGCACTATATATATTTTTTTGATTTTTATAAAAGAACATTTTCTAACGATTCGAATAATGTCATGAAAACATACACCTACATGACCTACTGATAGTTTTGCCATATAAAAATTTGCAAAAACTTGTCTTTTTCTTGCATTATCCCTTATTTAAGTGTATGTTTTCATGACATTATTCGAATCGTTAGGAAATGTACTTTTATAAAAATCAAAAAAATATATATAGTGCTGTTTGAAAAAAAAAAGTTGAATTACGTTTCTCGCGAATCATGTCTGACAAACAGATAATTTGCATTGCTGTTTGTAGTCTTTACGAAACCCTACAGTTTCATATATAGATCATTAAAATCAGATGATAAATACAGACATTACAACCTTTGGAAATTTTTGTGGAACACCCGGTATATGTAGTAGAATCTGGATATGGGCAAAAGACGTAGCATAATGTCCAAGATATTGCAGTTGATAGCCTCTTAAAAAACGGCAACGTCAGTTGGGGGCTCTGAAATACCAACATTAGACACTCAACCCTCCAGGATCTAAACACATAACATATTATCTCACCATATGATATTAAGCCTTGTGCCTGTTCTTAAAAAGCCTGCTATTTTAGACAAAAAAAGGAGAGTTGGCAGCTTTGATTTATGGTTTATTATTTAAGAAAGCTTTGTTAAAGTCATATTCAAAAACCATTGAATTTGTCAAAGTCTAAAGCGGTCAATGCTACTCTTGGATCAAAATCAAAGCCGAAACCGAGAAGATTGTTTATCACAAAGTTTAAAGCTGAGGCTGTAGATGGTTTCATACAGTCTATTGTATAATTTCACTCAAAATTAATCTTTCTGCCATAATACCCAGGTGTACTTAACAAATGTGAGAACTAAACAATTTGAAATAAGTTGACTGTGCATATCTAAAATCGATATCAAAATAATCATATAGCTGTCTTTCCCATTCCTTCAATGAAATATTCATCTAGGCCAAACGAAATAAGTACTTATCTCGTTTTCAAGTAGTTGAGCTTGGCGATAAAGTTAGGTGCGGTCTATATATACATCTGGAGATTTGTGGATAAAAGTTTCCAAACTGATATTACAAAAGTTGGAATATCGTTTTACTAGTTTTAATCCTTAGGTATAAGTAGATATGCTGTTGCATTCCTGCTTCCGTGAAAGTTTTATTATTAGATCGCCTTGTAATTGAAATGTATGGCCATTTCATAATCGTATTTGCTACGCTTTTATGCGACTTTAATCTAAATATAGTAAGCTAAGCGCGATTTTAAGTTCTAACTGGTTTTGATAGTTATAGTACATGAATAGAATTAGACTTTAACCATTGTAATACATTTGTAATAAAGTGAACATTTCTATACATTCGTAAACGTACGTCTGTAATATTGTAAATTTCGATTGACTAGACACAAATCCTATCTGAAAGAGAGAGAAAGAGACAGCTTTCGACAGGGATTAATTCAACACACAGTATTCGGGCAGCTTATAAATGCGTACTCGTCCACCGCAAATATCAATAGGGAACACGCTGCGAGTTCCTCTTTACCGGAATTGTTGGGATTTAGCGATAACTACGCCGAAATGTTAATACTCTTCGAGTACAGTCATTTTTAGCTCCGCACCAAGCGCGATTTAGATAACGCGAACTCCAGATTTTTTCTTTATTATATACTCCCGTTTTTGTAGCTTAAAATATAATCGGTCGTACACACAACAACAGAATTCATTCAAATATTAACTGGCTATGGTTCAGTCCACCCGTCTGTTCGTTGGGTGATAACAACTTTGCGTTGACGTAAAAAAGTTTCCACCAAAACGAAATAAATTGGTTTCAATCGATTTTGTATATATGTGAAGCGATGATGAATTACTGACTCAAGTCACACCAAAAAAAAAAAAATAGATCGGATAAGTTGCATTTTATTAGAAGCTATTGCATCATTAATTGATAGATGTGCTCGTACACAACTGCACAACTTAATAAGCATTCATAACGGGGGGCGTCACACCAATCTACACGATCTAATCCATCTTACTTAATGGCGGGAAATAGCGTCGAGCGCCTAGGGAGTCCTCTATGTGTGCGTCGAATAAGACCTACTTTATGAGCGGGCGCTACTGCTGCGGTATCGTGCAAGATTGACTTCGCATTAGTCCCGGTTGATTAATTGCCTAATTTTAGGCTCGCTAATCCGTAATTTGGCACAAAATTAAAGTTGATCCGTACAAATGATGAAGTTCGATATGCCGGCTTCCTCGGTCTGGCGGAATTCGAGGGGCTCTGGTTGGCAGCTCCGGAATAATATCCATATTTCAGGAATGGAAGCCCCTATATACGCCAACTTCCGCTTCTGCTCCACTCTATCGCTTTTAAATTGTAATATATGCCGGGATAAATCTGAGTAGAAAAGGATGAAGAGGACGAAGATAGATGATGCATCGAAATTCTATTTTTTTTTTGTCTTTCGAGTCGAAATTAAAATTGATTTTTTGATGTCGTTGAAATGCAAATACGTCAGTTATTTCCTCGAGATTAAATTGAATGCACCATTACTGCATAATATCAATCTTAAGAAGATGTTTTTCTGTGTGTTCCTGTTTTTTTTTTGCAAAATTGCTGCGCTGGGATCCCCCATGCGGTCACTTCTTGATTCATTCTGGAATTGGTAGAGGAAGCATATTCAGACTAGTCTGAACTCGTTAGCATTCTAGTATATAGAAGCAAACCAAGACACGCCAGCGTCGAGTATGCCGGGAAGAATAAGAAGCACTCGTTCATGTACTACGCCATTACGAAGCATTATATGGTATTGAGAAAGAAATTGAGAAATTGACGCTGACTCTGAAGAGAAGTCGGGTACTGCCCAATGAAACCATCCACAATAAGGAAGATCAGGAAGTTGAATGAGTTCCTTTGAGTAATGATGTTCTATACTATAACTCCAGAAATTTTATAAACATACCCTTTAACAGACAATTGAAGTGGCAACATTAAGTAATCCAAAAAGATTTTATTTTTATTTTTCAAGCCAATATTCTCAAGCAGTGATTTTGTGCTCTCTTGTGTGTAATAATCACTCATAGTATAGGTATACGTATAGATGTAGGACTCACCCTATTGAGCAAGAGCAATAAAATGAGACCTCATCAACGTTCCTTGAAAAGCAAAACCTTACCTTATCGCTACTAACATGCCGACCAACATAACGACTGCGATAGTAGACTAATTCTAAATCAGTTTACATGTTAGAGAGGCAAGCAATGATGGGATTCGGTGTTGTGTTTGAAGGAACGGTGATGAGGTCGGATAGACCGAAACCACGAAATACGTTTGTGGCTTTGCTCGATGTTTTCAGATATGCTACTAACTTTTTATGAAATTTACATTTCAGAAGTACTCTTGTGTTAAGAAGTATTCTCGTTTCGTTAGTTCAACTGGAGATAACGCCACCTTACGGGGACAATCTGGACCTTATGCCCGATAGTACTTACTCCCTGGTCTTTCTTACATAGAGTTCGTTATTCGATCGGCTCAACAGTCAACTTGACGTAAGATGTCAAATATAAAATGGTCCTAAACAAATTGATACAAATAATATTGGGAAATTAAAACGGAACTGCAAAATTATATTTAAAACGTCTTGCCAGTACGCATTTGAGTATCTACGGGTGCTTGGAATAGGAAATAGAGCAATATAAAAAGAATCATTTGTACCGTTACGCACTGAAGGTGTGCGGGAAGTATTTTATTTTTGTTGTGTCCGAGCACAATGTAAAGGTGGGGAGGGGACCGACATGTGGTCCTCTGTGCCCCATGGATGGATTCAGTGGCAAGAATGTCAACACTGGACCTACGATATGTGTGTGCAGGTGCATCAGGAATTGACGATAAGTTCGTATGCGTAAATTGTGACGAAACTAGTTTCTATTTTCAAACATTTAGTTGTTATTTTTGCCTAAGTTTATTTAAGAGTAAAATGTATTTTGTGACTAAATATAGCTACTTTCTTTCATTTTTAACATGACTTATTTTCTTTGTATATATGTAGTTAAGCTCATTGTCCCATGTCTTCCGAGGTATGGGGTACAGAGGACTGACAGTATAAACTCATTTCTTTAAAAATACAACCAGTACTAATTTCTATTTGTTAAACATGTTTACATCAGACGATAATATACACGTGTAGTTCCCACATCCTACGAATGCAGATTCCTATCATAAGCCATATCCAAATACCAACACTTTTTGCCTTAAGTGGTCTTCTGTGCCCCACTCTCCCCTAAGTATCGTCAGTTTGGTAAATCATCGTCACAGGTGCTATCAGTTGTGTGAGGATTTTCTGGACTGGTTACAGGTTTAGGACAATCATTTGCTTCGGGTCTGAAAGTAGGAAAGGTAATTTTTGGTGTAACTGGAGTGTCCTGGCCAATCAATCTTAATTGGTCAATATGACTTCGCCATATTTTTCCAATTTTACTACGTAGGTAGTGTAAGCTTCCTAATTTTTGATGAATGTTTCCTATTTCCCATTTATTATCAGATCCGTAACTTCTTGCAGAACTCCTATCTCCCATTTTTAATTTTCTGCATTGCATTTCTTTGGTTTTGTTTTCTTCCAAAGGTATTTTTAACCAGTATAATCTTGATTTAATTTCTCTACCAAACATTTAACTGCATGGACTTTTGCTTGAAATGCAGTGCGGAATTTTGCGATACTGCAAAAGAAATTTCTGCATTTCCATCTAGTAAACGCATCTATTAAGATAAATAAATATTTACCTTTGACTGGACCAGCAAAATCAACATGAACTCTTTGAAATGGTTCGGTAACTTCTTCCCATGGATAAACGGTTTTTGGTGAGTTGTAGATTGTGTAGATTTGAAATAAGGGTGATATTGCGCTGCGACCTATTGATGATTGTGCTCCCTTGCGTGAGCTGTAAGCTGCTGGGAGTATGCCCGCTCCTACAGCTCCCCATCCCCAGAGCTTTGATAAACTGCATTAGCTGTGATGGTTTCAGAGAAGGTATGTCTTCTTCGTCTATAACGTCTTTACCGAGATGGCTGGCTCGGGTTTCTATGATGGCGGTGCAGTAAGATGTCAGGTGTTCCGGATTTTCATCCTCAGCCCCGCAGAACCTGCAGTCGCTATTCTGTTTTAGACCTATCCTTGCCATGTGTTCACCAAGGTGACAGTGCCCTGTAAGGAACCCTGTGAGGATGCGCTATATATTCCTGCTAAGTTCCTGCAAAGTTTTTGCTCTATGCTTATTGTAGTTTCAAAGGAAGATCTTGGAGTGTCTCAGACCAGGAAGATTCTCCCAGAGGGATGCTCTGAGGCTCTCTTCCCGATCTTTAAGTTCTTTTTTGTAGGTGCTCGTCCCTATACCACAGAACGGTTCAGGTCCCACAAACGGAGTTGTAGCGGCCTTTCTTGCTAGTGAATTAGCTTCTTCGTTGCCTCTGATTCCAGTGTGTTCTGGTACCCAGTACAGTGCAACTCTATTATTCTTGCCCAGGTTGTTTAATCTATCAAGGCATTCCCAGACTAATTTCGAGCTGATCGTGTTAGAGCTCAGCGCCATTAGGACTGCTTGACTGTCGGCGAAAATTGCAATGCTCTGCTTCCGATAGTTCCTGTCAAGGTTCAGTTGAGCACATCTTCCAATTGCATTGATCTCCGCTTGGAAGACGCTAGGGTATGTCCCCATTGGCTCGGAATATTTGGTTCCTGGCCCAAATATGCCTGCACCTGTTCCTTTATCGGTTTTAGACCCGTCCACATACCACTTGATAGTGTTTTCCTTTAGAGAGTACGTGGAGTGTTCTCCTACCCACTCTCTCTTATTACTTAGCTTGGTGAGGAAATTCCTTTCAAAGCTATATTCCTTGACCATTTCATCATTTGGTAGGCTTAAAAGTGGGGAGAGCCCGGCTTGAGATGTCCATGCTCTCTGGTGCGGAGTCGCGTCCCTTCCAGTCCCCGCCCTGGTCAGTCTGTGCATAGCCGCAAGGGCCGCTCTCTCCACCACTATGTGTGAGGCGAAGAGTCTAAAATTACCTCTAGGGCCGCAGTTGGGCATGTTCTCATGGCTCCGGTGATGCATACACATGCCAGCCGTTGCAACTTGTCAAGGGTATTCCTGATTGTAACTTTAGTGACTTTTGGTAGGTTATTATGTTGATTGCATTGCAGGCAATTCTGTACTAAATATTCAATATCACTGTCTATTGACGTCCACCAACAATAGTTTCTAGCCAAAGATTTCATTTTCACCATTCCAAAATGGGAAACATGTAATTCATCTAAGATTTGCTTGCGCAACGTCTTGGGTATTACTGTTCTTTGACCTCTTAAAAGAACGCCATTGTTTAAAGAAAATTCGGTCAAGTTCACATGGAATCTATCTCCCCAAGGAATAAGGTAATGTGCTGATTGCTTGAATTTCAAACTACATAGTCTGCTTCATCAATTTTTGTCGATAAGCCTTGCGTTACCGGCAATCTTGAAATTCCGTCTGCATTGCCATGTAGCTTTGTATTTTTGTAACGGATTTCGTAATCAAAACCTTGTAAAAACACCGCATAATGCTGCATTCTGGTCGTGCTTAGTGTAGTCCTTTTCCAGGGTTAAGTATATGAGTAAGTGGCTTATGATCCATAACCAGAATAAAATGACGGCCTGCCAGATATCGGTAAAACTTCTTGACGCCAAAGATTATACCGTAAGCCTCTTTGTCAATTTGAGAGTATCGTCTCTGTGTTGTTGTATTGGCCTCTCACTACCGTCAGGGTACATATGTGAAAGAACTGCGCCAACGCCGTATGATACCGCATCAGTTGCTAAAATCAGCTGTAATTTGGGATCATAATTAACTATTCATAACAATTTTGCTAACACAAAGAGGACGACTCTGTTAAGTCCTGGGAACTCAACTTTGCGCAGCTGGTTCTAGAATAGGAGTTTAACTAAAAATAATGTAGGTTATGTGAGCCCAACCTGACACGTGTCGGTTATAGTAACCAAATGGGGTTTTGGTGAAAGTTAATCCGATTCGATATATCGATCTTGGGTAACCAAAAGTTTACAGGAATGGGACACAGCCCTCCGGCCTGATAATTATGGTGGTTGTTCTATTATGTATGTTATCATGAAAGAAAACAGCTAACGCTTTTATGAAATTGGACAAATCTCTTTATACAAAGCTTTAGAAACAATGGTCATTGTTTCTGTTATGAGAGAGGGTTTTGACCGCGTCATAGTAAAGTACATATATACAATACAAAATAAAATAAAAACAAAAATGAAAATGAAAAAATACAAAAATATATATACAACTTACTCAAACTCGACGTTTCGCCACTAATGTAAGTGGCTTCTTCAGGAGCAAAACTAGGTGAGGGGCGCCAGAAGGTCACGGTAACTCGACGTGTCAACCACGCTAGAGGCGCCCCTCACCTAGTTTTGCTGCCGAAGAAGCCACTTACATTAGTGGCAAAACGTCGAGTTTGAGTAAGTTGTATATATATTTTTGTATTTTTTCATTTTCAGTTTTGTTTTTATTTTATTTTGTATTGTATATATGTACTTTACTATGACGCGGTCAAAACCCGGAAGCCCTCATAACAGAGACTCAGACCGTGGAAGCCTTCGATATCATTTAATGGTCATTGTTGTAAAATATAACTAACATTCTACCCACATATAACTCATAACTCCGTTTAAAATTTATAGATCTAATTCACCCACTAACAGCCACGCTATAGACGAGACAATAATTTGTTTTCCCCCACATAGATTGCAGCCTCTATGCACGCTTTATAATAATCTATACGTAGTACACGAGTATATTGCAATATCTTAACTGGTAATGTATTGCAACACCGCTTCTAGTGTATTAATTTCCATCTCCGGTAGTGAATCTTCATCTAGCACTAGTAGCTTCCGCGACCGCCGCGCCGCTAACTTCTCACATCGGTATTAACAGGCTAACTTCTCTGCGGCACCTGACTCCGTCTAAACTGCGCTCCTTCACTTAAGTTACATTGTTTGCGGCCAGGAAGTTACTGTTATAGGAGTTAATATTACAAGTAAGTGTATCGGGGATGCAACGGTCAGCGCTGCGGGTTATCTGTAAAGCCCCGTGCGAACTTTGAAATTAATTTAGAAGGAGTTGTAGTGTAGCAGTCAACGTATCCGATATCCTTACCGTGGGATTCATTACTAGTTTGTATGCGATGATAACTATCTATCTATAACAATATGTGAGGACTATAAGGACTCTTTAAAAGTTAAAATTAAACTTAATTATTTTGAAACATCCTATATTTTATACAATGATTTCCATCGGAAATATGTCTAAATTGAATCGTCGATAATAGCGGTTGGAAACAGCGAACCGTAGCGCCACTCAGTTCAGGGCATTTATTAACGGACGATATCAATTATTAATTAGAGCGAGAGTAGTTTAATATGCAGGAATATTGCCGGCCGTCGCCATTTTGAACGCCTCTGCGGTTACTGGTTACGTAAAGTAAATTTTGTTTCTCGGCAAAATAGTTCTCGTTTATTACGAATGTATACGTATCCGGAACCTCCAGGGAGTAATAATTTTTTAGCGTTATTGCCCACAGCCAGACCGTGGATAATACAGCCTAGTTATTTATCATTTAGTTTTCAAGTTTGAGATATCCTCGTCCTACAGTTGGTATCGTTTAATATTAGTTTGAAACTATTTATGATAGATTATAACAATAATCTCGATTTCATGGTATATAATTAATATATGATAATAATGATATTGGTGGTATGGTATATTCAATTTCAAACGAGCCCGTTCCCGTTTTTATCGGATGTCGCTTCCTCTATTCACACTAGTTGGATGTCGGACCCGATCGAAGCTGGAAATAATTTGCGGTAGCCAACTCGAGGTGATCGTACGCTATGGACGTTGACGAAATTCCTGTTGTAGTGTGCTATTTTCGACGAAAATAAAAAGAGAGAGAGCCAGGAAAAGAACATTTCGGGTGCACTCAATTCTGTAGAAGATGTGGACTTTGGAAACTTTTGGGACCCTAATCACAGAATTGAAAAGTGACGAATGTAAATTTTATAACTATTTTAGAATGTCTATAAGTACATTCAACGAGTTTCAGCAAGCATAAATTATCAAGGTACAAAATTTAGAGGCTGGATTTGTCCTGCAGAAAGACTGTCGACATTTCTAAGGTAAGAAAACAAATTTATAATTTTGCTTATTAAGGGCTGAATTTTCAATCCTGGGATAAGTTTTCACTGCCTACTTACAAACATTTAATATTTGTATGCATTGACATTTTACGGATTGAAAAATGAGCCCGTTTATTCAAAGAAAATAACACAAGTACTTCAATACTACTTAAAAAATTTTCATCAAAATTTAAATCCGAATCTTGAGTAGAACTTGAGTGTTGTGACCAACAAAAAGAAACTGGCGATGGAGATTCTATAGTTTGGCATGTCAAATATCTAGATCCACCTGGGAGAAGCATATTCTCGTTTTGTGTCGAATATCCAGATCGTTGTATATAATATTGTTTCTCTTTAATTTTTTGAATCAATGACAATACGCCTGTTTGAAACTCCAACGTTTCATCAACATTGAAAGACATTGCGGCAGGCAGAACACCTTTAAAATATCATAACATTGGATGATCAGCTGGAACTGCTAATCTGTTGTCCAAGAATTGGCCCATTTTTGTGTCCAGGTTAATGATCTTTTGCTTTCTAGAAGAGCTTGGTAAAGATTTTGCAGACATCTAAGAACTGCTGTCTACCTCCATATTTGCCATGGTATCTGATTCATTAGCTCTTAGGCGCTTCTCAACAGAATTATTAGTGCGATTAGGCTCAGTAATTTTTTACAAAAATTTCATTTGTTCTTTGTATATACAGGGTGTCCAGAAACTCTCCTGATAAACGAAGACCGGAGATTCCTCAGATAATTTTAAGACAATTTAACCCAATTCACCCTAGTCCGAAAATGCTTCCTAAGGGAGCTAGAGCTCTTTGAAGATGGCGCATTGTGATTAGTTTTTTTTTAAATATCTCCAGAACGCTTCTATTTAGAAAAACAACAACTGGTATGCTTATTTATCCTCCAGAGATGAATCGATTCCATCAATTGCGAATTTCTAGTACCGGTCATAGGCGTCCGATTTTGTCTTTAACTTTTAAGCATTTGTGACACTAGATTCTTAAATTTTCAAGCATTCTAGTACTAAAAGGTACTCTTACTTTAAGTCTGTAGGATACACCGTTTTCTAGAAAAATCGATTTGAAAATTTTTCGTTTTTTCGTCTGAACTGCCAACAGAAATAAAACCTACGTTTTTAATTGTTTTTCTAAATAGAAGCGTTCGGGAGATATTAAAAAAAAACTAATTACAAAGCGCCATCTTCAAAGAGCTCTAGCTCTCTTAGGAAGCATTTTCGGACTAGGGTGAATTGTGTTAAATTGTCTTAATATTATCTGAGGAGTCTCCGGTCTTCGTTTGTCAGGCGAGTTTCTGGACACCCTGTATATATGGTCTTGACGACTTGGCTCCTGCCCCGGACATTTGTTTTCCATTTTTAGTGGATACTAGTTTACTTGCAAATAATAAATAATAATGTAAATAATTAATCTAAGTATTTTTAATTACAAAAATAATTATTTTACAGATATTGTGCATCGGGATGTTCGATCAAAGAACTGCACTACAGCTACAGACTTCGTGCGTCAACCATTAGTAAAATTATCAAAGAAATCAGTTGCATTATCTGGGATACATTAAGAGAGGAGTTTATGAAGTTGCCTGATAGTGAAAGAAAATAGAAAGACATTGCAAATTTCCCACATTGTCTCAGAGCCGTTGATGGAAAGCACGTAAGAGTGGTGAAACCAGATCGAAGTATTTTAATTACAAAGGTTATTTTTCGTTTGTTCTACTCGCTGTTGTTTATGCAGAATATCGTTTCATTTATGTGAGTGCATCAATATTTAAGGAATCTACCTTTTTGGAAAAAATTGAGTGATGGTAGTTTGAATATACCTAAGCCAAGTCCCTTTCATGAGACAATTCAAAAAGATATGCCCTATGTTCTTGTTGGCGCTTATTGAAGCTTTACCAGCGTCAACAATTTTATTGAGACTTTTCGGAGGCACTCATTTGGATGACATGAAAAAAATATTTAATTATCGCTTAAATCGGGCAAGAAGGTACGTTGAAAGTGCTTTTGGTATTTTAGCTAAGAAATGGCGAATATTGCATCGACCATTGGATGTGCACCCAGATACAGCTATCGAACTTGTTAAAGCGTGTACAGTACTACACAATTTCATCTGAACTTTGAAGATATTCAGTCTGCAGTAGAGCATCCGATGCGAGCACAAGTACATTTGCAAGTATATAATCGTCGTGGTGGTCCTACTGCAAATGTTATACTATCTGAATTTGCGAACTACTTCGTTTCACTAATAAGCTCGGTGTCTTAGCAGATAGCCCGAACATAATTAAAATGGTTTTCTTGTAGGTAATACAATACCTACGTTTACATTCAGTAAAATTTCTCTATTCAAAATTAAATCTTACCACATAGCTAATAGAGTTTAATATTGAACAGATAAGTTTGACAAAATGTTAGCATTGACGTGTTATTATTGTACAATAACTATACATATTCTGTTTTTTTAAATAAAGATACTTACCATAACGTTGTCTTTATTTTTCGTCCACATTTAAGATATCTTCATTTGCTTATTTTATCACTTTCTCCATTATAAAACAACTTGCCCGCTATAAAAGCACAGATCACAACACAGCGCACACGTTATCGCCTTATCTGCTCGACATCCGACACATGTGAACAGAGACGTACAAATTTATAAGCGAGAGAGATCCGATACGATTTCTGATCGGCCGGCACCCGACATTACAGTCGGAGCTGAAAAAAAAACGGTGTCGGATAGATGTGAACAGCTTCATACAGAATGTACTGCTACTACGAGGGAGCGTTTTTATATTCGCGGAATGGGGGATAAGAGGTGGAAATAAAAAAACCAAATTATTTTTCTTTTTCAATTAATTTATTTATACCCTCATAAAAAATGATTTCTGTTTATCTGCAAAATACGCCGAAACTGCCTCCTTGACTTCATCATCGGCAGTAAATTTTTTACCCCGCAGCTCTTTTTTCATTTTCGGAAACAGGTAATAATCACTCGGGGCCAGGTCTGGGCTGTAGGGTGGGTGATTCACAATTTCGAAGCCCATCTTATGCAGGGCAGCTAACGCAACGCGGCTCTTGTGGACGGACGCGTTGTCGTTCAAAACCAGCACACCTTTCGTCAATTTTCCCCGTCTTTTCTCTTTAATGGCTTCTTTTAGTCGCTCTAATATTGAAGCGTAATATTCTCCGGTTATAGAAACACCTTTATCTTTATAATCAATCAACAATATTCCTTCCGAGTCCCAAAATACCGTTGCCATGAGTTTCCCAGCTGATTGTGACACTTTAAATTTCTTGGGAGGTGCTGTGCCCTGTTTATGCCACTGCATGGAGTCTTGTTTGGACTCAGGTTCATAATGATGAACCCAAGTTTCGTCTCCAGTAACAATTCGACCTTCTTTGTCTTCATTACAGTGGTCCAAAAATGCACGTGAACACGCGATTTTTTCCATATTTCACTTTTCACTCCTGATTATGTTACTTGGTTGACGATAGCTCAAAGACTAACTGTCTAATAACAATGAAACTTCGTATTTATACTAATTATGAGTCGCTGCACAGGTCACGCCCCAATGCGCCTAATCACCCCCCTACAACCCGCTCATTCCGCGAATATAAAAACGCTCCCTCGTAGAACACCCGACATTTTAGCAGACTCGACACCCGATAAGTAGGAACGGGCTCTTTTCATATCCTGTCCAAAATGGTCAAATGAACAAACCTATTTTATTTACTACACTTTCAAAGTGTTAAGGGGATTTGATGAAAATATGAGGTAAAGTCAATTGATGCTATTCAAACAAATATCATCTAAAATTGAATTTTTAGCAGCTACAATAAAATAAAGTCACCGCATACGCTTTCATGTATTCTGTATTCATCTATTGCAGATTTAAAAATGTTGTCGGGAACTTTATCAAGCTTTAGTTGCATTCATGTAAATACATTCATTTTTATTCGAAATTTCAAGACGTAATTGGTTTTATTAAAACTAGGAAAAGCACTTTACCACCTCAACTGTAGGCGAAGTAAATATTTCACATACAGCTTGTATAAAGACAGTCTCAAAATAATAAAATCCTTTCATAAGCAGAGTCCATTAACGTGCATAGAATACTGTGAAGCCGAAACTTAATTGCTGCTGCAGTATTGGTGGGCTGCGGGGTTGGTAACGTTAACGCGGAAAGTCCGACTGCAGTAGAGTGCCGGGGCACCTACACCGCAATTTATTTCCGTCATATAGAACGAAGCGTTTACAGTTCCTTTTCATTATTTCTGCTGCAATTAAAAAAGTTTTCACGGTTGACGTATGCGCCCCCGATTTAACTTCGGGAGAGGGTCTTCTCTTCTTTGCATTTTAATTTGTCCGGCACGCTTACGTCATTAGCATCCGGACGACGCGACACCGCTGCAAAAAGGAGAAAAAAACAACGAGAGAGAGAGAGAGAGAAAGGAGGAATGCATCCGAGCATAAAAAGCTTAAATACGTTCGCGAGATAAAGTTAATTGCTCTCCATTTCTTCTACGTTCCTGAGCACCCCTTTTTCGAGTGATGTATCGCATCTAGCGCTGGATTTAGTTAGTAGAATCTCCGTAAAAACGAGAGGGGAAAAAAAGGACGCAATTTTTTCAACGACAAGAAGGGATATAAGTGCAGTATTGTGGAGAACATACGCTATAGGGATGAGTGGGATACCTATACAGTCTGTTACAAATTTGCGGGTCACCATTCGGATCTCGAAAACAGTAAGAGATACAAAGTCGGTTAAATTATGGCAAAGTTGCGTTCTTTGCTGCTGAACAATAATACGTTTTAAAAATTTGTCTATGATTTGTAGTTTTTGAAATATTTCCGAAAAACACACTTTTTTTTTCTTCTGTTCTGAAGTTATTATTGCAGGGATCAAAACAAGGTTAATACATTCTACAGGCACTTTTTTGAGCTCTTTATGAAGATATTATTAGCTTTTGCTTAAAGCGTTTCGTCTCGCTTTGACCACCGTCAACTTCATTTTTTCTTATGGTCGCTATATTCGATCTTGGCATCATTAAATAGATCAATTTTTTCTGATATTTTTTCATATATCACGCATCCTCATTAAAGAAAGTTAAATGGCTATAAATGCAGAAAATGTTAAAAATAACACTGCTAAGAAAAATATGGTGTGCTGTGACGACAAAGATTAAACGTTTTGACATATCTCCGCATAGTTTAGTTTGTTTACTGTTTAACTCAAATGCAATTCGTTTTAAACGTATTCAAATGATGAAAACAACGCATAACAACGTGACATATTGTGACGATGTTCTCAACCTCTTTTGGTGTCTCACGGTGTCCAGGGTTTGAGTGAACCTTCTTTCACTCCGGCGAAGTCTTCTGCCAGTTGGCGGTAGATGTCTCCACGGTACTTCGGGTGATAATCTAACGGCCAACTTCAGACGTGTGTACAAAGTGTCAATTGACGTTGAGAACTCATCAGTTATTTTTAAACTCTTCAGGTAGCAAAATAGTCGGAGAATTATAAGTCCAGGTAATGACCGGCAGAAATGGCTAAGTCCCCTGTCAGACAAACGGCTGCTGTTGTGGATGGGGTCTTCCACGTCCTGATGATGGAAACGGCAACGTCAACGGTCTGGTCCTTTGCTGGCAACAGGTCTGGATTCCTTCGTCCTTCTGGTGGTTCTCGGCTGGATCACCTTGGGAGGGCTTTTCGAGTTCAGGAGAGAACTGAGTTATTATGGCAATGCATGCTTCTTAAATACTGCTGAGGATACCCTCTCTTCGCCGCGGGGATACCCTCTCCATGTTGTAGAGCCTGCGCGGAACGCTTCACCAATTGTACACTCTCTTCCAAAAGTCGTAAACATATGAATATACAGGTATGTACAAAAACAATGATTCTAATTCGGAAAATAAAACTTAAAATTTCTACTAATTAAATAAACGTAATTGTAAAACTGAAATTTGCTTCTTCTTAGGTAACAGTTTGTTACAACATGTTACAACTTTATTATAATAATAACAACACAGTAACAGCGAGCGAAATTTACTTCCAACAGTATCCATAAAGACGTCAATCAAATAGAACATTGTTTGGTAAAGACAGAAATGTTGTTGTTTATGGATCTTTTAGTAAAATTCGAAGGAAGTAGGAATTTCAGAATTTTAATACAAATTCAGAAAACAACAGTCATTTTAACAACTTTTAATATCCATCAACTAATTGCTGAAAAATTAAGTAGGTATTATAACATTCACAAAAAGAAAAAAATCCAAAATATCTATTACAATGTCGATACTGTAGTCTGTTTCTTTTAAATTCTGAATAAGTTATATTTTACAATACTCGTCACATTGCATTGATACCAAACGTGACTAAAACGAACGAATTAAACTAGAAAAAATACCGGTGTACTCGACAGTTCTGAAAGTACCTACTTGATAGACATATTCATAATTATTGTAGCCTACAAATTTAATAGTTCACAAACAAAACAAAATTTTCAGAGTAGATATTCGAAATATCCTCCGTTCTTTCCTATACAACGAACGTTATTAACAGCACGTTGAAACCAAAATTTTATTGCGTAGCTCGGCAATGTCATTAACTGGTCCAGCATAAACTTTATTTTTCAGAATACCCCACAAATAAAAAATCTAATGGCGAGAGATCCGGTGACCTTGCAGGCCAACGTACTACTCCACTATTTTCAATCCACTGATTTCGAAATTGTTCGTTTAAATGATCACACACCGCCTTTGCTTTGTGGCCTGGTGCACCATCATGTTGAAACTATAATTCTGGATGTCTCCTTAAATTTATATTGCCTAAATATTCGGCAAATGTAGTTCTAAGAAAATTTAGGTATCGTTCTGAGTTTAGGTTTTCCTCATAAATAAATGGGCTTGTTCTCCCACAATTCCCGCCCAAACATTTAAGCCAAATCTAACTTGATTTCGAACTGGTCTATTGACTCTTGGATTTTCAAGCGACCAGACGTGCCCATTATTTCGATTAAATAATCCACAATTTGTAAATTTACTTTCATCCGTCCAAATAATGTTATTTAAAAAATTGTCGTCTCTGTTGCTAAGCCAATGACACCATTCTAAACGTCTCTCGGTATCACCAGGAAGTAAATAATAATAATAATAATAATAATAATTTTAATTGCCCAACAGAAACCAATTACAGGACAATAATATAAATACATTGCAAATATAAAAAGGTTAACATACGTATGCATTGAATATAAACCACAACAGAAAGTACATAATTTTGTAGCAGCTAGAAGTACAAAGTGAAGTACATAAATTAACGTACCATTATTAGTGCAAAACATCGAAGAAAATATCCCATTCGCCACAATTAGCTAGTTTACACATTCGATATATCGGGGCTTTACGGAGTCAATTCGTATTTGGTGTTGCTAATGCAAAAGTAGGACAGTATCTAGATGAGAAGCGAGGTACATGGAATTTTAAGGAACCAAGGAGTGAGGAACTGTCAATCAGGCCATTCACCAATTTCCACAAAAAAAGAATGCTGTGCTGATCCCGGCGCGCTGTTAAAGTTTGAAAATCCTGCTGCTCAAGTAATGCTTCATAATCAAAACCCCTAGCTGGGTACTGGCCGACAAGTTTAAATGAAATATATTTCAAAAATCGTCTTTGTATGCGTTCTAATATTAACTGGTGGGAGGTGTAGTAAGGACACCATACAACAGATGCGTATTCCAAACTGCTCAACACAAAAGCAAAATACAAGGTCTTAAGTAATGCAATATCACTGAAATATCTTGATGCTTGATTTCTTTGACGCAGCAAGTGACAATGCTTCAATATGTTGAGTGAAACTAATGTGGTTGTCAAAGAGAATACCCAAATCTTTGGTAGTATTAGTAACAAGAATTATCTGACCATCTGCTATATACGACGACGCTATATTATTCAGTTTCCGTGAATATGTAACAGAGGTACATTTCCTAATATTCAGCCTAAGTTTGTTGACCAGGCACCAGTCCGACAATGTGTCCAAGTCTTCCTGCATCCTACGAACGTCGTCCACCGAATTAATGACAGAGAAAATCTTTACATCATCAGCATACGCAAGGCCCGAACAACTTAAAGAAGTGAGCAAATCATCAATATAGATAATAAAAAGTAACGGTCCAAGGTTTGATCCTTGCGGAACGCCAGACGTCGATATAAAATCAGACGATGCAAAACCATTATAAAAGACATAACTTCCTGTTCTGCAGATAAGTTGACAATAGAGTAGTAAATGATGGAGAGATTCCGAAGTGGTTCAACTTATTTAGTAGTAAACCGTGATCAATAGTGTCAAATGCATTAGAAAAGTCGGTATAGATAACATCGACTTGTTTGTTCTTATCAAGTTGTTCGCTTATGAATTGCGTAATCGTTACTAAGTTTGTTACGGTTGATCTTCCTGGCAACAAACCATGCTGATGCGGGGAAAGAAATGGAGCAACTCCATTAAAAACAGCATTCTTTCGCGTGCTCATACACTTTCGCAAAGTTTGATAGAATTGCTATAGGTCTGTAGTTTTGCATCAATGAAGGATCATCCTTTTTATACACAGGAACCAACCTAGCACGCTTCCATCTCTCAGGAAAAACTGATGTTTTAATGGATAAATTCATTATTATCGACAATGGTTTGGCAAAAACATGTCTCGCATCTCGAACCAGAAAGCTAGGCAACCCATCATCACCAGCGGTATTCTTATCCGGGAACCTGGCCATAATCCTGATCAATTCATCCTCCGTAGTAAACGGCAAGACAACAGTAGGTCTATTGCTATGTGCAGGTATGTCAAAGGCGCATGAGCTATGAATTTGAGTTGCAGAAAACAGATCAGCAAAACCGTCCACAATATCCTGTGGATCCTCCAATATCCTAGCACCACTGGTCAAAACACAAGGTATCCTAGTCGACCGCTGCTTCATGTGGATAAATTTGAACAGTTCTCGTGGATTAACCTTCATTGCAGATTCGACATTTCTAAGATAAGTACCATAAGCTGTATTGATGTCACGCTTGCAAATTGTTCGGCAGCGCGCGAATTCATTATAAAAATATTGACTCTTGGTTGACTTCCAGCGCTTTCTATAGTATTCCTTCATTTTTAAAGTCGATATAATCTGAGTGGTAAACCAATGTGGGTACTTTTTTTTAGATAATACATATTCCGGCACAGATTGACGACATATGCTGTTCAAACAATCATAGAAACTGTTAAGAGCTTGATTAACGTCATCAATGTGATTTAAAAAGGACCAATCAGTTGTTAGAATGTCATCATAGAGCTGGAGAAAATTTGCTTTTCGAAAATTGTAAGCGTGGTTATAAGCACAAGGAAATTTTACTTGTTTCGGCTCAGTTAAAAATGTAATAGAGATTGACAGTGCGGGATGATATGAATCAATTGGGACAAAAGGAAGTTGCTCACGTTTAACCATAACTTGTAAATTCATGTTGGAAAAAACCAAATCCAGAATGCAATCATCACAATTTTTAATAGTATTGTATTGACATAGATTTAGCAAGCTACTGAAATTATGAAGGATGCGAGTTCTGGAACAGCTTGGTTGGTAAAGCGTGCGAAACGTGTATTTTGTAGCATTTGTAATTGTTCTTTCTCAAGAGTCTCCAAATTTTAACATGATGCGCGGCATTGATAGTGTTTGCAACTTGTCGGATAGAATTGGAAGGGTTATTGCTAATCTAAAAGAAGAAATTATAAAAGAAAATTGAAACTGTTAAAACAGCTCTTGACTGGACTTTTATTTAAACTATACGTTTTCATAAATAAAGTAATAATTAAGAGAATATTATGTATTTAAAAAATAAAAACTATTAATTACCTCTTCTAAAATTTGTTCATTCTCATTTTATTATTAGAGCGATCTCCATACTTCTTTCGAGTTTTACGAAAAGATCCATAAAGAGAAATGTTTCTATCTAATTTACTAAAAAATGTTCTATGTGGTTGTTGTCTTTCTGGATATTGTTGAAAGTAAATTGCACTCGCTATTACTGAATTGCTGTAATTTGCATTATAACACTTTAACATGTCGCGTTTTTCTTCATCGGAAAAATCCATTGTAATAAGTAAAACGATTTTCAGTAGGATTAAACAGTAAACAAACTAAACTATGCGGAGATATGTAAAAATGTTTAATTTTTGTGGTCACAGCACACCATATTTTTCTTAGTATTGTTATTTTTAACATTTTTAGTATTTATAGGCATTTAACTTTCTTTAATGAGGATACGTAATGCATGAAAAAATATCAGAAAAAATTGATCTATTTAATGATGCCAAGGTCTAATATGGCAGCCATAGGAAAAAATGAAATTGATGGTGGTCAAAGCGAGACGAAACGCTTTAAGCAAAATCTAATAACACCTTCATAAAGAGTTCAAAAAAGTGCATGTAAAATATATTAATCTTGTTTTCATCCCTGCAACAATAACTTCAGAACAGAAGAAAAAAGAAAAGTGTGTTTTTCGGTTTTTCGGAAATATTTCAAAAACTACAAATCACAGAAAATTTTTTAAAACGGATTATTGTTCAGCAACAAAAACCGCAACTTTGCTCCAATTTGACCGACTTTGTATCTCTAAGCGTTTTCGAGATCCCAATGGTGGTTTATGTTGAGATACGTGGGCGAGTTAATACTTTAGTATACTTATAAAATGTTGATGTTAATGCTATCAACGTATTACAGTCGACGTAGAAAAGGAGCATTGAAGGATATTCAAGTTACTTTAACGTAGAAATTATTCAATGCTTAAAAAGTTTGAGTGAAGTATTTAATCAACTATCTGGTTCTGATCCCTCCAGTGTTAAAATTCATTACTTCTCGGTTAACTGTTTCACATGAAGGGAGAGCATTCTCATGTTGCTTCTATCATATTTGTAAAGAATTTCTCTTACCAACGTCTGGTCTTTTAAAAAGATATGTTGCAACCACTCGGATATAACTAGCAACATGATACGAAGCACCCATAACAGATCTAATTTAACGGTAGAGTATATCGTACTTTAAGCTCCGCGCGAGCATTTTAAAACTGTAACACCATAACAAATTATTTGAAAATGTGTACTTACGTACATCATATATTTATTTCCTGTATACATACATATATACATAGATATGTGTGTATATGCAACGCTTGGAAGGCGAGAGCTTGCGAGTAACTTGACGTTGTTGCGGTGGCAAGGACGTGATGCGGGTAAATCTCAAAACTGTGCGCGAAATTCCCTCGCTACATAATTCTACTAAATCATATTAGGAAACTTGCTGCCGCTACAAATTGCTAAAGTTTAGAAGGTGAAATATGAATAATAATTTCGGTCGGGCTGCTTCGGCACGTTAGCACTTCATAACAATTGTGTTTTCGAAGTTGGTATGTGTTTGCATTATGGAAGAGATGCGTCCTCGATATATTGTGGATATATACGGAGCTTTTACATTTATATGTGGAAAGCGAGTCTAGTGAATTTTGTGTGCATATATAGTAGTCATTTATACATAGTTATGTCATTCTTAATTATTAGTGCGTTAAACTGTTTATAGCATTTATCTAAAATTCAAATATTTAAATTGTTTAACTTTAAATTTACAAAATTTAATTTAAATTGTTTGAAATCGATTGGTGTAACTTTCTAAATTAATTTCGAAGTTGGTGTCAATAAAGTGCCAGAAGCATTTGTATTGTATTTTAAAGAGATATCGTGGTGAAACCGGTTGAGATATTGAAATATAGAATTGCATTTATCTATCAAAAAGCTCAATATTAAAGCCAGTTCTAAGCCACGATCTAAGATACTTGACATAATTCCAGAAGCTATTCATACTTAATATATGATTAAAGATAGTTAATCATTTAATCTTAAGTATCTCTTCCATTTCAGGTGCATCCTATGATTCTCTTTCTAACTTAAAATTATAGACCGTTGATACTATACGGGAAAAGGCAACTTACGCACAATCTTTTCAGAAACAGAAACAATCATGTTTTCGACTTATAGAAACGCAAATAACTCAAAAACTAAAACATTTAGCTATAGGGAATGTTTAATAAATAATAAAGCTCGTGAAAAGTAATAAAATACAGGGTGCCCTGTGTATAAATATTGAATACGCCGATAAATAAATAATTTCTGATGAAAGGAGATAACATTAGAAATGTTTCTAGCACAATTGAATTATTTTATGTGGAAGCCGTAGTACGGTAGGAGGCGCCAACTTTGTTATTAAATTCATGCAAAACTTCCCATATCTTCTAAAGTAAACTGAATAACATAGCAAAACCCTACATTATAATAAAGGTAAGACCTAGAAGAATCGTAAACAGTAAAAATTTACAAGGTGTTCCATTTAAAATAAAGTAAGTTTAGTTTACCCTGTCTTTATTTGACGCCCTGTATAGTTAAAAACATTTTCAGGTTATAGCCCCCATACGCTTCCACTTTTATCTTAATAACATTTTCTCATTTCTCTTATAATACAGGAGTAATTGGACATCCTAGAAAATAGTGCCCCACCCTGTATGTATGTATATTAAGTATCGACCTCTGCTTAGACTGAAGTTCATTTTCTGATATTAAATTTATAGACTCACCGTCAGAATACTAAAGAGAAAAGAATTTAAATATTAGAACCATCCAAGATAAGGAAGATCAGGAGGTTGAACGAGTTCCTCTGAGTAATGATGTTCTATACTGCAACTTCAGAAGCTTGTTGAATATACTCTTTAACAGACAATTGACGATTGAACTTGTATGCAGTCTTGCGTCTTTCTCTAATTATCTAATATTAAAGTAGTATAACGTTTGACAATGAGTGCTAACATTACCCTATTGAGCAAGAGAAATAAAATTAGAGCAAGCATTAAAAGCGAATCATGGAGAATCGGTCTATCCGACCTCATCAGCTTTCCTTGAAAAGCAAGACCTTATCTTATCTCTGCTGGCCTCACTAACATAACGACTATGACAGTAGACTAATTCTAAATCTGTTTACATGAGGTACTTTCTATTTAACACTGATCCGCGAACAAAATCGGTTTTGTTCGA
>CM043020.1:94057716-94188008 GCA_023690525.1 Holotrichia oblita | reverse complement strand
TTGTCAGTCATTTTCTCCAAATGTGAATTCCAGTTTAGTTTAGAGTCCAAGATCACTCCCAGGAACTTGGCCTCCTGACTAATCTGTATAACCTTATTGTATAGAGTCGGTGCTCTTAGGCCTTCCAATCTCCTTCTTTTGGTGAAGGGTACAAGTGCAATTTTCTCCGGGTTTACTCCAAGGTTCTCCCTCTTGCACCACCCTTCTACCATCTTTAATGCTCTTTGCATAAGTTCTGAGATTAAATGACCATAGATAACGACGTGTGTTTACTCAGCAGTTGGAAACTAATCCTAATTTTAATCAAAAAATCATCTTCAGCGATGAGGCCCATTTCTAAATGAATGGGTACGTTAACAAATAAATTTGTCGAATTTGGGACGATACCAATCCATAAGAGATCTCAACATCGTCAAATGCATCCACAAGAAATCACTGTTTGGTGTGGATTTTGGGCTGACGGTGTCATCGGATCATATTTCTTTCAGATCGACATTGACCAGGCCATCACCGACAACGATAAAAAATTATCCCACACCCACTTTGTTTTGTTTAAATTTAAAGATAGGAAGCGCTTAATTAAAGACCGTTTCGATCTATTGATGTGAAAAATTTTGTGTAGTAATGAAGATTAATCATATAGACTCCCACCCACACTATTATATTTGATTCATTATTGATCGAGTCTCTATAACATTACATTATCTGCTCAATAATTTTGACATATGATATTTACTTCCCGGTTATATTTAACCAACTGCGGCATACGCTTCGCCCGCGAAGCTTTAATACATAATAGATTTTGCTCACAGAACATTTCAGTTTCATTTTCATATATCCATTATATATGATATTATTCGTGAATACGTAATATTATTTAATTTTCACAATGCGGCACATTTGCGGTTATCCATGTACTCTCTGTATTTATCTGTATGGTTGCGGCTTTTAAACAAACGAATAATGTGTAATTGTGTTAGTAAATTCATGGAAATATAGGGTCAGGGTACTGGTTTTTGAATAAGTGTCTAGTTTCACATAGAAAAATGAATTATAAAAATAATTTATTATGCACTTATGAAGAGCAAAATTATGTCAGGGGTTTGAAGTAAAAATTCTGATGATGTTGGAATTAATCCCAGCTATTGCCGGTTTATAGATTAGCCCTTGACGCCATACCATGTGGAAAACTGTTTGGATATCTAAAAATAATGCTTCGATGGTCTCTCTGGTTTCATAAGGGTTACAACTGGTCACTACAACTGGTAAATTTTTCGAGTCTTATTGGAATTGAGTCAAACCCAGAGCCTCTGTTTGTTTTGTGGCGTTGATAAAATGTTTGGTTTCGCCAATATTCACTTCACCAGTATATTAATAGAAAACAGAAACTAATTTAATGAGTTAATTATTTAAAATTAAAATACTTTTTAAATTTTTTCGGTTAAACTTGAACTCGTTCAGGTGAATAGAACACAATTTTTCACTCACAACTTTTCATTGAAATACAGATTTAAATTATAAACTCCGTGAAGCCCTCCCAACTGTCTAGACAATCCATTCTATGGATTACAGAAGCTGTTTAAGTATGCATGTGCTAAACAAACCTCAAGCGCTACCGGCAAAAATATTAATTCCTCTTGCGCTAGTTCCTTTTAACTCGGATGATTTTTCTTCTTTCTGAGAAGTTTTTAAATCGCGCTACTCCAAAAGCCAACGGACAATAGAAAAATAAACTTCCTTGTGCGCTATGAATAAATTACAAAGGATAAATGAGAATTTCAATTAAATTCTTTCTATATAGTATACGAAGAGAAAATGGATTTACCCTTAAGGGAACTTCAATATTAAATCCCCAGAACAATACAATTTTTAAATGAATAATTAGTTTGAATTTATATTATATAAATAACTAAAATTACATAAATAAATAGCGAAAGCTCCCCACTTTTAATATTCCAAACATATACATACGTACAGGAGAAATCCATTTAGGGTTATTCGTACCCTAGCTTTCAGTTTCAACTTTCGCCGAACTATTCAGGACACCTAATACTATCACGAGAACGCTATCGAGATCTTAAAAGCATCTAGAGCAGGCCAAAACAAGCACAACAACAACTACGAGAGGAGTAGAAGAGCAAGCGAATGTCCCCACTTTTTAATATTCAACATATACATAGTAAGGAGAAGAATTTTATGATTTCAGACTTTCACTATAGGACACCTAAAATCAATAACGCTTTTGAATTTTGAAAGCATCTAGAAAAACAAAACTGACAATATGCATAGATGTGATCTTTGTTTGTTTAACTTGAAATTATCCGAGTCGTTTCGAATTGATATATCTTGGGAGGCCAAATCATCTGGGCCAGAAGAAAAATTAAAGAATCATTACTCGACCCATGGGAAATTCGATGATAGATATTAACGTTATGATGTTCGTCCGCAACTTATGGAAGAAATGTTTTGAATATTGAATTGCGATAATTTGTATAGAAGTATGCAGCCAACGGCAAGATCTCTTTTCTTCGAATTAAGATTGTTAATTGATTTAATTATTGAGATAGATGCTATGTATTGTATAAAGCAATATACTTGAAGAACAGAAGAGCCTGTCTCAACACCTCCTGGAACTTCCCGAGCATTACATATTATTGTAAGTGAAATTTATTAAATTTATTTTGCCAATTTAAGGCAAATGATATCAGGCCTCATTATAATCTCTAACTATGTCTACAGCATCACAACAAACGCTTTAAGACCGTTTATATGTGCTAGTCATTGCATAAACATACCTGGTCAGCCAATGAGGTAATCTCAAATTGAGGGTCTCAAGGCAGACCTCATGAGGTACAACATAGGGCAAAATAGGGTAAAATTCAAAGGTGCATTTCTGCCAACAAGGAGCCACAGCTATAAGAAACCGTCGCTAATATACAAGATAATACAACAGAGGGCCCAATACAGACTAATCTGTCTACAGAGTGATAGGATTGACTCTCCATGGGCTGGTAGGAAACCCAAAAGATGTCAGCAGTCGTGTAATCTTGATCAGAGTATGATTATCAGTCAACCATGGTGTATAACGCTTAGTAGCTCTGCGGCGAGTCAAAATTAAAGGAGCATGTGAGTCAAAAAGGGATAGTATAGAATAATTCAAGAATTCGACTTTATCGGTAATGTTATCCATTCTATAAATCAACTAAAGTGAGAGCAAGCGTAAATCCAGGCTAAAACGGTCTAAATTAATTCCGCCATAGTGCCTAAACCACCACCATGGGCTGCGTAGGGCTCAATCCCAAGTTTAATTCAAGCTAAATAAAATCATGATCAGAAAGATCAGAACTTATGACGCCCGATTTTAGTACCGTAGAAACCATCAGTCACATATAGAGGATCAATCGTAGCGAGCTGCGATTACTAAATAATCTAGTTGGTTGATCTATTAACTGTTCTAAGTTTAGTGATTCGGTGAAATCGCAAAAAACGGTTGAGTAAATCAATTTATTTAAAGTCACCAATAAGATATATCGTGCCGGCTACAGATAAACAAATGATAAAAGAATCCTCCAGATCATTGCAGAAAGTTTTATAGCAAATTTAACTTTAGTAAATTTTTATCCATAGTTGTTCAATTATACAGGATGGGAACTTTAACTGGAACAAATTTGATAAACCATTTGTCTAGGAATTTTTTCTATCGTACAAAACATCTCATCGTTTTTTCGTAATATTGGTATTTCTGATTACTGACTTTCTACCGTTAAGTCACACTTCAAATTGTAGACATATGGTCTTAGTTATTATAAATCGTAAATTTCTCGATAATTGTTGAGGTTAGGTATAGGACATGGTACATAAAACATACTTAGATTTCGATAAAGAATTCATTTGTCATGTCATCATTTCATTTGAAAAATAAAGTTGATGGTCGTAACTTATTTTTGGGCCAGCCTGTATACAGGACAATCCAAATTAAGTGTTCACGATTGGTAACTTTGTTATTATTAAAGATACAAGATTGTTTAAATTCCCAAACTTGTAGTACTTTTAACGCTCTTTAAGATGGAAGAATAAAAAGTAAATGAGCAGCGCGTTTTCGAGTTTTGACGAAAAATATGTTTTTTTTCAAATGGAAACCCCTGTATATTATATCATTTTCTGTTAGAACTTTAATATTTAAACATAAAGAAGAAATTTTTTACCAAACTTGAATACTTGATATCTATAAGGGGTATAAAATGAAAAAAGCAATCGTTTTCGTTTTGAAAAAAGAATATGTTTTTGTTTTATTTAATCTTCATTTATGTTAAAACAGGTATTTATTTTCTTGAAATTTACTATTAAAAATAAAGTTATATGACTTTAATGTTGAAACAATTCATAAAACTTAAGCTGTATTGTTTATTCATAAAAAATGCAACAAATTTTTGGTATGTAAAACATGTCAAAAATTGTAATTGTTTTTTATCGGAATGTTACCATTTAGGTATACATTGATAAAACTTAAAACGCTATTTTTCGTTTATTTATTCAAAATCTTTTTAATCGAGCGTTAAATGTCATAAACAAGTTTGAAACACGCAGTTATGTATAATAAGGGGGTTAACATTTGATGTGAACACTTAATTTGGATTGCCCTGTATATGAATTTACCACAAAAAAATCCGCATTCAAAAATAAAAATCGAAAGCTTGTCCAAGCATTTCATAAAAATTGTCACTTGACTTTTTATCAATTTGTTCTGGTTGGATTAAAGTCCCCACATTGTATATACAGCGTGTTCATTTGAAAACTTCCCACCGCAAAATTTTTGGAAATCCAGAAAATTATGAAAAATATCCTGAAACACGTAAGAAGTATTATCAAGGGGGACAACTTTTGATGCAAAAATTGCCTCTCCTACTTGGAACATGCTACCCCTGGAGCTACCCCCTTAAAATCTTAAATGTAAAGAGCTATCGAGTAATACTTCATTTTGCCAGTCTTTCGAAACACTACATTTTGGCGTTTAGTTTTTGAAATTGATCGATTCGTTTTCGAAATTTTTAAGAAAATCATTTAGTTTGTTTTTGTAATTTTAGAAGTATCGGAACCAAAACCCTGTGTTTAAAATGCACTTTAACTGATTATTTTTATTGTTACATTTATTTCAGAGAAGAAAAAATCAATGTAATAAGTGGATGGCTTTCGTTAAATGTTGCGGCAGTTCGTCGAGCGCATTACTTTTCTTGCAAACTATAAACCATTTTTGTTATTTTATTTAAATAAGTGTGGGTTGATAACACTAAATACTAATTTATACTAAAGCAACAGACAACGTGCACTCGCTTGCAATAAAATTACGTACGTTTTATTATTTTATTATGTATAATTTGTCACATTTTGTTGCTAGATAGTTGTCAATCAACCTCTCTGCTATTATACGTATTAAACATGTATTATACTGTCAAGTTGACATTTTTAACCTCGTTTGAAAACGTACATTTCAATACATCGGAAAAAATTGGCATATGACTTGTACGCAGATTTATTGCAAGCGACTGTATTTCCGAACGAAGAGCACCGGAAGAAAAAGGGATATATCCGCTTTTTATGCTGTTGCCTGTTTTTCGTTTGTAGCACTACTTTTATGTTTAACAAATTTAATCAACGAATGCAAAATCGACATCAAAACGTATCGAAAAACATGCATTTTTATAATTTGTTTTTCGTTTTTTTTTAATTTTTCTGCAAAAAGATTACTGTGAAAGAAAAAGTAAAACATTCAAAAAGCTAAAGCACGTTTTGAATAACTGGTTTTTGTTCCGCGCTCCTAAAATTAAAACAAAGCAAACCAAAAGATTTTCTTAAAAAATTTCGAAAACGAATCGATCAATTTCAAAAAACTAAACGCCAAAATGTAGTGTTTCAAAAGACTATTAAAATGAAGTATTACTCGATACCCCTTTTCCATTTAAGATTTTTAAGGGAGTAGCTCCAGGGGATAGGATGTTCAAGAAGGTGAGCTAATTTTTGCATCAAAAGTTGTCCTCGATAATACTTCTTACGTGTTTCAGGAAATTAGTCATAATTTTCTGGATTTTTCAAAATTTACGTTGGGAAGTTTTCAAATGAACACACTGTATATACCAACACCGCCACCTCTAGTCCCTCTATTTCTTCTGACCAAGAAATAATTGGCCCAAGAAACGGCCTGTAGGAATATTTTAATTGAGCCATATCCCGTCAAAGTTACAATATCAAAAGCCTAAAAGCTATTTCCATTAATCTACCCAGCAACTAGATCTATGTAATAAAGACAATATCAACAATATGTAGTAAATTGATAGTAGGCACTAGATAAGTCTTAACATTAATCCAATTAAAATGAAGGAAACATAATTTAAGGCAAACAATAATAATCAAGTTTGTTTTGCATTTTTCCAAAGTTTTGGATTTCCTCTAAACAATATTTAGCTGGAGCCAACCTCTACCTTTGATAAAGATAAAGATAGAATTTATTTCGTGTTACATCATATAGTATGTATGGAACATGTCAAGATATGGTAACGTCAATTATAATTAATACGAAAACCAAGCAGCTGAAGTTAGTAGAGGCAAAATGTAGGCGTTTCTAGAACCCCCAGTGTCATGCTCATGAGTGAATTCCTTTGCTTGCAAATAAATCATAATTTGTTTTAACGAATAAAGCACATTCAAGTATGTAGATGGGGCAAAGCCAGTATGCCGTTCCTTATAAATAACTGTCTACAGGAGTCTCTTCGTCTCAGTCCAAACATATTTCTAATGCACATCTTCGGGAGAATGAAAATTCTTGAAACATCCACGGACGCACCCAGATTGGACATAAGCACAATAGGCGTTTAATGCAGTGGCTCCATTTGCTGAAGATACGATGGTTCGCAGTGCATAGACAAATCCAGATGTACTCCGGGTTAAGTACTGGGGTTTGATTTTTAAAAATTGAACTTTTGAGAGCTGTTTCAAGTTGTTCCGGGTGTATTCCTTCAAAATTTTAGCTTAATAAGATTATTCGAAAATGAAAGGTTTATCAATTGAAAAGATCCAACCGAGGACGAAGGGGGCGTGAGCTTAATTTTTTCAATTAGGGGGGAAAGGAACATGCTACAAACTTTTCGCAATTTGTCAAGAAGTAACTTACTATTGAGAATCCTTCGGGCGGCTATATTATTACTCCAAGTACGTTTCAATATTCTCCTATCGACGCGACTAAGGAAATGAAAAAGAATTCAGTTCTAGTTCAACATCAACGTTAACAATACATTTTGATAAGATTCACATCCTCTCACACGGCAGTGTCAATCGTATGCATACATGTATATATGTGAGTATTTATTAGTGGATCCTACTGACTGCGCCAGTATCCTCATCTTATTCCAGCGCAGCGTGATAACGCGAGATATGCGATATAGCGAGTTGCGCATCAATGTAACCAAGCCAAAATCCTCCATATACGTGAGCTTGAGCATGTTGTATAGATTCCCATCACTTCCATGAATATACGATCTTGCTTACATATGTAAGATGTATATATTTACCTTACCTAATAAAGAAGAGACACGAATATACATATCTACGTTTCGTGACTGAACTACATTAATAATCCCGAAAGAGGAATTGATTTCTGGCAGGCAGCCAATTCCGGGAAGCGTGCTACATACGTCTGCCTTACCATGGGAACGCAGAAACCGACGTGAATCAAGCTGACTTCATCATATGTCTCTTAGTTTCTGTATCGGATACCTTCGTATCTATACAAGTTCATTTGATCATAATTTTATTCTATGATTAGCTCTCTTTTTTTCATATCAAAATTGTCGTTCACAGGCTATAACAATGTTGTTTACAGGCGACCACGATGTTCATTAAATATTGAGTCGGTGACGAAATTAACTTCTCTCAATTTTCATAATAACTCAACGCACTTCGGCGTCATGGGATCGTTACCTTCGACATTACAGCAGTGTCTACTTCGTTGTAAACAACGCTGCGAAAAGGAGAGAATTTTTTAAGTCTCTTAAAAAACTTTAACGGAATTTTTAATTGTATTACGTTGCTGTTAACTTTTTTTTTGCTCGCTGACTAACTCGTCTACCTTCTCCATCTCTTTCGCACTCTACATTCGCAACACTGAGCGTAATTTCGTCTTCGTTACCGAAATGGGGACATTTTCCACTGTCTTATTTAAATTAGTACTTTAACTTGTTTGTCTCTGATAAATGCGGATTTGTTTTAAACTTTTGTGTGACATAATATAGTATTACTGATATAATATACTTTGAATACAATGCCATGTAAATAATAAATTCCTATAATATATTTCTTATTTAACAAGTAGGCGTGTGTCATAATTCCATTGTCGTGTAAAATAATTTTAATTTTGTGAAGTCATGCCAAAAATAAAGGATTGTATTGTATTGTATTTACAAAACCAATCCCAATTTGTTTTGTTATATATGCAGAAAGTATACCACGAAGAATCGACGTGTGAAAATCAGTGAAACTGTGTAAACATAATGTAAACAATATTTTGGATTTGATATAAAGAATCAAAGGTAAACCTTGGAATCCTAAAATTTGTTGTAATACATGCATGATTAATTTATCGAAATGGAAAAATGGACAATTGAAAAACTTACCTTTTGTACAATCTGTCATGTAGAAAGAGCAAAAAGATCACGTGGAAGACTGTTATTTCTGCTTAACCAAGATTAGTGGCTTTTCTGCGAAGAACAAACACCAAATGGAATACCCTCTAGTTGACAGTGGGGAATTTGGCTGTTGAAATTGATGCTTGTACAGAAAACAGTACCCTATTTGAGTCATCTTTTTTTCTACTCAAAGTAATACGGACTATGACTTAGTAGAACCACATTTAAATAGCCAATCTGAACTCAATAACGATTTGGTTCGAGATTTAGGACTTTCGAAACAACAATCTGAAATTTTGGGATCACGCTTACGTCAGTGGAATTTGTTAGCACCTGAGACAAGAACAAGTGTCTTTAAGGTGACTTTAAGATGATTGGGTTATTGACTGGACTACAAGGGAGTTTCACAAAACATTCTTGCTTTCTGTGTTGCATTTAAGAGATCAATACAAATAAGGTGAAGTACGAACCTCTTGTCGATCCCAAAAAAGTACTGATACTTCCGTTATATATAAAACTGGGGCTAATGAAAAACTTTGTTAAAATTTTCTTTACTTAAATGAAAAGTTTTCTTATATGACAGATCCCAAGCTTAGGGATGGAATCTTCGAAGGACCTCAAATTAGAAAGCTACTTGCAGACAGAGAATTTGATTCAAAACTAAATTTAACCGAATTTGCAGCGTGGGCTTCCTTCAAAGAAGTTATACATGGGTTTTTGCGTAACAAAAATTAGACAATTACAGAGATTTGCTACACAATTTGTTGGAAAATTACCGAAAGCTGGGTGTCGAATGTCTTTAAAAATGCATTTCCTTCATTGCTATATATAGTCTATTTTTACAGTAGAGAGACGAATTTCTGAACATACCCCAGGCCCAAATCACATGCACGAAAATCTTGAAAACAAATTGTACGCGGCAAAATTCAAATTAATTTTTCCAAGTATAGACCTCTGCTTAGACTGAAGTTTATTCTGATATTAAATTTATAGACTCACCGTCAGAATTCTGAAGAGGAAAGAATTTAAATATTAGAAAGTGTAAACGGAGGATAGATAAGTAAACTTACTTCTGCAGAAATTACATTCAAATATTTATTTACAGAAATGCAAATGTAATAAAAATATTTATCATAAACTTATGATACATACATTATGATGATGATATCGAACTACAATCAAAATCTTCACTGTCACTATCCCCTCCAACTCTAATGATGAATGGTTCTATTACATCGTCAATGATTGTATCAAGATCTTTCATACGAGATTCTTCTTTTATAACATGGTATATGCATTTTTGCCAAGTAGTAGCTGTTACATTTCCCAAAGCGTCAAGTAATAATTGCCTCACTTCAGATAATTTAAATGTTTTGTTTTTCGCAGCCACTTCCTTTTTTATTTGGTCCCAAACAAGCTTGATGGGATTCAGTTCGCACTGGTAAGGAGGTAATCGTAACACAGTTTTATTTTGTGATTTTGCCAGTTCATCAATTACATAGGAATTCTAATTATTCTTATGAATTTTAACCAAGCTTAACAGTTCAGCTCTGACCATATCCTCATTCCTTGCTTGTTAGCCAATTTTGAATATCCACCATTCTCCATGACTATGATGGTGGCTTTTCAATTTTTCGACTATGATATGACGCATTATCTGTAACTATAACAGCATTGTCAGGTAAATAGTTTCATATTCGAGAGAACCATTTTTCAAAAACAGTAGCATTCATTTCAGCATGATAATCAGCGATGTTCTTTCCTTCAAACAATAATAAGCCATCACAACTTCCATTGTATAACAAAATAAGACGACGTCCTTTTTCAGCTGGATTTTTTAATCCAGTTGTAAGTCCTTCGATAAAGGCTTGTCTATGACTGTGAATCCTTGTGTCAGTCCACACTTTCTGCAAGGAATGGTGGGAAAGATCACCAGGACAAAGACAGGCTAAGGAGTACCTAAGGGAACAGAGGCCTAAGTTTACTGAAGACCTACTGAGTAAAGACAGGAAGACTGTCAAAATGATAGTAAGTCTAATGACCGGTCATTGCAGACTGAAATGGCAGAAAATGCTCTCTGCAGATTCTGTCAAGAGGAAGAAGAAACCCCAGTTCATGTTTTGTGCCACTGTGACGGCCTAGCGAGGACAAGGTTTCTAGTAATGGGGTAGAGAACCCCACAGCCAACGGCTATACAAAAGAGCCGCTCTCAAAAATGATTTGTCTGAATAAGAAGGCGAAACTAGAGTGTTCTCTAAGGTAAAGGGGATCACAATAGACCTGTAAAGGTCGCGGTGAAACAGGCCCGCATGCCACCCCCTCCTAACCTAACCTAACCACACTTTCTGTGCTGTATGACCCTCATTCACCCAAGTTTCATCCAAATAGAAAATTGATCTGCCCTGAGCTCTATATTGTGAAATATCTCTGAGATATTGTCGCCTCCATCTTAAAATCTCATCTCTTTCGGTCAAAATGTTGTTTCTGCTCCTTTTTAATCTATCTATATATTTTTTATCTACAGGACATAGCACAATTATATAAATACATGTATGTCTATATGATAAATAATTCTTACTTAAAGTTTATTTGCTTCATTAGCAAATACAATGTTGATCGACTGATATTTGGCAAATCTTCATTATTTTTTACTTGCACCAGCACCTTATCTGCTGTCGGAGGTTCATTTTGCCGAAACATATTGTGAACTATTTGCCGTATAGCAGTTTTCACAGTCTCATCAAAGGATTTCAGTAAAGATGGCCTACCAGTAATCTTGATATATTGCTTGTATATTACTTACGAATATATCTGGTAACTATCACTGTGGAGCTCTGAAAAGAACATCTGGAGTATATAATGAAATAACGGAGAAATAATAAAAACAACAACAAGTCTTAACCATAAACATTGTCAGGTGACAAAATCTGAGCAAGATCGATACAGTGTAATTTGGCCTTGCTTTAAACCAATCAGAATTCACTGTCAAAGTGGTCTGTTCATAAATTCCTGTCTCGACTTTAGAGTTTGGGAGAGCTGTTTTGTCCAACGGTTAACAGTTCTCTGTTGCACTATCTCTCCAGCTGTCTGAATACGATTTGCATCCTCTCTCCACCAGCAACCACTATAACAAATATAACAACACTCCGCCCTGCGAGCAGCTAGATGCGATGATTGCCTTTATGTGGAAAGATCTGACACATAAACCGTTCTCTGTTTCTATCATGGTGCCGATCCACCTCCTCACCGTTGACTCGAACCCATGATGTAATTTTTTAGTCTGTTCAGAAACTCGTCTCTCTACTTTAAAAATAGACTATAGACTGTTTTCCTGAAAACTTAAGGGCTGTCAGCGATGAACAGGGAGAGAGGTTCCATCAGGACATTAAAACCATGGAACAGAGATACCAGGGTAGATGGGACACATAAATGATGCTGTTGGTTCCTTAGGACAGACTCCACATCTGAATATAAGCGAAAATGTCATAGACAACGTTTCAGAATTTAATTATAACGTATTTATAGTTGTCTTTCAAAGTGTTTCAAATCAAATTTCATCACTTTCATTTCCATTCCTTTATTATTTTTGTAATTGTGTAGGAAGGGAATGGGATCCTGTTTTTGATTCTCTCGAATGAATACAAACACTTTAAGAAGGAAAATGTGTAGACGTATGAGGAAGATTCAATTTTGTGGGCCAGTGTAATAATAAAATGGAACTGAGAGTGAACTCATCAACAATTCTTTTATATCGATGATACCTGAATCAAGAATTGGTGTAATTGGCGTTTTATTAAACCAAACTGTACGGACAGTTACACAAAACGGTAATTCCCTGTATTCTTTCTCCCATCGATATTGCTGCAATAATGCTGGCGTGTACACAGTTGGTATCCGTGTAGATAATTTTCAAAGTTGTTCGTCGCCATAACCGTCCGCGCTATAATTAAAAATGGATTGGATCTGTGATCGATTAGACTCATCCATCATCGGGTGGAAGGCGATATTTTAAATTGAATTTGCCGGACGTAGTCGTAATCAACGCTAGAAATGCGTCGCGGATACGTTAATGGGACGTGTTATCTCTTTTTGTGTTGACCTGCTGCTGTCGGTGACGATTTTCACGCATCTGTCGTTGGAATCTTGTTTTTCCCGAAACAATCGCGAGCTAAATCGTTTTTCGAACGATTGAATTTGATATTTCCCCCGTGTTTGTTTTTGTCCCGTAGATGGTCGACATGCGCCGATGATTTGTAAAATGTAGCTGTCAAAATATGCGATATCTCTTCCTGATACGATTAAATGTTACAATGTTACAGTTTTGATTGAATTAAGCGAAGCATTTCAATGAATACATTTTTTTCTATTCTAGTTTCCATTTTATTTCTATCAATAAGGTAATTCACTCAGTGGTATCCAACTAGAAAAATGATTAAGCTAAGATGTTGGTATTAATTTTATTAAATAAGCGAGAACATATTTCATCAGAAAGAGAGGAGGATATAACAGTTCCTCGTATATATTACGATGTTCATTTACCATAAAGCGAAAGTCGCCGTTATTATTAAATTTGTTTCGCTCCGTTGTTCGCGACTGACATTTTTATTCGGCAATAACGTCGGATCCATCAACCATAATGATACAGGAAATCATCCGCGGCAATTCATCATTGTCATATTAAATGTTCCGCCCGCTAGGGGTCTCTCTCCCTCCCACCACTCGTTATTGCGTTATTCCCCGCAGCGTTGCCGAATCGTACAAAAGGAGAACTTCTCTCTGCTTTTTTTTTATTTTAATAACGCATTCGGACTTATCCATCGATTCATGTTTAAAATGTTTTGAACGTCGGAAAAGGGACGAGATAAAACGTTGCGCTGCACGATAGTTCGCCTGAGACACGAGAGTTTTCAGGATGACATACCAAGGACTAAATAAATAAATAAATAAATCATTTCATGTTTAAGGCGGGGATTTTATTCTACTTTTTTTTAATAGCGTCCTCCTATCTAGAATACGAAATAAGAATAAGGAATGTGTACCAAGAGGTACAAGGTTCTGTATAAGGAATGGTCACGATGCGCTAGCATATCACTAACTTGAAATAATCGAATAATTTGAAAACTTTGAAACGTAGACGTTGGTTGTAGAAATATCCGGATTGTTGTTTTCGTAATTTTTCATTTCCTGTTTTTTGAATTATGTCTACTAGTCATGCAATTAGTAACAAGTAATGCTCGGTTTGGCTCTGTATTATACGGTCATTTAGTAGTGTAAGTTAGCTTAAATCTGTGGCCAAGTCGCCACAATAAAATATTCGAAACGGAACTCAAGCTTCTTCTGACCGGCCTTTCTGTTCTTTATCTCCAAAGATAGATGGTGCTGTTCATATCGCTGCAACATGATCGTTATTTACTTGATAAACTGAGCAGTAATTAGTATTTTTGAAAGACGTATCAGTATTGCATTGAACACATACAAAGTACCTACTGGTCGTGAAAGATATCTCAAAAGTTAGAATTAATAACTTACAAAAATTGATTATTTTAGCCTACCATTTTAATAACACGCTATTATTTATAGTTGACTTTATTGAACTCGGAACAAACTAAAAAGATAATTATAAGGTATATACTAATTGGAGCATTCCTCAAAACTCAAGATTCCAGTCCACATCTTCGTCTTCTGTTGAAGCAGCAGTGGCGGGTAACGTTGCATAAATATAAAAGACCCTGCAGTTTTGCCAACGAAATTTTTGGAGGTTCGTCATAAGCTCTTTTGAGGAATTGGCTTCCGAGCGATTTTCTTACCCTCAACCCCTTAGTTGTATTGATAAAATTATATTCTTTTGGATTTTATCACATTTGGACTATCTTTCTCAAATCGCACTATCATAATATTATTCCAGTCTACCTTTTTCTCCCGATTCATTTAGATTAAAATTTATATATCGTTTGTCACATAATTCTTTGAATGGCTTGCCAGTTTTAACAACATAACCACTTCAAATGGCAAAAAAATTGGCCCTGAGTGACTAAAAATTTATTGGTAATAGATCTTATAGGTAGATGTTCAACAGCATACAGATACATTGTGGCAACAAATTAATTTTTCTGCTGAGCCACACAATTATCTGAGTAAAATATTACGTGAGTTTTTGCACCAATGCTTTCCAAAAGAAATATACACAGCTGCCTATTCCATTAGCACCCCTCTTAGCAATACACTCATGCCAGGGATAGCAGAAGCCCTCTCTATTTGACATATCGAATATTATTAAAATTTATCACGTTGATTTTACTCATAATAAAAATCAGAAACCTCTCCGCAAGGCAAGGGAATTACCGTCTCTAGATCGTAACAGGCTACAATCTGATTATTGGCTTTGAATTTAGCAATATCATTTGCTTTTTCTTCTCTGTATTTAAGTTGTTCAGCTAAATGATTTCATATTTTTCTTTCAAAGATTTCTTTTCAACTTCATTTGAATTTTTAAATCAAGTGCATACTCAACACTGATGTTTTTTTGGCCAGTAGGTAAAATGCTATATTAAATTTAGTGTTGAAAATTTTGGTTGAGACACGTGTTCCGACGTTTTCTTTCATTCAATCCCTAAGAGAGTGGAGCGAGGTAAAAGATCTTGTAAGGGGGTGGCAAAGTTTCTATATTAAATAATATTTCTATGGTCGAATTTGCACAATTAATGAAATACGTGTTTCGGGATTTTTTTAAATTTAACCGCTAAAAAGGCGAAGGAAGGTGGTAAAGCTTGAATACGAAAAATTACAATATTATAATTTTATGATCAGAATTACCTGAAACTTGATATGAATACTTTTGAAGATATTTAATAAAATACATTCTTTGGCGTTTCTTCAAATTCACTTCTTACCTTTGCCACCTCCCCCTCCCTCCCACTTCCTCACCTAACCCAGTGAAGGGCTAAGAGAGATGGCAAAATTTCTGCAAAATCTGGTTATTCACTTGAAAGTTGATATTAAAACTCTTGAACATAATTAATGAAACACATAATAATAATAATAATAATCAATGCTTTAGCATCCCCCAACAGCTTGCGCCAATTACAGAGGGCATCGGGGGCCATGAGTTATTATTACGCCTGCGGCTGTAGACCGACTTAAGATATAACCTTTCCGCATTTGCCGTGGAATTTGGAAAACTACAGAAAACCAAACTCAGAAAGGAAAATCTAACTGACATTTCGATAAATTTACATTTTCAAAATGGAAAACCAGCGACGATAACCCAATTACTCACGTGACATCACCTAACACAATTTCCAAAGGTAATTCACATTAATTCCATTGATTTGTGAACCCATTTCATCTGTGCCAATTTCTTAGTCTAAATGGACATTTTTCATCCAAATAACAGACAGCCATGAATCACAAAAAAATACTTTCTTGGAAAAAAATTAAAAACAGACGCGTCCGAACCATTAACGCTACCAGACCTATGTCAAATTTCGCTCTGAAAAGTAAACAATAAATTAAAAATATCATTTCACACTTAAATTACTAATATTTCCCTTATCTGAGATTAAATTAATCGAAAACATCCAAATTCCAAAGGGATACGTCCCATTTCACATAAATATTTCGACGAAGAATTGCCAATTTAATTTCCGAGGCACCAGAAACCAGGTCCGTCCCATTCCGAGGCAGAACCAGAGGAAATTTCCCACGCCGAAGGTCCGAACATCACTTCCAGTCCGAGTCCCAGACCGTACGCGATCACTCCAGAAAATCCCGATCCTGACGAACTTTCTGACTGAGACAAACCCAACGCCCCTTAACAGATAAGTGGTAGAAAAGAATTAGTATCAAAACTTGATTGTTAAAATATAAAAAAGTTTAATTTTTTTAAAGAAAATAATGACAAAAATCTAAAGCATAATTAGTCATAATTAATTAAGTAAGAGGAATAGATTACTAACCAGAATTAAGAGAATCCTCCTATTCAATTTGTTATGAAAGAAATTTAACCTAAAAAAAAAACGTGAAACAGAAAATTTTCTAATTAGTCATAAGTAATTTAAGAGTTCTTACCTGTGAAAACACTAATTATTTAGTTATATCGTTATTGTATATGGTAAAATCACTGTGTTGAAGTTATTTTGCTGATAAAATTGTTACTTATTAGACACTAGTTCAACCCATAAGGATCATAGTCGAGGAACTACGGTTTAAATAAAATTTTATAAATGTTTACCAACACAAGTTTATACTTAGCTTAAGGCGCGAAATTTAAAAAATAAATTTGAATTTGTTAAAACCAAAACCTGTCTTTCAATTGTGTGTATGAGGAAAAAGAGTCTAAGAACCTACCTGAACCCTGAGAAAAGAGTTTTGAAACCATAATTAACAAATAAATTCGCAATTGTCCGAGAAACGACCAGGACAGTATCTTGACGGCAATAATGAGATTCTATTTGAGGAAAGGATTTGATGTGAGCAATTACTCCGTCTATTATTTCTTTCGGAAGTTTCTATTGCTTGCCATGCTTCCCTTGATTTCTTTCTTCCAAAATTCTTGTCGTAGTAGTTTTTCTAGCAACCCTGCTAATAACGTTATTGCTTATGCAAAGTGTAGATGTAAAAACCTTCTTACAAACTTGAACTGAACTCTTATTAGAATATATATATATTCTCAGTACTGGGTTTATAATAACGAGACTTACTGTGGCAATGATAACATAGCGCAGGGTTTCGCTGACTGCTTTTGCACTACGTTTACCGAACCATCGGGATATGGTGTAGATTTTGGTAATGGGACGAATGATTGGAACTTCAGTGTAGGTGGAATTGACAATGGAGATATTCTAAATGCAATTAAAAAATTAAAGTCAAAGCGATCTATGGGTCTCGATAATATACCTGCTTATGTATACAAGGGTTGTGCTGAATTATTTCTGGTTCCTTTGAAGCACATTTTTAACTTGTCACTTGCGAGCGGATATTTTCCTGATCGGTGGAAGTTGGCTAAGGTATGTAGTACCCGTGTTTAAGAAAGGTGATCGAAAGATGATGATTAATTATCGCCCAATTTCTGTTCTTCCGGTTGTGGCCAGGATATTCGAGCAAATACTTTACACCAAGATCTTCGAGATGATTAAAAATAGGATAGCACTTGAACAGCATGGATTTTATTGCGGCAGATCTATTGAATCAAATTTAATTATGATTTGCGAGGATATTGCGCAAGCCATCAATAATAAGGCGCAATTGGACGTTGTTTACACTGATTTCTCTAAGGCCTTTGACAGTGTTAATCACGATGTGCTTTTAAATAAATTACATATGTTCGGATTTTCGGGGGTTTTATTAAATTTCTTTGCGTCCTATTTATGTAACAGAAGACAGTGTGTGTATTACGGCGGTGAATACTCACATTCCTATATGGTTAGTTCTGGTGTTCCCCAAGGAAGTAATCTGGGGCCTTTGCTGTTTTTAATTTTTATTAATGATCTCCCGTCAATTCTTCAATTTTCCAACTGCTTGCTATATGCAGATGATTGCAAAATCTATCGGCGTATTAGTTCTCCTTCTGACTCATCAAAATTGCAGATTGACTTAAATAATCTGTCGCAGTGGTGTCAGCGTAATAAGCTAGCACTGAATATCTCTAAGTGCTTCGTTATTAGTTTTACAAGAAAAAAAGTTCCTTTCATGTTTGAGTATAAAATAAATAGTTTGGACTTAATTCGTAACACTGAACTTAGGGATCTTGGCATTCTCTTTAATTCAACCTTTTCTTTTAATAATCACATCAATGTCATCGCGGCTGAGGCTTACAGAAATTTATCTTTTATAAGGCGTAACACCAGGGATTTTAGAGATATTCGTTCAATTCTGATACTATACAATGCTTTTGTACGCTCTAAATTAGAGTCTGGATCCGTGATATGGTCACCGAATACTCTTAAACACAGTAAAATCATAGAGAGGATACAGAATCTTTTTTTGAAATACATTTATTTTAAAAAACATGGGATTAACCCTCCTTTTGAATCGTTCGAAGGTCTGCGGGCTGAGTTTCGTTTGCCTCTTTTGAAGCGTCGACGTGAATTTGCTGTATTATACACACTATTCAAAGTATTTAATAACTTCTTTGATAACGGTAAGTTGTTATGCTTATTCAAATTACATATTCCTTACTATAGTATAAGACCGGGACCTCCTATGCACGCTGCAGCATCTGCTCTTGGTCCTGTAAATTTAATTTGCCAATTATACAACCAGTATTATGACGTCGTTGAAATTTTCGGCATAACCAAGGGTGAATTTTGTAAGCATGTAAAGAGTGTAATGTTCGCCTTAGGTCCACTTTGATTTTGCATTATATTTCTGAGGCCTTGATTGTCCCTCTCACATTCTTACAGTCTTATAGTTAAAAATAATTGTCTTTTTTTTTTCTTTTTTTTCTTTTCTCTTTTTTTTTCTTCTTTTTTCTCTTTTTTTTCGGCATATGTATTTGTAGCATAATTTTAATGTTGGTGTGTTCTGTATGACTGCTGTCTGTATTGTTATGAAGCTTTTGAGGGTATAGCTTGAGCACCTTATTATATTCAGTAGTGTAAGATTAAGTTTAGGATACATGTAATTAGTTGTTTTATGTGCAACTGTTTGTATCTAAATAATTAAATAATTAAATAAATAATATGCAAAATTAAGTGAACGCACATCTTCTCCCTGTCTTCGGTATTTTCGAGATGTAGTGGGCTTCATACATTTGTAACAATCAGATTTAGATTTCCGGAATTTAAAATTGGTCTTCTTACATTTTATTATCAACATTACATTTCAATTCCTGAAATATTTCCACTTGTAGGTCAATAAAACAACAATTAATTAATACCATTAATACCAAGTTATTCCAGAACATATAATATTATTATATCAACATTATTAACAACAATAGTTTCCCTGCTTATATTTATGAGATCAGTTGAACATGAGGGTACTGTTTCGGTCAAAATAGATGCAGATGGATGGTAATTGTTATCAGAATTGTTAGATTTGGATAGATTGTCTGGTAGTACATAATCCTTATCATCAATGCTCAATCATCATCATCAGACATTAATGGCGATTCTAAATTGACATAATTCTGTCTAATTGCAGTTTGGTTTTGAATGTTTTGAAGTGTCTGCAAAAATATTTCTATAGGTAGTCTGTAGGTTTATTTATTATAATACCTACTATTAGGAGCGAAGAGCGTAATTTTATCATTTGTGTTAAAAACGTTAAAATTTGGCGTAAAGGTCGTTTAGGCGGTTTGACTCTTAATCATTATAAATCGATAAAAGTTTGTTATTGACCATCAGTTGCGTTTAACGACTTTTTTATTTTCCAAAATGATCGTATATACCGAAAAGTGAACTTAAATTAAATGTCAAGAATGGACCACCCTCACTTACACATTCCTTTTTTTCCAAATCAGTAAATCAAATTTGCGATGTGGTTACGTAAATAATTCAAGGAAAACAATTTTTAGAAAGCACCCCTTGTAGTCGAACAAAAGTGCCAATCTCCGATATCAAAGCATTCTAAACGGGCTCATATTTCAAGCACTAGTCCTTTTAACTTAGTGGCCATTAGCGGCAACACTTCGTTAGTTATTTCTAAAAGTAAACGACGGAGCCGTCTCTCACCTGATACTGACGGTTTGAAGTATATAGAACAGTGTGATGAGAAATACGATATATCCGAACCTATAAACCCCCGGTAATAAAGGAGCCCTCTCTACGGTACGGCATAGATTCACGGCCGTTACCATATTTTACGTTGTTCGAGCTCGTTTTTCATAGCGACTGAATAAAAGCCATTCGATGTAGCCCTCGGGTTCGTCCGATATTTATAATGCACGTACTAGTTCACTATATATCCTTTTTTCGTTTCCGAAAAATCGTATTAGTTTTTTGTACGCTACTGTTAATCATACCTGAATGAAGAGATCTATTATTGGAAGCATGGTTTTACCATTTAATTTTTTAGATGTATTTATGTGAGAATTAATTGATGCAAGGCGGTAACTTGATATTTTAAAAATTTAGTTCCAAGTGCAATCTGATATCGATCTTGCAAGTCCAATTGAAACATGCATTCGCTTGTGTATACATGTTTGTTATACTGATTGTGTTCATTCAATTCAAACATTGCTTTAGCTAAGGTGTATATGTATGAGTGGCAGTAGTCGATCTCAGAATAATTGAATACACGACTAAGAGCTTCAATCTTTCAATGGCCGTAATTTACATAATTTAATCAGATTGAATGAGGTTGAGTAGGTATGTACTTCCCGGAACTCTTTAATTAAATCTTAATATCACATGGATATCGTGGCTTCTTCAGGAGTAAAAACTGAGTGAGGGGTGCCAGGAAGTCACGGTAACTTGGCAAAAGGTCAGAAGGTTTTATGACGCAAAAAACACTTTCTCTTGACTCGTGTTTGCATCTCCTTTAGCATCAATTTTTCAGCCAAGTGTGCGTCGCTATCTTGTTCCTCTAAATACTTGAACAGTTTTCATTGCTGTTCTTTCCACTCCCTCCCCTCTCTTCCCCTATACACCACCTGGTTTTGTTTGTAGTCTCTTTATTTATGAAGCGTACTATAATGTTTTCTTCATCGACATTCTCAATGCACGGCCATAAAATCCATACATGTACCAATAATAGTATTAAGGTGAAGAAAGCAATAAGAATTCTACTCGAAAGACGAGACAAGAACTAATCAAATAATATTTGAAAAGTAGGGGATTTACTGTTGTCTCTATTGTGGCATTTCTCGACAATTTCATATGTTATGTCATGGTAAGCCATATATGGAATCACCATTAACTGCTTATTAGATTGAGACATCTAACGACAGTGACTGACTATCTACGAATTGTCCGAGCTAGATTGGTGTCCGCTGTACTCTATTGTGTAGGGCGCTACTTTCGACCTAGCCTTCGAGAGGGTGTGGAGTTGGAATTAGTACCTTGTCGCAGGAATTATACGATTAAGGTTGAGAAGCGAGTTGCGATGAAATTAGGTCTTACAGTTGGAGGATCGCTGACGAGATTAGATAGATCGAAACCATGTGGTCCAGTTGTAATGCTTGATCTGTTTTTATTCTTATCGTTCGCGTTGTGGCATTTCTCGACGTTTTCATAAGAATAAATTTGTTATAAAAGTGAAAAATTTTGAAATTCTGTTCTTTGTCAAAATTGTGTTTAACCCTTAATTTAAATGTTTTTTGAGTTTCACAACATTTATTTTTGTTAAATTAGGATATATGTATAATTAGTTTTCTGTGTAAAATTTTCCTTAGTTTACCCAAAAATTGATGCAACCGTGTGGGCTAAGACGTAACGAACTCAAATCTTGACATAGAACCAAGAAGAAGAACTATTTATTATTGAAAATATAAGAATTATGTAGTAGGAAATATTGAAAAACAAAGTACACAAAGTCCTACATCACATTTCTTGCACACACCAGGGTAAGCTGAAAAGTTCGGTAACTAAAGTATAATAAATAACAATATTTCAGTGACATGTGTTTTATTTTTCGACATAATCCCCTCTAAATTATATTTATTTAGTCGATGCTCAAGTTTCTTTATGCCTTCACAATGCTCATTTTCAATGAAAATAGTAGTCCACGACAGCTATCAGCTCCTCATCTGAAGCAAATTTCATACCGCCGAGGTGTTTCTTCGATTTGGGGAACAGATGATAGTGTGACCGAGCTACGTCCGGGGAATGAGGAAGAGCGTTTAAGCGTTTCGAACTTTAATTTGGGCAATTTTTCTTTGACAATTCCGCTCGTATGAACTGACGCATTGTCTTAATGGAAAATGATTTTTTTATGGTTCTTTTTTTCGAGGATAGCTGCCTTCAGTTAATCCAAAAGTTTAGAATGGTATTGTGCAGTAATCGTTTGTCCCTTTGACAGATAATCGATAAGCAAGCCATCACCTTTCCTGCCGATAGACTGACTTTAGCCTGTTTTGAAGCCGATTCCCCAAGTTTAGTCCATTGTTTTGATTACTGTTTATTTTCCGGTGTATAATGGTGGACCCAAGCTTCATCGCACAAATTTGCGCAAAAAATCTGCTGGATTTTGCCGAAACCGTTTCAAAATGACTGTAGAACATTCCATGCGTTTGAGTTTTTGCCGTGTTGTGAGTAAATGCTGCACCCATGTTGCACACCGCGTAGACATGTCTAATTCAACATTTAAAATGTATGATACCAGTTCTCTGGAGATGCGTGTAGTCTCAGCAATATCTCGCAATGCGGATCGGCGAGCAGCTTTCACAAATTTCAAAACTTTTTGTACACTTTCTGCTGAAGTGATTGTTTTAGGGCCCCCCCATCGTCACATTTTCGCCTTTTTTATTTGGGACTTCAATAATAACATGGTCAGCATGATCATAGTTATTTTTACTTGTAATAAAATTAGTTTTCAGATTGTCCATAAAAATGTAACCCAAAATAAGAGAGAGGTAAAACTATAGGAATTTTATAGATAACTTGTATATTGCGTTATTAAACTGGAAGAAAGTCTGATTGAGGCAATCATTCAACAAGTCAATAAGCTCCAAACTTTGGCGAGGCGCATGTGCTTTTGACCTCCTAGGTCTCGTCAGTGCTTCTCCCTATGCAAATCTAATTTCATCGCCGTTCCTTGTACAACCTGTATTGTACAACACCTGCGACAATGGACTAATTCCAATCTCCATTCCCTCTAGTGGACAAGGTTGGAAGTAGCACTGCTGGGTGTCAAACAACCCAGGTTGGTACAGCAGATACCGATCTAGCTTGGACAATTCATGGATTGTCCCGCTAGATGTCTCGATCTGCTAAGCAGTTTAAGAGGGGCGTCCGTGAGATCAAAACAACACAGGTTCTTATCTATAGTACTGAGGTTGGAATACTTATACCTATGACTTATACATAAATGGCACAACCAAACACATTTTGCATCGGGAATTCCAAACAAAAAACGGAAAAGTGACATAAAACACGTCTAAACGATTCCTAAACCTATGCGTGAGATAGGGATAGATATATTTTCGTCCGTCCTTGTTCGTTTTCCTGTAACCATCTTATAATAATTTACACAGAATAAATAGAAAGGACAAAAGCCTTAAAATTAATGTCATGGATTTTTGTGCGCATGACTGGCAGGCGCCATTTCTAAAATATATCCAAATATTCCTGGAATGTTGTTTACATGTTTATTGTTTGTTTGAAGATGTTTGGAGGTTAGTTCTTAGTTGTGAGTTTAGTGATTTTTTGTGATGTGTACGTTTTACGTACTTGCTTTATGTATGTTGGCAACTATCCTAATTATAGTAAACCATAATTAAATATTATAGTTATTTATAGTAACTGCAAAATTTGTAGTTTGATTCTAGTTTAAAACCTTAAATATCTATTTTTATATATAATTATCGAATACTTTATGTACATTTCGAACATATCTAACCTAGGTGTTTGAAATGAAATTCAAACTTTTCCGCCAACATTCCAAACAAAAAACGGAAAAGTGACATAAAAACAGGTCTAAGCGATTCCTAAACCTATGTGTGAGATAGGGATAGATGCATTTTCGTCCGTCCTTGTTCGTTTTCCTGTAACCCTCTTATAATAATTTACACAGAATAAATACACAGAATAAATAGAAAGGACAAAAGCCTTAAAAATAATGTCATGGATTTTTGTGCGCATGACTGGCAAACGCCATTTCTAAAATATGTCCAAATATTCCTGGAATGTTGTTTACATGTTTATTGTTTGTTTGAAGATGTTTGGAGGTTAGTTCTTAGTTGTGAGTTTAGTGATTTTTGTGATGTATACGTTTTACGTACTTGGTTTATGTATGTTGGCAACTATCCTAATTATAGTAAAGGATAATTAAATATTATAGTTATTTATAGTAACTGCAAAATTTGTAGTTTGATTCTAGTTTAAAACCTTAAATATCTATTTTTATATATAATTATCGAATACTTTATGTACATTTCGAACATATCTAACCTAGGTGTTTGAAATGAAATTCAAACTTTTCCGCCAACATTCTTGGACATATTTTCCAAATAGCAGCAATAGCATCAAGGCAGGTGCGTTCTTGTTGATATTTTGTTTTATTTATTGCGCTCTTTATTCTACAGAAAAACGTCTTTTTCAAGACGATATTCCTAATAAGTGCGATATAGAGTGAGTACAAACTGAACAGTTACAAGTAAGTAACATATAGGTTTCTTCCAGCACAAATCACAAACTATATAGTCAGGGGCAATTTGTTTGGTTGAAAGAACTCATAAAGTAGATTCTAATTAGTTCTGACTCGTTTCTGACTTTATGTTGAAACATACCTAATAAGAATTATAAGAAAGTACTCCCAACGAAACCTTTGTATTCAATTTAATGCAAAAACATACTAAGAAATGTAGGAGACAAAATTCAAATTTTAAATTTACCGCCACTACATAGTTATATTTAGGGAGCAAAGGACGCGAAGGTCGTTAGGTTGGTAGATGATTAGTATTAAGATAGTTATGTTATGTTATGTGGAAGCTTATATTTTATTATATTCTACAATGATTTATGTTTGTTTTATTGAATTACGGCCATCTTAAGAAGACTACAGAAAAACAAAAATTTTTGCTGTTTGTATTATTTTAACGAATACCTTACATCGGAGGAATTTACATTAGTGCATATGACGCCACCCACTTACTCCCTACTTCAAGGCAGTTAGTCGGCGTCTCTGTATAAGTCCCCTTCTCAAAATTATAAATAATTTGCGCTAGGGATTCCAATACAAAACAAAAAATTAAAGGAAACTTGACAGGCTGTATACACAGTGCCATCTACCAGATATTGCCTACATTACAACAACGATTTATTTAGACATAGAAAAAGACAATTGTCAATTGTTAACTTCTTTTATACAAATATTTATTTTAAAAGTTTTTTTAAAGGAATTACTTGCATATTATGCAATACCAACATTTAATTAAGGGAATGACATACGACTTTTGACGAATTTTGTCAGTTTATTTTAAAAAATCTGTTATGTTTATGAAGCTTTGTTTCCAATATTTGACACTATTTTGCAGTAATTTATAGCTTATTCCCTAATTTAATATGTGTTCTTCCAAAATAAGTAACATTTGAAGTTAGATAAATTTTCTAAAGAGAGATTTGTATTTTACAAAATAAGGCTGCTTTTCTATTGTGTCGCCATCTATTTGTCTTGATCTCGCGGACGCCCCTCTTAATGATGATTCCATGTACGTTTTACCATGATATAACATATTGAAAACGTCGAGAAATGCCACAATATAAAAGATAAAAAAAAATCCCTGTAATAATAGGTGCTCATCGTACATTCTTAGCAGTATCCATTTGCAAATATATTAGGCATGTGATTGATAGCATCGAATCGAAGTCTGTCGACAATATCACGTTTACTGTTAAAATTATCAAAGTTATTATTCTTGTGTGCTTACTATTTTTGAAGTGACGTAAACAATTGTTTATAACTCATCAAGCGCACTATTTAAGATTACAGCATTACATAAAAACATTTATAGAAGATAAAAGTTCCAAATCTAGCGTAGTTAAACACAAAAAGGGAAAATTCACAACCTGCAAGAAACTAATGGAACATAACCTACAGAAATACAGAGAGAAAGCATGTCTAAAACATACTGGTAGCGTGCAATAAGTCCGACATAAAACGGACGTTAACTGGCGGAAATTTCTTAATCCAAGCAACATTATCGTGACATTTTTATAAATTTTACTTCGCTTTGCTACCGCAGCGATCGTTTTTACGACAGGAAGAACAGTTTCCTGTCTTCGTTTATTCGTCAGACTTGCACCGGCCTTCTACATGCAGCTATGCTGTGACCGTTAATTTCGTAGGATAAAACTGGCCTGCGGATGGACCTGACTGTTAAGGGAATGCTGCTTTTATGACGCGTAATTTGTCGTCGCAGTTAATCCAAAGTGTTTTTGCAAGGCATGGTTTTAGTAACTATAAAAGAAGATTGTCTTTTGATAGTGAGTTTTTCTTTTGTCTCCGTATTTCGTTCAAATATATTGTCGTCAAAATTTACCCAAAGAAAATGGTAAAATTTGGTTACCTGAAATTGAACTGTTCATGATCAATTACCCGTGCGGCTTTTTATATTTACATATTCATACACATACTAAACAACGTTATAAACGCTTGTTTTTACGTAAAAAGCATCCATAATCGTAGTAGCAGCGACTTCAACGGTGGATCGATACATGAAAGAAAGTGAAAAAGCATCGTTGGAGCGGTGATATTAGACGTTGACGTATTTGAACACTCCATTACACCATTAACTTTCACATTTAATGTCGAATTTTGACACGAACTTTTGTCGCTGATATATCGACCATGATACACAATCCCCTGTACATTATGTACGAAAAAAAAGTTTGGAAAGGGATGCTTCTTGCTTCTTGCTTCTTGCGTTACAGAAAAAAGCGCTTACGAAATAAAATAGCTGTTACACAAGGTTATTTTCATGAAATTATTTCCTCGTTGCTTTTATTCGATTAGGTTGAATAATAATATAGCGGATGTAATATTGATGCATGAGTCAACATATCAGTAAAGTAAAGTTATTTGGAAAGCGGTTTTATGTTACCGCAAAGTATTGCTAAACGGAAATTCACCATTGCTATTAACCATTGTTAATAATACCACCGATATTGCTTCGAAAAGGGTTTCAAGGTTTCGTAATACTGCCCCGTTCACTAATTGAATTCTAAGCTTTCTAAGTATACATTAATAATGCCGTATGATATAATCCTCTCACTAACAATGAGCAACGTCATACCATTTCGTTTTATTTTCATATTAAACACAGATAATAGAACCGTGAGTCCGTCCAATTTATTAAAGCTATTTTTAAATAAAATGCACTGTTTCGAATACGCAATAATAGCAACCGCAGAACTCCAGCTCGATTTCAGTTACAAATACATAATTCTGCCTCTCTCACCAATTATTCAACGTTGTATAACATTAACGGCGATCACTACTACAACAATTCCCGATCGTTGTTTCATTATCGACCTTGTTCTGCGTTAATGACGAAAGGAGGAAGAACGAGGATACGCAGTGTTCAACGCGTTTATGCATATTTATTAGATTTTCACGAATGTCTGAAATATTCAACATGTATACAACCAATGATATCCCCTGTACGTGTAGCTCGCTCGATGCTTCAACCCCAGTCTCCTCTCCCCTCGCGCCGCCACTGGATTATACGTATTTGATACGGCAAACACAATCCCTCGCGTTCACATGAGGAATGTTTGTCAGACATGTCATGTCTATTTGATAGACAAACACACTCTGATCCGGATATCAACGCTACAGTAACTCGAGGGGGATGGGGCTCTAGATAGATCTGATCAAATAATTTTGTAGGTTGTTTCCTAATGGATATCAAGCGTTTTTATGTATTTATTGATTGAGTAGTATTTATTGTCCACGTAATAAATTATGTATCTTGTTTATATACAAACGTCAGTCCGTTCTAGATTAAGTTCGTGCTATTGTAAAAGACTTGAGTGAGCATTTGGATAGTTTCAGGACAAGACAATCGATAATGGATACGATTTTTGTAACGGGGAGATACTTAACGATGGATGTTTATTAATTGCCGGCGCCAGGGACAGTATCTCTAAAATTCATGTTATGTAAAATCGTTCAGAAAAAATGCGTAGCGAGAAGATACCAACCTTATAAAGTATGAAATTGTGTGATTGTAAACATGTAATATAATATTTTTATTTGAAAGGTCTCAAAGCCGAGCTCAATTCTGCTTTGGATGAATCTGCTTCTACGTTTATAATAGTTAGGTAGTAGAGTTTAAACGAGGCTGTACGAGCTCCTAAGATGAACATCACAGTGGTCGACTAAATGAGGTGACTACACCAGAAATGGCGAGGAAATTCCAAAAAATGGTTTTGGGTGACCATCGAGTGAAAATGTAAGAGGTAGCAGACCTGACAGGCAGTTCAAAAAGTGCTAAAACATCTCACTGAATTTTGTAAGTACCCTTTAAATATGTTATGTTAACGTCCTTATTGTATTAACTTTTGCTATTTTAACATATACGGGGTGACATAGAAAAAAGTACATTGCATAGTGCCACACAATAGAGGACACTAAAATAAGAAAAAAAATTCTTATGAACATGGGTCCGCAAGACCTTCGGTTAAAAGCAACAATTGAATAATGTGTCATAATGACACTTGTCAAACTGATGTAATTGTTGTTTGAGGAATTTTGTGTTCGTGATTAAGTTTTTCATTGGTTTTCTCACTGATTATTCAAATTTGCTTACAAAAATGGTTCACTACACTTTTGAAGAGTACAGGGACATGATTATGTGTTACGGCGAAGCTAGATCAAATTCTTACGAAGCTCAACGTATTTATCGAGAAAGATATCCTTTAAGACAAGTTCCTAATGTTCGAACATTTATTGATGTGCATAGGCGTTTGAGAGAAGATGGCTGTTTTAGAAAACCAAAATTGAATAGTGGGGTTTCCAGAACTCGTCGCGCTGTGCGAAACGAAGAAACTGTTTTACGAATGGTAGAAAATAATCCAAGAACAAGCACCAGAAAAACAAGTTCAGCGGTACGAAACCTTAACCGTCAATCAGTTAGACAAATTTTCAAAGAACAACTTCTTCGCCCATATCATTTCCAAAAAATTCATTCACTATTGGAACATGACTTTGTTCCTCGTGTACAATTTTGCCAATGGTTGCAAAACCAAAGACAAAACATTATTTCATCAATTTTGTTTACTGACGAAGCTGCTTTTAGTCGTGATGGTATACTGAACCTACATAACATGCACCATTGGAGTGATGAAAATCCTCATCAAACTGTAATTCGAAGTCACCAATATGGGTTTTCAACTAATGTGTGGGCAGGTATAATTGACAATTATTTAATTGGCCCATTTCGATTGCCCAATCGATTGACAGGTGCACTGTATCGAAATTTCTTGGAGAATGATTTAAACACATTATTAGAGGATGTCCCATTGGCCATTACTGGAAGAATGTATTACATGCATTATGGGGCGCCAGCTCACTTTTCTCGAGTGGCAAGGGAATATTTGGACAGGAGATTTGGAAATATGTGGATTGGTCGAGGGGGGCCTGTACACTGGCCAGCTCGTAGTCCCGACCTTAATCCCCTCGATTTTTCATTTTGGGGATTTATGAAAAATGAAGTTTATGCAGTAGAAATACATAATGAAGAACAATTGTGGATAAGAATTATGGAACCGGCAGATAGATTTCGTAATACCCCAGGAATATTTCAAAGATGCCGTCAATCATTAAGAAGAAGAATGGAAAAATGTATTGAAGTACAAGGGCAACAATTTGAACATCTTCTAAAAACTTAATTTTTTGTTTTAATTAATCATTGTTTGTGCAAATAAATTAAAAAAAATTCAACACCCAGTATCTTTTAACCGAAGGTCTTGCGGACCCATGTTCATAGGAACTTTTTTTCTTATTTTAGTGTCCTCTATTGTGTGGCACTATGCAATGTACTTTTTTCTATGTCACCCTGTATATAGCCCTGAAGAACGAATAAAACTATTCCGAAAGCTTGGATAGAATTCGAAGAGTGAACTAAATTTATTGAGACGGCAATCCCAATGAAATTATATTATTTTTACAGTAATGCTCCAACTATGAATGAAATATAGGTCTACAGCTCCACATCTGAGTCGGTGAAACAATCAAAACAATGGGCTTAAACGGAAGAAATGGTTCTAACAAAAGTGAAGACAGTTTCATCTGTAAGCAATTTTATGGAACTCAATAGGGAGACAATTTTCATTGATAATTTTCAAAATGGAAGAACTATAAACCGCAAGTATTTTCCCAATTGACCACAGCGTTAAGAAACAGCTTCATTTAGCCTATATTTCATCGTAGCAATGCGCCAATTCACACAGTAGGGGTGACCAAAATTAATGAGTTAAAGTCAGAATTGCTACCTCATGTAGTCTATTTGCTAGAATTAACAATTCTGAAACTACCCTGACGTAATTCATGCATGTCAGATTCATGACGTAACAGCAGGTATTGGATTATGTACACGCCGACCAGTACTTAACTCTTATGTCGACTTCTTTCAAGTATTATCGTACGGAAACAGCACTGTGTTGACAGACGGGTATTATCTTGTATCAGAGGATGAACTTTCCTCAATATAATCGGCCCAAGAAACGATATGGTTATTCCGAATGTCTTCAATATATCGGTTCACATTGATACCAGTAAAAGCCATCTCGGTTTTTTGCGTCTATAGAAATGCCAGCCTACACCATACACGACCCTCCTCCACAACCCAGTTTTTCTACAACGTAGTATTGTGTGAGTATTTCTCCTAGTCTTCTGTACACTCATCCTCTTCTGTCGTCCTCTTACAGATGCATTATTTTCATTTGAGCAGAGTACAGAGCACCATTGCTCGGAGGCGGATTGTTCAATGGCTTGCGATCAATTTTGAACCTGTAGCCATCTTTTTTGAGTAAGTTTAGCTGCATTGAGTCGTTTTCTGACAGTACAGCCACTAGGGGTCGGCGTTTACCAGGGGTCGGCGTTTACCCTATAGCGTCGACCCTTAAAACTCGCGGCTGCACTACCCAATCCCTGATTTCATAGTTTCAGGGCAATGGGCGTGGCGGGAGTAGACTTCGTATATAGGGGAGGATGCTTAGGCGTAGGCATGGGCATACGCTCCGGTGTCCGGCCGCTAACCGTCGGAATATACGGTGGGTAAGTGAGGCACCCTACGGCGCTTTTCTAGAGAACTCTGCAGCTGCATTACCCCATCCTTGGTGCCACACTCAGGGAAACGGGCGTGGCGGGAGAATTTGGCGAAGATAGTAGGGGAGGACAAAAGTCGGTTCGCCGAGGAGTAGTCCGCCCGCTGGTTGTCTGGTTGTCCTTCGGTTTCATCCTAAAACAACTCGGTGATTCTGGGACCCTACGGTTTCACTGTAGCTGCCGCGGATACTTGATCGCCGGAGGGGCGAAAGAGTTGGCGTGGTTGGCATTTTGGGGTAGGGCTACGGCCCGGCCGTCCCCGTAGTTCAGGCTTAATTCACGGGCGGGCTGGTTGTACCTCACGGCCAGATTCCGTTTCCCACGCTTGGCCGATAGTTGCCATCCGCAAGGAGGCCTAGGCCCCGTGGGGTCAGATGTGAGGTAGGAGTTCGCGGTGACCCGTCTAACGCTGACAAGGAAACTTGTCTAACATGGGTAGCACGGGGGAGAGGAGCCCTCCGGCTCGCCGGTCCTCTCCGAGAGGTGTCGGTCTCGTGCGGGCGGTGAGGTAGTGGGTGACAGTTTCGAGGCACATAACTTGTTATGTGCGTGTGGCACCTGAAAATTGCAGGATATGGGCTGACGTCTAGGTGCCTGCGGCTGACCACTCAAGCCATTTTCAACAAATCGTACAGCCACTAATTTCTCTGAGCTTCTGTTAGTTCCTTTAGCTCTGTCGGGATATAGGGTGAGTAAGTGTGCCACCCTACGGCACTTAACTTGAGAATTCTGTGGCGGCACTACCTGATCCCTGTTGGCCACACGCAGGGTAACGAGCGTGAGGAGAGAACTCAATAGTAGGAGAGTATGGGGAAACCATAAAGTTTCATCCTAATACAGCTGGTTCCAGGGCTCATGACTTTGTCATGAATAGTGTGCGCGTTTGATTATGCAGGATATGGGCTAACGCCCAGGTGCCTGCGGCTATCAACGTACAGTCACTCATTTCTATGAGCTCCTGTTGAATTTTAACGTTGGCGATAATCCGATGTTTCAGAGAAGTGTTGGCAAGAGTTGATGAGATAGAGGCACTCAATGATCACCAGTGTCAACAAGTACAAAATTGCTTGTATTTATCGATCACAGCATTTTTCAGGTTAGTCTAGAACAGCGATTCTCTAATTTTTTAAACCATGGAGCACTTAATAATACTTGAATCTGATGTCATTTCTAAAAAGCATTCATAGATTTCATTTGACATATTTTCTGGCTTCTACAAATTCGGTACAAAAGGATCCTGAACCCATGAATTCATTTTCAGTTTTGTATTCTGCTCTTCCGCAAAATACCTCTCAAAAGATGCGTGCATATCATTAAGATATTGGATCACTTCTTCAAATATTTCATTTGGTAATTGTGCTGTCTCACCAATGAACTCATTCAGTGTTGAAAAGCTTTCTAGTTCTCTGTTGCCAACACAAAGAATCGAAAATTTGAAGGCAGTTATTTTGTTATTAGAATTGAACACTGTAGTCTATTTTCCTTGTAAAGATAGATTTAATTCATTAATTTTTCCAAATGTATCTGCTAAAACAGGTCTAGTCTGGACAACCAAGTCACGTCACTCAAACGATCAGTCATAAGAGCTTGTAATTCAGTTCTTAGTTCGAATAATCTTCTTAAGGACTTACCCTGAGATAACCATCTAACTTCAGTGTGGAGTAGTAGTGTTTTATGTCTGCTTCCATAATCTTCACACAATATTGAAAACAATAGGAACTGAAGAGGGCGTGATTTGACGTAATCGATTATTTTTACTGCTTTATCAAGAACCGTTTTCAGATTTGGTGGCATCTTCTTTACGGCAAGTGCTTGTCTATGTAGGATACAATGGCTAGAACTACATTTTGGTGCTTTACTTTTTATTAGTGATACCGCTTCAGCTGTCTTACCAGTCATTGCCTTGGCCCCATCTGTAAAAATATATTATTGTATATTTATTAGGCTGCTTGCCGCCTCATTTTCTGCTATGACGTATTGAAAAAATAAATTCTATAAAATCAACATTGGTATAATTTTATTTTCTCCAAGTGTGACAAGACTTGATGCGCTTTGTTCTTTATATTCATATTATTTTGGTGGAGCCCCTCGTCGAGCTTCGCGGAGTACACTTAGAGAAACGCTGGTCTAGAAGAAAGTAGAAGTAGTGTAAGTTAACAGAATGTGTATTCATTTTAAAGCTAAGATCTGGAAACTGTAGGTTTTAAAAAATAAAAATAGAATTTGAGTGTTAGTTTTTGTACCAGCGGCATTACGATGCAAATGAGCATAAGTGTCGAACTGTGAATCTTGTGTGTTTGAACTTATGATAGAAAAAGTCTGTCTGAATATGTAATTATTATAATAAATCTTATTATTGGTCATTAATTAATAAAATCTGCATGTCAGATACGAACATAACACTAATTTTACTATAATACGCGAATATGTAAATTATCTATTCTGAACCGATGCGAACGATTAACGGCTTTGATTTGAGGACAATCATCTATACGATACCCATAGCCTTGCTTGCGGTTAATTATGGTTTGTACGGGACGTGACATTATTGTCCCGAGGGAACGACGGAAATGGGAGGTTAGGAAGTCACAGTTGGTAGTTAGTCCAGGTCAGGTATTACTGCAACAGTTATTATAAATGCCAATGTTTGCGGACCAATTGTTTGCGCCGCTGATGTGGTGGCAAACGGTCACCCCTTTCAGCCCCGTATATAGTTGAACTGCGCTGAGTTACGTCGGAGAGCTGTTGTGTGGATATTGTGTTTTGGCTACCCACCACTGTAGTCGCTAGAGGGAAACGCAACATACATAGAAATTAGATACCGGAACGATGTTGACGTCACGCTAAACGTCCCTCTGCAGGTGACATAAGGAACTACTATATAATAATGTACGATGAAATACTAGCCTAACCTTTAGTAGAAACGTAGTAGGTATTATTATCATAAATTCAAAGGAAAATGTATATACGAGTGAAACCTGTGCTACAATTTTTTGGTATTGTTTTAATTTAGTTTACATTGATTGTGATAAACAAGTTTATTCACTAAATAAAAGTTCCATGACAGTTTTATCTGTCTCGTTATATATTTTCTTTTTGATGACGTTTTGTTGTAGAGAGGGTAATTGCCACAGAATAAAAGATATTACAGGAACACTCTTCTTAATATCATTTTCACTTTGTACTGCTTCGTCTTGGTCGATACATCTAGACAACGAAGCTATTCACATTTACAGGTGATGGGCGATTTATTGTTGCCGACCTATAGGATTATCCTTACTTTAATGTCGGTCGACCAGAGTGTTTGGACGAAATATAAACTCATTTTAACGGGTGATTTTATTGTACCATTTCATAGTGGGGACAATATAACAAACTATATATGTAGGTAAGTAAAGTAGTGATACCAACAGCTTACATTTAAGTTGGGGTTTCAGAAATGCTTCTGCACAGAAACCAATAAACATAAAAATAATTTATGAAAAAAATACAAGCAATGGCTCATGGCCCATGACTGGAATCTGTTGAGTGATGCGCTTTGGGTGTTAATGTCTTGTATGATGGTTTTATTAATGAAATTAAAACGAAATATAATGACTTGTGTAAACATAAAACAAAAAATAGTTAAAGAAAGGTGGATCACTGATGAAATTAAGATGAAAACAATTATTAAAAGACAAATGTACGAGGATATGTTAAGCAAAAGAATAAATAAGGAAGATTACAACATCTATCGCATTAATCTAAACAGAGAAATAAAAATTGCGAAAAACAAAGCTAACAGTGATTTCATCAATGAATCACAAGGACTAAGGTTACTTGGCAGCTGTTAAGAAAGATCACTTATCACCACAAACACTTATCACTTTTCCTGCATAAAACTTTATGGTTTTTTTTTTGTTACAAATTTCATTAAAACAAAATTCCCTGACGCAGGTTCACCAGGTTCAGCTTCATCAACACTCTCGTCCTCTTCGCTAACAAAGTTTGAGCCATCACTGCTGTGATCACTTTCTTCAGTTCATTCTTCTTTAAACATAACTCTTCTATGTCCCTTTCTTCAGGGGTATCGGTGAGGATCCGACATCTGCCTCTTTTTCTAAACAATTTGCTTCCTTACGAGGGGCAGCTTTTGGGTAGGGCATTAGATCTGCCGGAGAATAATGCGTATTAATTTGGTCCAATCGTGGTGGGGTGGTCGGTATCGATAGGTCTGTTTAAAAATTCTAGAGACTGGTGCTGTCCGTATTGAAGTGGTGCTCGTAGTTGGTATAGCTTCTGCAACACTTCGGGTTCTCCTTGTCTTGCCACATTTGGAATTGGGCGATCTGTAACGGCGCTTGACAGGAACTCGTCGTCATTAAATATATTCGGGTTTAAGAGCAACATTCCACTGACTTTGAACCCATTAATGATACTCAAAGGGGCCATAGCACGAGGATAAGCTTCTCCCAGTAATATGCCAACTTCATAGATTGACAGGGTGTGCCCTGGGTGCTGCAACATTCAGTTAGCCACCGCTTGAGAGCAAAACTTCTTCAGTGGCCCAAACACCGTGCGATCCAGGGGCTGTAATTTGTGGGACGTGTGAATTTTAGAACATCTAGGACGGAGAGGGGAGGGAGGGAAGGGGGGGGAGAATAATGCTTATCTTTGCCCCTGCTTTCGGTACGTACTTTCTAGGCATCTGTACAGAAAATTAGAATACCTACATTAGATCTAATACAAAAATAATAATAGGCCTAATAATAAACAAATACATATAAACAAAATGATTTTGTCTTAAAACAGAAAAATAAATAATAAGGAGAGGACACTTGATCCCGGGATCAAATCTCCCTACGCGTCTAGGGATCAAGTCCCCCTTTTAAACAAGTTCGGCAAAAAACGTAATTTCTATGTGTAGAAAAAATCTTTCCAGTTTTAATCTTTAAACTATTAATAATAAAAGTATATATGTACATACAACTGCCTGGTTTTAGATTTCGTAAACGTAAATCCAATAATTAAAAAGCAATATTACCTAAAATACTCACCAAAATAGTATATTATGACACTAGTGCATAATCAAGCTTTTAAAGCACGAGTAACGAGTTTAAAGCCACGACGCGAAGCGGAGTGGCTTTAACGTTACGAGTGCTTTAAAAGCTAATTATGCACGAGTGTCATACGATATTTTTTAGTATAAATGGAACAATAATTTTAATTAGAAGAAATCAAATCAATAATTTCAATACATGACATGTACCTATATGTCATTTGACATTTCCTGACATTTCACTGGACTATTAAACGCTTGGGATTGGCTGTTACCAAGCAATCTTTATACGCACGCCGTGCGAAAAAGGCCCGATTATGCACGCTTATGAGTGTGTTTTAATTGGTTTATGATGCATGCATACTAAAAAAGAAGTTAATCGCAGTATAAATAATAAAAAAAACACAGTTGTCACACAAATGGTATTAAACAGTAGCCATTAATATCACAGCTTCTAACGCAAACATGCAACATTGTAATACCAAGATAAGAACTTAAAACTCCAAAATACCGCCAAATTTGAATAGGGATCAAGTCTCCCTGGGGATCAACTTTTCGCCCTCTCCCCTATAATGACCACTCATTGATGTTGCATCCTACTGATATAGGAGATGTATGTATAATAGCATTATTGCACAGTTAAGGGATAGCTCTTGCGTGGGCTGTGATGAAATGTAAAAATAATAAAAGAATGTGCGGCCGAAATTGAAAAAAATCTATTATTTGATTAATATACAAGAAAGGTGAAACTACAAAGCTAGAAAACTACAGACCGATATCTATATTGACACATTTTTCATATATATATATATTCATAAAAATATTTTTTTGAAAAAAATATTTTTAAAGGTGTACTTGATATATTATATTGGTAGATGATATATTCAGTGAATACCAGAATAGCTACATCGCAGGCAGATCTACGATTAGAACTGCTTACCAAGCCATACATGAGGTAATTGACAGTCTGAATCGTGATGAGTGTACAATTGGTATCTTCATGGACCTAAGTAAGGCGTTTGATTGTGTTGAGTATTGGGTGCTGTTTGAAAAATTGGAAAGAATTGGAATAAGAAGACACTGTTTGAAATTGATACAGTCCTATTTAGATAATAGAAAGCAGTGCGTAGTCGATAGTGGCGCAGATGCTGCTTCGGAGGGGAGTGCCCCAAGGCTCCGTTCTGAGTCCTTTATTGTTTTTAATATATGGATGTGAATGATCCTCGCAGGACTAAACATAGAACGATACTGTATGCTGATGACACTTCCGTAATTGTAAGAACTAAAAAAGATGCAGCATACAATGGAATATTGACTACTGTTGAGGGCTGTGGTTCATGGTTTGATAAGAACAGACTGAAGCTGAATATTGAAAAAACTAATGTATTGAACTTTGGTTACTTCAAGAAGGACCCAATACCAATTTTATTTATGGAGATCAATAACTAAATACAGAACATACGCGAGTTGAGTATGAGTTCTTGGGATTGTGGATGGATCCTCAATTAGATTGGAAGGAGCATATTGACCACTTACTAGCAAAGATATCATCATTCAGTTATGCATTGCGTATCATAGCAGGATCTGTGCAAGTCTATCTGCATATTATGCTTATTACAATCAAGAGTTATGTAGCTATGGCATTATGTCGTAAGGAATGTCGGTTCATGCATCCAGAGTCCACCCCTGTATAATACTGAACATATTTAACATCATGCATCAACTCAAAAAGGCACGCCATGTAATACATGTAATAAAGTGATAAATAAAAAAAGCTATTTATTTAGTAATACATACATGTTATTGAATTCGTCAAAAAGTACATTCGCAAAGTAACGCAACAAAGCAAATTCACATTCATATGCGTCAAAATCTATAATTGAAGTACTCATCCATGCTATATATATCTAATAATAATAATAATAATTATCTCTCTTATCAACCAAGATATGGGACTTCCGAGTACTAGGTGGGCACCCTGTATATTGAATTATTCTACACATTTATGTATTTACTGAATAAAAACTTAAATATTTGTTGTTGGACTATAGAAGAAATCTTGCCAACTATCTTCTCCAGATAGGTGGTGGTTTTACTGTTCTTTTTATTGATTTTAAAACGTAGTACATCATCAAAAGAAGATTAAACTAAAATTTTCAATTTCCTTGAAAAGTTGGCAGATGGGGATTACGATATCGTCTTGTATATTCCTTATGAAACTTAACATGAAAAGACGAGAGTTAAAGTACATACATTCCTTTATGACAATGGATGAGATGAGACGCCTGGAGCAATAAAGAACTGTAAAAAGGGGACGTGACAACGTATTTAACCGTTAAATATTACATCGAAAGTAGTTCCGATGAAGCGACAAACGCTTTTTTTATATTTATTAACCGCTCCGAAAGTTTATCGCCTCCTTTTCACTTACCTTTTCATTGCCTCGGGGAACACTGAATGATATTCTTTCCATCACATCGGTTGGGACGGGATACTCGTTCCTGGGGTAATAGCGGGTAGTAAAATGTATTATTATTATTATTGTCATTATTATTCGTTGAGAGAACTATGGCCTCTCGAAGAGAAGTGAAAATATTGAGTCGTTTACTTTATATTTCGCTATAAAACAACAAAACATCTGTTAGACTATAAAAGACGGATCGTTTTGTTTTAATGTTATAGCCAGTTTGATTGGGTATTTTGGTGGAATCCCCGGAAAATGTAATAGTTAAATTATATTACTTTTGGAGTGTGTTAAACATTATTTAGTAATAATATTAGTTTGACTATTAATTTAATGTATCTGTACAGATTCTCTTCGGTATATATCAAGTTAGATAGATGTTGGGAGACTACAGAATCGATAATAGATCAAAGATCAAAGAGAATATCTGAAATAGTAAATGATAAACGAGGGTAAAAGCAAAGATCTCTCGTAATTCTTCTATTTTTATTCTGGAACGTATACGGGCAGTTCGCCAATGGTAAACTAAATTATTCTGTCTACAATTCGGAGTTTCAATCTCGTATATAAGACGGACAACATGTGAAGGAGGAATTAAACGTGGAAAAAGGAGAAGTTGAAGTGGACGCAAGTTTCTCAACTCGGTCTTTCATCGATTCTCTTCCTTTTGTGTGTGTGTCGTAGACGTGCTGTTTCTCGCCTTTTAGGTGTTGGATGTCGTGAATAGTTGTAGATCATTATATAGAGGATGCTAAATGAGGTTAGTTTCCTTTTTGAAATGTGGTGTGAATAGAAGCATGTGGTCGATTAATACACTTTAGTATACGAGTTCTGTGGTTATTATTGTTCTCATTTTATGAATGTAATTGCGGTTTATCACGTATGTACATCAACTCCTAAATTAAGACGAATTCCCTTGAGCGATCCTATCGGCTGCGCCAATTTTTTTACAAGACGGTGTATACAAAATAATTTACCAAGCATATAGCGGTTTGTAATTAAATCCATCAGCTAACGAAAATCTAGAGTCCTTTGTCGGCGTACGTTCTCGGACGATTATAGAACTAGAGTACAACCCATCCTATCCTCTGAATCCATTTTACCCAAAATTATCCGTCATATAATTAAGACAAGCTGCGTTGAGAAATCTGATCCGCTGTAATTTCAAATTCTCGTTAGCGCAAGAAGGCGGGAATCTTATTACTTATCACCGAAAGACGTCAAGGTAGGATAGATATTCAAATAGTAGCTACATCTAAGAAGTTCCAACAACAGAAGCTTCACTACGTCGGTGATAGGGTGTGTCTCGGTTGTAGCGAAATCGTGATGTGACGTTGTAATATTTCAAAATTTAGTAATAGTAGAGCGCTTCAGTCGTCGGCAACATAAATTACGAAAACTATTTAATGAAAACGAAGACTGGAAAATACCGGGATAGGAGGGAGAATAATTCGTAGACTCAAAGGGATTTACCAATTTATCATTCGTGGAATTGGTTTTGAATCGGCTGCGGCGTCTAATTCGATTACAACGTAAATATGGCAAAGTACGGAAGCAGTGTTGTATTTCATATTCGAGAATAACTACAGACACGAAATGCTTTTACTCAAATGAAAATGTCTAAATCCAGTGTTATAACTGTTACGTAAAGAGGTTATGAATACATTTTATTAAAGTGGATGCAATTTGTTCGATTTATTCTTTCATTTGAAAGTAATTTTGTACATTAATCATTTAAAAGGGAGAGAAATTGGTCTCAGGTTTCTACATAATATTAAATAGTAGGAGTGGTAATAGTTACATGCCTATGGATATTAGAAAAGGAAAAAATGCAGTAACTTTGCAGGCGGCGTTTGCAGCCCCTTTTGGCTCTTCTTTTGCAGTGCAAGTCAAAATATAAATAAGAGCAAAGAAATCAATCTGATTTTTCCTTCTTTAATAGTAGAACCGGTAACATGGTTCAGCCAGGTCAAATTTGGGTTTAATTTTACATTTATTTCTTCCATGCAAAAAAAGAACTGTAAAGTTTGTAATGATGAGAAGAAAGCAAAAGGTCCAAAGGTCTTTTGTTTATCCAAGACTGCACTTACGGTTCCCTTAGCCTTTCATTCCTCCACTAGGTGGCTACTGCCTAGTCATAGAGTACGCAATCAGAGGTTTTACATGCATCAAGTGTGGAGCCTGATCATGACAACTATCAAATGTCCACCTCCAGAACCTTGATAAATCTCGAACCGATACATATATCCACTGACTCCAGCTCGGATCCAAATTTTCACGCCCCATTTTTTGTTTTTTTTTTTGAAGGTATTGCTTCAAACCTATCCGTCCTTTTAGTGGCACAATCTGTTCATCTATTGCTTGGTATTCCTCTGGGTTAGGAGCAGAGATAAAGTTTTGCTGAAGTTTATCCAAAAATTGACGTATCTTTTTCAATTTGTCAGAGTAATAATTAGGGTCCAGTTCTACATAAGCTATGAGATCCATTCGTATAGCCATGTCACTACTCCAATGGAGTCATGTTCTTGGATATCTTATACACGACATTATCAAATTTATGCCCAAAAATATGTATAAATCATCTTTAGTGAGGTTCAGAGTTTTATTGTTTTGACATGCATACAGGTTTGATTGAAAGACGATTTCTTCAATAATGTCTTCAGTCATTGCCAGGAAAAATTCTACAGAAGTATCTTTTTGAATATTGATGCCTTCAGTGCCCAAAAATGGCAATGTGCCCGGACCATACATGCTATCATTCTTACACCATTTCCACTTCTTCTGTTCCTTCTTCTTCTTTCCTGCTGAATTTTTCCTATTGGTAAGTAACTGTGCCAAAAGAAGTCTGTATCAAATTCTTGAGTATTTACGTGGGAGGTTACATCATTTACAAAGCCGTTGAAATTTTCATCGTCGTCCTCAGCGTCATCCGATTCGATATCCGACCTACCAGGCAAATCAAAATGCATGCAAATTGCATGCATTTTAGAGAGTTCTGTAATATAATGTGAATCTCTCTTTGACTTTTGGCGATGTGTCCACTGCAGTGGACTCTATAGATGAGAGGGTTAACCTCTCTTTCTGCTATTTAGTGGCGCTGGACCAGGTCTAGGCTCCGTATGTTAGAATCAGCCGGAGAAACATCGTGCAAATGAGCATCGTAATCGGGAGCTCTCAAGGGGAGCCAGAACCCATCTTGCCCTTAAGAATTTGGAGGTAATCATCGTAAAATGATGGTGGAAGGCCAACTTCGTGTATAGAGCCACTCCAAGGTATTGCACCTGGCGACTCCAGGGTAACCTTTGTTCCTCAACGTTGATTTGCGCAAGAGGAGGATTTCGCTTCCTGGGGAATCACAAAACAACAGCCAACACTAAACCTAGGTTTAACCGGTTAATGTTGAGAATTACCCGAGCCTTATGGCTCCAAAAAGTTTTCAACGCTTCCAACTTTAACCGGCTAAAACTGGGTCTAACCAATGGTAGGCGGTTAAAGAGCGAAGTTGCATTCAGTAAGCTTGTAGAACAATAAATTTTTAGGTGATAAATAAATAAAATCTACAATCAAGAACATTAATTTATTTATTTATTTTATTATTTATTTTTTATTTTTTGAATGGGTCGATGGCCGCAGTGGTTAGGCGGCTGACTATTGTTGTGAGAGGACGATAGGTGCCGGGGTTCAATTCTCTGGAGGGACGGTGACATTTTTTCAGAGAGTTTAATCCCAGATCGACTTGCCATTCGCTGTTGGCAGCAAAGTGATTAACAGCGCGGCATCATGAAAAGCGATATGATGCTGTCACAAAGCCATTTAAACACAACTTACAGACACTAAACTACACCGCAAGAGTTGCAGTGATAGCCAGACAAGTGATACAGCTTACGGAGTCACTGCAACTAAGCACCCACCACATATTAAAAAAAATAAATAAATAAAATAAAAATAGAAATATTGCCAAAAAAAAATGAATGAGATTCAAGAATATACACTGACTCGGTACCTATATTTCATATTAAACCAAGGAAAAGAAATAGACATCTTGAAACAGATGCACACTTTCATTTTAAAGTAAAAAATTTGTGGTTTTTCTATTTATTATTGCAAGATAAACTTGAAAGGCATTTAGAGTTGCATAAAATATTTGCAGCTTTGCAAAGACATGTTTTTGTTTGGCATTTTGTTTTAGAATGGCATTTCTTCTTCTCTTGACTACCAGAGGGTGATTTGAATTTGCAAGTTGTCGTAAGGACTTTTTGTTAGCTGAAAAGTTTTCAATGTTTACAAATTTTGATTCACATACATAAATTGATTTCTGGAAAACATTTCAGAAATGATCCCTTTCTCGTTACCTAACTTGTACAATTCATCCTCAGTACATTGGTGAACGGTTAAAATTATATTTCTAAAGTCACCCCTATCTCTATCTAACTCTAACGTTGTCACCAACATTGCACGGTGGATATTTGATATTTGACACACATCACTAACTACCATTTCCTCTCCACTTTGAGTATCATCGATACTTTGTTCGCGTTCTTGCCGATTTCTCACTAGCTCCTCTAATTCCTCTTCGGTGGAAACATTTTCAACTACTTCGGAAGGAAATCCAGATGACTTTAAACCTACTTTTACATCACAGCCGAATATGGCTTTATATGGTGAACGCTTTATACCATCATGATGGGCTCTGTTTTCCATTAACCGGACAAATCTAAGTCCTTCAGACCATTTATTACAATTTTCGTCTTTCATCCGGGTCATAAGTATGTATGTTCTCAATATCTTGATATGCCCTTTCCACACTACCTTGCGACTGGCTGTGACGTGGTTTTCCATGTATTATTTTTAATCCTGTCCATTATCGGACTGTAAAATGGATGGGGCTCCAAATATGCAAAAAATATCTTCAGCAGTTTCACTATGCAATGGTCTTAGCTGCACAAACTTCGTCAGATGATCTTAGTATACAAGAATAAATTTGAAATTACCATCAGGATTGGTATTGTCAACTTTTTATATTACAGGAATGTCAGTGGTTATGTGAATTACTTTATCAAACCATCAAACTTTATCCTAAGCATCCTAAGTGTTATTAAAACGTTGCTGGTTGCCAACATTTTTCTTGATGCGATGAATTGTATTTAAACAAGGAAGGTAGTTCTCCAAATAATAATAATTTTATAATTTGCACTTTTTCCTTATTGTGTATTCCATTAGGATAAAGTTTTATGGTTCGGTAAAGTATTTGACAGGTTTTTGTAGTTCAACTTGTGTAACACTATGTACATATGTAATAATAATAATTTTGTTGCATAATCGATTTGAAACTTTTGCCTTGACCATATACAACCATCTACCCTAGTTCAGTAATAAAGATTTCAGTGCGGACTATTTATTTCACATAATTCCCAAGAAGGTTCTAATGGAACACTAACAAACAAGACAAAGATTAATTCAGCATAAGAAACAAGTAGGTCAGAAGACATTATACCTAACCATCACATCATCATCAAGAACAATAGCCCTCGTGTAATTTATGATCTGAAGAGAGCCTAGCGCAGTATTCTCTTCCCTTTTAATAACTATAAGAACAAAAGCCGCTTAAAAAATAAGCCAAGTTTATCTCTGAGAGACGACTCAAATGCCATCTAGAAAAATTCATAAAGAAAACTTCCAACTCTCCTAATCATTATTTATTTTTTCAATATTTCCGCCGCTTTCACAAGAACAACGCGGACATTTTCGCTGTCTGTTTATCTTCTACTCTTTTTCTTTCACTCGTATTTTCTATCCCGGTTGAACCCGTTGGGTTGGCAATTCCACCGACTCACTTCCTGTAAGACTTTAATACGCATGCAGCAGCTCTACTGCGCGAGATTTTCTCTTCAAAGGGAAAGGAAATTTTATTGTTAGGCGACTCACGGATCGTCTTATTAATGGTAACATAGTAGACAAAGAAAGAGGAACGGAAAGACCTCTGGAGATTTTTTTTATTTGTTTTACATTCTTTCCTTGTACCGTAAACGAAGTAATGGAACAAATGTTCCGTAGGGAATGTTCTCATTTACCGGAATTTCAGATGTCTCGCAGAGGATAGCGCAAAAAAAGGGACAAAACGTATTAGGTGATAATATTGGGCTGGGATCCTACTGACTGCGCCACTTTAGTATTTCGATTGCGTTTTTTAAGACGAGGATTAGGGATATCGATTTTTGTTCGTAATCTTGTTTGAATAATTCTTCTGTAGCAGAACACTCCATAATCACCTTGTTAAATTGCGTTTCGGTGACCAATTTTTAAATATTTAATATTTAGATTGTTATACAAATAAAAATCCGATATAAAAAATGTCTCTTAAGTTTCTTCGACCGTATACAATAGAGTATTGTGCAAAAGAAAGTAAGAATAGCGAATTTCGCTTTCAATAAAGAAAGGAAATTCCAAGAAGGGTATAAGAAATATAAAAAAAGCACTCTATTGAATATTAGAATACAAACTAAGTACATTCTTGTTTCATCAGATTTGAAAGGGAGAATTCACAGAATTCGTAAGAGATCTCGCAACAACACATATTGTGCAACATACTTTGCATTCGTACAGCTACCTCCGTAGTATTCTCACTGACGTAAATAGAAAAATACCGATCTTTTCGCTCTTTTTATTGTGTCCCGTTAGACAGACGCGGTTTTCTTTTTTGTTTGTTTAAATACGAACAGTAGATGGCGTGATGCGAAACGGTACCCGCGTTAAATAGCGTGACAATACGATATTACTGGGATCCGCGTGGTTTCCGTGCTTCTGACAACTTTTAATTAAGATTTTACTTATTTGTTCAACTAAACGGTTGGCAAACTGGGAATTGTCAGGGAATAATCACGGCACAGCGCCTTCATTACGATACCGTATATATAAGTTGGATGTCGGAGTAAAATAATTACGTTCTGTGCAAGAGTATTATCATAAAAATGACAACGGGGCAAATGAACGGGAGACCTGTTTGTGTTTTGTTTTCGGCATGAAATGTTTGTTCCCGTAATTAAAGGTTGGTGCAGAATCGATTTGTATTTAATTTCGACGCAGCACGTCTAATTATATGGTAGCTATGCGCGACAATTACGCAGCGCGGATGTATTTGTATGATGAATCGTATTCGAATTATAGCTTGGCTTATTCAGTTTTGCTTCGAAATTTATGGTTTGATTAAAGTTGAAGGAAATTCCGAAGTAAGTTATTTGAAATGGGCGTGACATTATGCCAACTGCTTAGTCGAAATACGACAATAAATATAGAGGAGCAAAATTTATATTATTTTCTTTTTCTGAAACTAATATTCGACGCCCTAAAATAGTTCAGAAAGCACCTTTTGCAATGTCTAACAAAGGTTGCTTCTTGAAGCTATAGTAATATTAATTTTCATTTTGTCGACGTAGCCGTCTTTGTACTTAGTACTACACATTATTCTGTGGGGGTAAAATATCATTGAAATTTTTATTCGTTAGAAATGCCTATCAATGCCATTATTTATGGAATATAACATCCGGGATGTCCAATTTTCCATTACTCTGCCCCATAAATCAGGCTGAATTTGACCCGTGGCTTAGCTTATGTTGGCCTTGGAGGGTCGCTGTGGTTTGTGGATTATTGGCATAAACCTGCGACTTAAGAAAACCAAACAAGAAACAGTCTAACGGGGTCAAATCGCACGATCTCGGTGGCCAGTCAACATCACCTCCACGTGAAATGACCTTCCCCTCAAACCACTCGTCCAGAATGTCTAATGTGACATGAGCTGTGTGATATGTGGCGCCGTCCTGTTGAAACCACATGTCATTGATGTCCATATCATCCAATTCAGGCCAAAAAAGTTGGTAATCATCGCTCTATAGTGCTCGCCGTTGACGGTGATGGCCTGGCTAACATCGTTCTGAAAGAAATAAGGTCCGATGACGCCGCCAGCCCAAAATCCACAACAAATAGTGGCTTTTTCGGGATGCGTTGGGCGCTATTGGATCTGATGTGGAGTGGTATCGTCTCAAATTTGACAATTTTGTTTGTTGTCGTACCCATTCATCCAAAAATGGGCCTCATCGCTGAACATGATATTTTTGTAGCAAATTAGGGTCAGTTTCCAACTGCTCCAAAGCCCAATCAGTGAACACACGTCGTTTTCTATGGTCGTTTACCTTCGGCTCCTGTGTCAGTTGAATTTTGTGCAGGTCTAAGGTCGGATTCTCACTGATAGCGGCGATATTTTTGGCAGATCTTGCGGTGTTGCTTCCTTGACTACTGAACCAGTAGCCTAAAATTTATCCACCACACCCCAAATAGTCTTCTCGGTAGGATGATTACGACGACCGTAAAATCGTCGAAGCACCCCGAATTGTTTTATCAAAATGGGTGTTATAAAACAATTTTATCATTTGCACGTGTTGTTGAACGCTGTATCCGTCCATGGTGATTTGGCAAAACAGACTGAATAAATCACAGCCAATCTGACAGATGTTGCTTCAACAATACGGCCGCCACCAACTGTCAAAGTTTGGAAGTTCTTATTGGAAGATTCGTTTTACATTTCTTTTCCGTTATGCTGCAAACATGCCAACACCCCGATAAAAGAAAAATCAAAAATAATTTGTTCCAACACTTTGTGCAGGTTTCGGTTTAAATTTCTTTCTCGTGATTTTGTAGACATGCAAATCAGAAATTTAGTACCAAGTGCCAAGTATTCAACAAAAGAAAATTTAACATCGATTGCGGCCATAGCAGCACATGCAACATCTTTGCTGTTTTGTGCTTGCTATCGTTTATCGAATATTTAAATTGCTTCTTCGCAGTGCCGTAGACACGCCAACACCCCGGCAAAATAAAAATCTAAAATAAATTGTTTCAAAATTTTGTACTAGGTTTGCGTTGCAAACCGGAAGGTGAATTCTGATTCAGATATTTTAATTCCTTCTTCGGGGTATTGCCAATACCAAAATAAAAGACAATTCAAAATCAATTGCGACCAAAGTTTTGTGCTAGCTTTCTAGCGTCTTGTGCGCTTTCTAGAACTCCTATTTTTGTTTTTGAATACCATAGACTTGCCAGCTCCCTGAAAAATGGAAAATAATTTCTTCGAACATTTTGCGTTGCCGATCTGACATCTTGCGTGATTTTTAAAAACAATAATCACACAAGATATTTAAACTCCTTTTCTGGGGTGCCATAAATAGTACCAGCACCGTAAAGAAAGAAAATTCAATATCAAGTGCAGCCAAAACTTTGTTCTAGTATTTTCCCGTTTTTTTTGATGCAAACCATAAGTTTTTGCTTCTCCAATTTCGTCTTCGGGGTGCTGCAGTGCTAGTTTATTTCCATTTTGCGCTGGACTGTTGCCGTTTTATGCTGCTTCAATTTTTTAGACATATCAATTTTTTTGAGCATCGTAGACATGCCACCACCCCAAGAAATACAAATGTGGGCTCAATTGTGGTTAAAGTTTTGTGTTATAAACCAGAAATTTTGAATTTTTTATTCTGAGTGGTACGCATGACAGCATAAAACTAAAAGAACAACCAAAAATAATTTGGACAAAATTTTTGCGGCAATTTTGTGGGGTTTTCTGTTTCTTTTTAATATATTTAAATATCTTACTTTTTTGGGAATTCTGTAGATATGCAAGTAACAAACTCTAGCTGTGTCATTTGTGGGTGCAAATATGCTCAATGACCTTGTTGTGTACTTATTGTTAATATACACTTATTAAATCATATAACCAATTCAAAACTATCTAATTAAGCTTTTCAAGTTCAATGAATAAAAATTTCTATGTGGTTGACGTTTAGGATGTCATAGATTCCGTATGACATCATAGATGAGAAATGAACAAAAAGTATGTCAAAATTGCATTAGTCGTCAAAGAGAATTTCTATTCCTCACATTTCCTGGAGAGAGATAGCCACGTTTCGTTTGTCAAAAGTTTTATTTTAAAACAAGGGCAAGGAGACGGACACTTTATTTTCAGTTTGAAATGTGCCAGGACCACAAGAAAGTAAGGTTATGTAAAATGTCAATGTCTAAAATGTGAGTTCTGTGTCTGCAGTTTGCACAGAGTTGCTTTAAATAAGTTGAAGCTTTCAGAATGTTGGTATAAATCATGGTGATAAATGTAAAACCTATGAATGCTACTTTCATATAACATTTAAAATCATTAATATGTAAACATAAACAGCCCTGAAAACGAGGATTAACCATTTCAAGCCCGTTAAATTTCTTGTTATATATGTAGACTTACCATCCGAACTTTCAGAAAGCGGTCTATATATAAATTTCGTACTGACGTCTTTTTTCGACTTTAAACGTTAAAGTTATATATTGAATATTGTTTAATTTAAGTTTATCGAAATTCCTCGAACTAGAAGGGAGCTTATAACTTCCACTTCCGAAGTTTAAATTACGACACCGAAGATTTAATGCGGTTCCGCGGTCAAGTTTTAGTTAGCGAGGGGAGGGGAGAGGGAGGGAAGCAGAGAGAGCAAAAATTTATTAATAAAACCCTCGCACTCACACATAAATTAAAAAGTTTTTACTCGGTTCCTACCTAGTCCGACATAAATCAAGCAAAATGCTGGCTGGTTGCTTTCCGAGGGCCACGAAAAGCAAACAGTATTACAAGCAATAACAAGCAGAAATTAACGAAATAACGGGGTTTTGTTTGCGAATAGTTTTATGCTCGTATGTTCGGTTGGTAATGTTGGCGCGTTTATTTAGGATTGAATAAATTTGTTATGCTATAGGTCCACCAGATATATCAGCAATGGGAATATTTACACCACAAAATGCTGACGGTTGTTTGTTAGGTATTCTCGCGATGGAAGGCTTTTCCTATTAGATCAGCAGAAATTAGATGGAGCAAAATATTATTTTGTAGGAGTGGAACACACGAATAATAATAATTGTATTTGTAATTTAGCTTAACGATAATGCAATTTAAATTTGAGCATAATTTAACATAATTCTGGCTAACTTTGTTTGTGTTGCTAACTACTTTTTAGGCGGCAAATTTAACCCTTAACCCCGAAGGTGCAATATGTGGAGCATAAACCAGGAGGTGCCGTCTGGCAAGCTACTATCAACATTGGGTCGTGAAGCCCCAAAGTTCGAAAATATACTTTGTAACCAATATTTCTATATAATCTTTAAAATATTAAGAATTTCTTTATGGGGGAAAATGATGAAAAAGCCATCTCTCTTTACGTATGTTTTAAATTGAGAACAGCGAGGTGTTTCAATAAAAGAAACAGTAGTAGACGGTCTTCGTACACTGCAGACGTACAGGCTTTTTGCATTCGAAACATAGATACTTTGTCATGCAATTTTTTTCTAGGACATAAATGACATAATTTTCTTATTTGTAGTACCTACATCTAGATTACAATCTACCTGCACATCCTCTTCAGGCTGTCCAAGAATTTGACGAATATTGCTCCATATTTCTTGAGGTACGAGGGAGCGTTTTTATATTCGCGGAATGGGGATAAGGGGTGGAAATAAAAAACCAGTAAATTTAATAACCAGTAAATTTTAATAAAAAGCAGTAAATTTTTTACCTCGCAGCTCTTTTTTCATTTTCGGAAACAGGTAATAATCACTTGCGGCCAGGTCTGGGCTGTAGGATGGGTGATTCACAATTTCGAAGCCCACCTTATGCAGGGCAGCTAACGCAACGCGGCTCTTGTGGACGGGCACGTTGTCGTGCGAAAGCAACACACCTTTCGTCAATTTTCTCCGTCTTTTCTCTTTAATGGCTTCTTTTAGTCGCTCTAATATTGAAGCGTAATATTCTCCGGTTATAGAAACACCTTTATCTTTATAATCAATCAACAATATTCCTTCCGAGTCCCAAAATACCGTTGCCATGAGTTTCCCAGCTGATTGTGACACTTTAAATTTCTTGGGAGGTGCTGTGCCCTTTTTATGCCACTGCATGGAGTCGTGTTTGGATTCAGGTTCATAATGATGAACCCAAGTTTCGTCTCCAGTAACAATTCGACTCAATACACCATCCTTGTCCTCATTACAGAGTCCAAAAATGCACGCGAACACTCTACGCGCTGTTGTTACTTGGTTGGTTACTTGGTTTATGTTACTTGGTTGACGATAGCTCAAAGACTAACTGTCTAATAACAATGAAACTTCGTATTTATACTAATTATGAGTCGCTGCACAGGCCACGCCCCCAATGCGCCTAATCAGCCCCCTACAACCCGCTCATTCCGCGAATATAAAAACGCTCCCTTGTATATGTATGTTTGTTGCTCGTCTTTTCATGTGTTCTTCAACCAGTTGTTTGGCTAACTGTTTTGCAAATAGTGATTTGTTTGGATTGTCTTTATAGTTTTGGTGCAAAATATATGCATTAACAATAGGTATATAATTCATCCGGAAAAAATATTACCATAGGCCATTTGCGCGTTCGACGGCTTGTCCAGCTTTTAATGCATTTCTCATCTAGAGAATCAACGCCACCTTTATTTCTATTGTAAAAATCAATGATTTCCTGTTTATTCTCCGGATCATTGCAAATTCTATTATGGATTGAAGAAATTAAAATAGTTTGCTTTACCTCTGCGACTCACATGAGAAAACTGAGTCAAATTTTCTCTAAATCCGTATAGTGTACTTCCCACTTCTTTTGTTTTGTTTGGTAAAAGTTCACTTGGAATTTCCCTTTTATTTTTTTTTTAATGTGCCAACATACGTAAGTTCTTTTGAAAAGAGTAATTCGGCAAGCTCTATCGATAAGAATCAATTATCTGCTGTTATATTGCGGTTGGTATCGAATAAAGGTTTAGCAAGCCGTATAATAAAACTGTTTCTAGTCAGGTAAAAGTCCAATACCGTCTATGTCTTTGCCACAATATATATACGCGTTGTACAAGTACGAGTAGCTTGTTCTGGCATCCGTCAGACACAGTATTTTTATTCCATATTTGTCAGGTTTATTAGGCATGTAAACCCTGAACGGACATCTTCCCCGAAAACCAACAAGAATTTCATCAATACATGCAGATGACCCAACTCCATAACAGTCTTGACAATTTTGAAAAAAATTGTTCAAATATTTCTAACACAAAGATACCAAAATAACGGCAAACCTTTCACGACTCATTACAGCCCTAAATATTTCCCTTCCAGTGTCATTAGTTGCAAAGAGTGTTTCTAAATTTTCATGATTGCCATTGAAAATTGAGGTATAGACAAGGCATCCGATGAAAGCTTCTAACTCGATAACATCAAGATCTTTCAGTTCAGTTCTATTCAGATTGGTGTACTGGGATCTTATTTTGGCAAGTTTTTTGTTTGTCCAGAGTAAAACTAAACACTAAATAACTACTGTCACACTCACGAAGGATCTACTTGTGTTCCGATTCTTTGAGATTTGGTTTTCAAAAGAGGAACTTTCATAACCATGTTATGTTGACGTGTACGGGATGATGGACGTACTTCAGTTTTGCTCCATATAAATCGATTTTTGCCATAAAAATATTTTACACGATTTATTAGCGGTTGGTCATCTTTACTTACGTCACCAATGTTGTTCGCTGGTTGTTCTGAGGCGCTATCATGATCAGAGGTCTTGCAGTTCTCATCTTGGACTTCATCAACGCCACTAGGGTCTCTATCTACTTCATCATACCATTTTAGAAGTGTTTCTTCGTAATCTAAATCACCAAAACAAACTCGTTTTGACGGTCCGGCCATATTCGCACCAAAACTTCCCAACTGTTTTTATTACGTACACCCAGACCTGTGAGACTGTTCTCTGAGGAAATACTTAATCAACTGACCTATTTCTAATCTCATATATCTGATATTTTGTTTACTGGTCAAACAACCAATCACGTTTAGAATATATGAGGTGTCTTTCAGATGACACCTCCGTTGTTAAGGGTTAAAATTGATTTCCCACAATACAACAATATAGTTTTACTGTAGCTTTATACGTAGTTGACAAATCATAATCGTAGCAAGTGTAAGGCAAGACAACATTAACATTACTCACATAAAGCAACCAATACATTGAATTACATTTAAATTATTAGAGCCTAAACTATATCTTAGCCAATGTTTCATGTTATATACATGAATCACTTTCCACCAATTTTTTTGTGTCATTTGGTCTTGCACGACGTATCTGTCATTGAAAAATACCATGCTTGCTTGATAAGATCCTTTAAATTTGCTGATATCGGGTATGCTGGCATGAACAGCGGACCTAAACAACAGAACTTGTCTGTACGCTGATATATAAACGAATCGAAATATATACAGAAGTAAGAATAGGTAATCCAACTATTGTATCATTATACAATCTCCATAGGAATCTACTGAGATAGTCAAGCAGTGCTGAAAGTGTTAAGGGCGTTTACTTTTCAATCCAAGCTAACGTGAGGCTGTCTGCTCACCTTTACAGTTCTGTTCCGAAAGAAAACAGTCACGTTGATGTGGGCACCAATTTGCTGCGATGTGAGGGTAATAAATGGGAAACCGAATGACCACAACTCCCACTGGATCAACACTTTAAAATTAACTAATAAAATCGCTCCTGGATCTCAGTAAAAGCAACACCATCATGGTTTTCTTTACTAGGCACGATGATATATGCCGATTCTGTTCAACACAGAAGATATCACTTAAGAAGACATTAAACTGCTTCAGAGAAATCAATTCGAACTAAAAGATTCAGATTGTTCTGGTCAACCAGTAGAGGCCGTCTAAATGATTATTTTCCTTACTCGTAAGATACAGGTAATAATCGGCAATACTACAGACCACAACGGTTAATTTATTCAGGACATATGTTTCGAAAGCCCATAGTCTTTCATTATCACAATCGATATTCCGTTGATAATGAAGATCTTTCGAAACACATGCCACGAATTAATTACGCGTTGTAGTCTGTGGTATTACCGAATATTATCTGTATCAGGCATATTGGTTGTTTTATGTGTGCTCGAATAAATTGATATAATTATATTAAAGTCTACGTCAACTGCAATCAAATTGAAAAAAAAGGTTATCTCGTTTAAAATTTCATCCACGTAATCGTAGGGAAAAAATCAGTTCTTCCCCCAACGACTGTTCAATTTACAACATCCAACAACCCCTATAATACGGTAACGGTAATGTGCGTCCCATTCATCAATTCCGGAAAATTACCGACCACCCACGTATTAACTAATGAACGTCGCTGCGGCAATCGGGCATGGGGTACAGCGAGCTGCGTTAAGACATTATTATCGTCTGCATCGGACTCGCATATTGTACATACATACTACTACCTACAAGAAAGTCATATGTCTTTGAATGTTCGTCGAGATCTGAAACCAGCGTTGCATAATCGGGCCCCTTCACACACATCCAAGCATCCATTAGTCTTCTTCTTGCCGTCCGCGCGTATACGCTACCGCTTCGGATAATTTATCTTGTAACAGCAGCCGAATCCATTTCCACAACATGCACACACATGTTTGCCTGACGTGTATATGTAATAGGCGTAAAGGCGAAGAAATAATTAAGGAACGCATGGTAGGTTCGGGGGTTATTCCTGTGCTGCGGTGTTATTACCAGAGGTGTTTTGGAAGTCTTGTTCGGATAAGATTGATTCCTGATATCCAAGTAAAATCTTGGTTGTTAATAAAGATGAAACTGGTTCTGTTAATGAAAGCAAATGTTGAAAAGTTTAGTATAATAATTAAAGCCCATACATCTAACAGAACTTTTCAGGCATGATTAACGTTTATGATTAATAAGATGACACCGCATATTAGGTCACATCATTGACTACTTGACGTTTTATTATGTATAATTTTTTTTTCTACTCTTCTAGATGCTTATATATGACTACCCACGTGCTCTGCAGTATCTGTCCCGCCTCCTGGTTCAAGATCAAAATGATTGAAGTAAGTAAGACAAGAAGAGAGAAAAACAGCGTGTGTAGAACTATATCGGATTGGTTATTTGGTATATAACGCACACAGGTTTATAATAAAAATACTTAGTTCCAACTATTCAGATAATAACATTATACAAGGAGTAATGAATAATTACTTTCAGTCGCAAATAGAAGTTTGTATCTATAACACGATGAAAATCTTTACGAAACTATGTTTGTAATTTTGAATATATTTCGTACATATCTGAAATTATTGATCTTACGTTTGATATTTAAAGATTATTTAGTGTCCACACGTAGATGACAATCTTTGTTAAGTTATTTTTGTGTATGATACATTAAATCTTTAAAGAGCATGAGAAATAATTTATTGATAATAATACTTAAGTAATATTTGATATTATCGAAACTCAACAATATTAATGAAAGTTGCTTCAATTATTTTCTAAGATAATGTAGCAGCTGGGAATGAAATATAATATTATTGGAAGTGTGGTCTTTAGGGTAAGAGGTTTGGAGAACTCTGTTCAAGAACATAGTTTCTTCAATGCTGTATTTGTATTATCTACCCTAAACTGATATTTAAATACCTACACAACAGGAAAGGTAGTACAAGAATACCCAACGCCTTGATTCACAATGATGTAGTTGTGGATGATCCGTGCAGTATTGTTGACGCTTTTGCAGATCGTTTTTCATCTATTTACAGTGTTAGCTCTGGTTTTCCTCTAGATTTTTGTCAAAATGATTGTGTTCCCTTTTGTTTACCTTACGTTACGGAGGATGAGTTGGTCCAACTAATGTCTAAGTTCCCAAATTGCAATACTTCTGGTGACGACTTAATTCCATCTTTCATAGTTTGTGATGCAGGATATACCTTAGCAAGACCTCTTATGGTGATTATTAATCTTTCTATTAAAACAACTGTATTTCCTTCATTATGGCGACGTGGCAGAGTAGTTCCTGTATTCAAGAAAGGTGCTAACAATTGTCTCGAAAATTATCGGCCTATAACAATACTTTCCAATTTTGCGAAATTATACGAAAACGTAATGTATTCATGTATATATAGCAATGTTAAAGCTTCTATATCGCCGCATCAACATGGTTTTGTTAAGGGGAGATCCACGGTAACGAATCTTGTTAGCCTTACACAATACATGTGCCAAGTATTGGATCAGCAGGGTCAGGTAGATGTTATCTATACTGATTTTAGTCACGCTTTCGATAGTATTGATCACGGTCTACTTTTATATAAGCTATCTGCTTTTGGACTCAGTCCTGCACTGTTACGACTACTCTGGTCATATTTGAATAACAGATGTAACTATGTGTTTTATAATGGGTTTACGTCTTCTAGCTTTATTCCAACCTCTGGTGTACCCCAAGGTTCCAACCTTGGACCACTACTCTTCGTATTGTATATTAATGACCTTCTAAACTCATTATCCTGCTCGGTGTTGGCATATGCAGATGATTTAAAAATTTACACTTGTATCCAATCAATCAATGATGTCATACACTTACAAGACAATCTAAATATTATCAGCACTTGGTGTTCTATATTTAGTTAAAATTTAAATATAAATAAATGTTGTTATGTTACATACTGTCGAAAAGTTAATCCAATTGTATCGGTGTATGCAATACAAGATGCATATTTGCAGAAAGTTGAAATAGTGAAAGACCTTGGAGTGTTTTTTGACAGTCGTTGCTCTTTTTCCCACCACATTCTAAACTTGTCCTTATCTGCTTCTCGTAGCCTAGGTTTTGTTCTGCGTTCCTGTAAATATTTCAATAATGTTCGTGTTTTTAAAAGTCTCTTCTGTAGTCTGGTTTTGAGTAAATTAGAATATGCGTCTCAAGTATGGTCACCACAGTATGTCTACTTTCAGCTTGCGGTGGAGAAGATTCAGCGACGTTTTTTGAAATATTTATCTTTTAGAAATAATGATGTTTATCCACCCCGGGGCATTGATTACGCGACGCTGTTAGTGGAGCATGAGATGGATGCTCTTAGTTATCGTCGAGAAAGACAAGGTGCTCGCTTCATATGTAAATTAGTTAATTATGCCACTGATTGTCCATTTCTCCTGTCATCCCTAAATTTCTCAGTTCCAAGACTATCTTCCCGTTACTCATCCACGTTTTCGATCCCATTCTCAAGAACTAACCTGCTACAGTCATTACCACTGACAACGATGTGCCGAGCTGCTAATATACATTATAATGATATTTTCCTGGACTCCATCAATCTATTATTGTAATTTGTTTCTATATATATATATATTTTTTTTTATACGTATGTGTCTATTGTATTTACTTTAAAATTTTGTCCTGTAATTGGCCTTAGCTGTTGGACAATAAAAGCATATTATTATTATTATTATTATTATTATTATTATTATTATCTTAATATAATAGGTTGTGGGAATGGTCTATCCATCCCTTTTTATATCTGTAAATAGAATAATTGTACATACATACAAGTTTACTAATTAAAAAGAACTTGACATTCGGTTTATGTAAAATTTTTTATAAAAAAGAGCAAATCATTTTATAAAAACTTAGGCAAATAAATAAAAAATTTCAGTACGCAACATTCTCAATTCCAGTTAAATAAGTTTAAATTAAATAAGGTTTTTTTGGTTCTGTATAGGCCTAACGTTAAAACAAACAATCATTAAAAAATAGGCTGAAAGACGGAGATAAATATGAAAAATGTAGACATGATATTGGAGCTTATCAATGCGAAAGTTTGGTTAAATAAAGGTCAAGAGCTCTCAGCGAATGTTCGCCTTTCTAGTAGGTATTAAATAACGATTAGTTAAAAGTGTTTGGTTCTGTAATATCGTAGAATGGGGTGGGGTTTCTTATGCCCGATTTTTCAGTGTCGGTTTTTACCCAATTTTTGGTTTCAAGTTCAAGTTCAGAGTTTAAAGTTTATTACAGTGACAGTTAAACTCTGAACCGAATTAGAAATTGGTTTAAGTTTAAGCCTGCTCTACCTATAGAGCTTAAACTTGAACTTCGATATGAACCCAAACTTAACATGTAAATATAACCTCGAAAAACCTAAACAAGGGGCTCATGGTTCAAGTTAAAGTTTAGAGCTCAGTTGAACATTTACTTAAACTAAGATTGAAATACCGGGCATTAATAGATCGAGACATTTAGCTGAACTGACCATCCACAAATTGTCCGACTTAGATCGGTATCTGCTGTCGTATGCACTGTCGGTTGTGTGACACCCGGCAGTGCTATATTCGATCTTGTCCAGCAAAGGAAATGAGTTTGGAGTTAGTCCATTGTCGTCAGTGTTATATAATATAAGTTTAATAGCGAACTGCGATGAAATTAAGTCTTGCAGAGCGATTCCAACAGTATATCACGAGCGCCTATTATGAAAATCTTAAAAAATGATGAAAAATCAAAATTAGTGTAACGATACTCTATAAATTTCTGGTTACTTTATATGTCACAAATAAAACTTTAGATATTTCGGTTTACTTTCCTTCCGGCTCATTTGTTGTGTCCTATAAATTAATTTTGATTCATTTCGATAAAGTCTTCCACAATCAAGTCGTTCTCTTCTAATACTGTCCTTTTTAGTGAAACTGTAGAGGGGAGTAATAGTCGAACCATTCATCTGAACAGTCTCCAAATCAGAAGAATTTATTTCATTTTCTGGCGATTCTGATTGTTGGCCAATGTCATTGAGCTGTCTTCAGAACAAAGATCGAAACATTTGACACTCTCAGACGATTGTTTCTTATTATCCGAACCGAAGATGATATTTTTGCTATTAGTTGGATCAAATTTGAATTGAATTTTTTGTTATTGTAGCTGTTTACACACTTATGAACCTTGCCTTACAAACCTTTGCCTTTACAAACTTTATCAGGGATAAGAATCGTTTGCTTAAGTGACTTATTTATCTAACATTGGTTGCCTGGATATTGATTGTAAGATCACCACAGATTTTTTGAATCTTATCTGATGATTGTTTTGAGAGTAATAACTTGCTATCTGCTACCCAGTTTGTCTTCAGTTCAGAATATAGTTTGTCAGACTGCTCTACTAAAGATTTGTTTGATACTCGTACAATCCCTAACGAGACACTGCTACATAAGTGGTACACTATTTTATAAAAGTTTGTGTCAACGTAGCATGGTGTTTAACCTGCATTTTTGTTAAAATAACCAACCGAAGCAGGAGGCTGCCACCCGTGCCAGTTTTAATTCTGTCTGTTTACGTTTAATTTTATTTACAAAAACATTCACGACTGAAATCTAAATTAATAATTCATCTTTGTAGGTAATGCAAACAAAGTTAGTGCTAACCTGTGTTGCTGATATTGCTGTCGTAAAGATACAAACCATGCATGTGACTCTAATTAAAATTTAATCTCTATATAAATCGAAACAACTGGATTATTTGCATAAACTAGTTCAGGACTGACTGGGTTACGAAGGTAGTTTGTGTTTGAATTCACTTCTAGATTAAAATATAGTCCTGTAGAAATGTACCGCGGCTCTAAAAGCATACAGTTGAATTAAATAGAACATATTCTGGTCTAATTATTCTATTCGAGAGAACACGCTGTTACAAGTGGAACTCATAGGTACAAATGTGGTTCCAGAGTTCTCATTTATAATTTAATTTAGTTTTAGTTTTAATTTTAAATTTGTATACACATCCTATTCTAAACGAGACGTGATAAAAATGTTGAATACTCAATGCATTTTTCAACTAACCCGCAAAGTTTACGCGATTATTTTCCTGCACTATTGTTCGCAATTCCTCGCTGTTTGTGGGTGAAAAAAACGATCTGCAATACGAACAGAAACGTCTGAGAGCACATTTCTGATATTTTTGTTTCGAATATGCAGCGCGGAACGATGGTAACAGTTCACTCAGGTAAACTTTACTAAAACAGCTGCCACCAACTCGCCGATATTTTAATACCCATACCGCGGAAACGGAAATACCGTTGAGGAACCGGGGAATTACGCAAAACCGTGAAGTAGAGAAGTGAAGATATTTATATACGGTTTTCAGGATATGCCGGACCATATCAACAAATTTCCGCTCGAATTATTTTCCAACTGTGTTAGTGACGCTCGAGTTATTTTAGCCAACCGCGTAGTGACGGTGCATCGATTAAGTTTTCTGAATTTGCGGGGATTTTACCCGCACAAGAGCATCCACTTGTTAGTTAATACGTATCAGCAGTTACGCATCAGTTTATACAGTATAAGTTTTGCGGGGAAACTAACTTTATTTCCTCTGCCTATCTACGTTTGAAACATTTAATTCACCGGTCTATTACAAAAGAGTAAAACTTCCACTACAAGAATTAGATTCAATCGATATTCACCCGTGGGGTAGTTAGATTCACGACGACTTCTTCACTAAGACTAGATCATTATCAGAATATCGATTCGCGATAAGAAGCTCTGAATTCCAACGTTAATCCTGGCAAGGATTATTTTGCTTTCGTCGAATGTGTATCCGTGCCTTGTCTAGTGGGAACGGTTCCTCTTATTGTAAAGATGTCTGGATCGTAGAAACCAACAGGAAACATACGTAACATCCAGCCGGCTGGATATAAGCCGGGATAATACTACGGAAGAGATGTCTAAGCTTTAGATAAATGCCTAATTCACTTCTTAATTGCGTATTAATCACGAACGACTGTCTCTCAGATTGAATGTAATTGAAAGCGAACTTGCTCGTGATACCCGTCAAGGTGAAAGCCGGATGATTAAATCCTACCAGACATAGTAGTGTCATTGAAAATTGGGGGAGATTTAGAAAAATTTTTGATTAACATACGATTAGGGAAGATTGATGTGATAATTATCTAGAGGTGTTCTAAGGTTATGTAGATGCTATGTCACAACTATAAAGTATATTGGTCCTAAAACGGTACCATTGCAAAACAAACATTGCATTAAGCCAAGAATATCTAATTAATCATTCATGTAATGTACAAAACGTCTTTTACAGCGAAGCTTAATTCCCTCTTAACACAAATATTCCCCATACGATCGATATAAAGGCGGTAGAGTATGTATCTGCCAACCATAAAAGATTTATAGAACATAATTCCTTACATAAATATTTTCGCGCTTAAACGAAAATGCTGTCGCCGTGACATGCAAATAGATGGAGTGCTTTTACGTGTTACTCGGGTTGATTCCGTTGTGGGCTAAGGCGTCGCGAGGGCCGCCAACGCTCTATCTCCGATTGTATTCCGAACAACGTCGATGGTACTGTAAACAATTCAGATGCAAGGAGCAGTGTGCTTCCGTTTGCTGACGGTTGCGACGGCTTGTCTAAGTGAAAAAGGGAAGATACAACGTTTGGTCTTTGCATCGCGTGCATTTATAGAAAATGCGGATAAATTTGGAACGACGTTGATCGTTTCAGGTTGAAAAGGAGTAGAATTATGGCAGTGTATAATCTAGCTAATAGGTTATAATAACACTTGTGTTAGGTTTTTATAAACTGCGAAATAATAATTTTTTTTTTTTAAGTGAGGAAAAATGCCTTAACGCACCATCAGGGACGAAACCCGTCCCCGGTGTGTGGGGCCACCCACTAAAAAACCTCACTTTTGTCAGGTGTAGAATCCATCCCGGAACCGCTGGTCGCATTACTTCAGGATGGCACCTCGTAGTTAGCCTCGGTCGGCTGCCTCCATTGCTTGGGTCTCTCTTCTTCTTCTTCAGCACCTTCTCGACGAAGGTGGCGATCTTCTGCCAGTGGTCGTGTCCGGACAGCATCGTTTGCACGACGTTATCCGGCGTTAGAGGTCCTACTTCGTGTTGTAGTGCGGCTCTGTAGTCACTCCACCTCTCGCATTCGAAGAAGGTGTGGTGAGCATCATCTTCCGCAGAGTCGTGATACTAACATGTCGCGTTCTCTGCTTTACCCATTCGAGCCAGGTATGCGTTGAAATACCCGTGTCCGCTGAAAAACTGTGTGAGGTAGTAATTTACCTCGCCGTGGTCTCGCTCCATCCACTCCGTGATGTTGCGGATCAGTCTGGCCGTCCACCGTCCTCTCGTGTCGTTCTGTCAGCGCTCTTGCCAACATTGTCGTGTGAGCGCTTTAGCGTCCGCTCTTGCTTGTCGTGCACCGACGTCTCGTCGTCTCTAGTAGACTCTCTTCTTTTCTAGAGCTAGTAGGTCTATCGGAGTTACTCCTGCGATCACGAGCACCGCCGGTTCGGAAACCGTACGGTAGGCGCTAGCGATCCTGAGTGCTCCCCGTCGCTGTACTGAAGCCATCCGCTTTCTGTATTTGTCCTGCTGTAGGGCGTTAGCCCAGATCTCGCTTCCATACAACAGTATGGAATGGGTGACGGTCATTAGAAGACGGCGTTTACTCGCCGTCGTTCCTCCTACGTTGGCCATTAATCGGCTCAGCATCGTCGTTACCTTAGCGGCCTTATCGCTCGACGACTGAATCTGTTGCCAGAAGGTCATCTTGCTGTCGAGCCGCAGTCCGAGATACTTCACGGAAGTTGTAGTGGTTATGACTTCCGTATCCACCGTCATCTCGATCTCCCTAGGGATTCTGCTCCTGGTCAGTAGAACGACCTCGGTCTTATCCGTTGCCAGGGTCAGGCCGTGTTCGTCCATCCATGTGGTGACTCTTCTCATTACCTGGTTGAGCCGTCTCTGGGCATCCGCCTCGTCACGCGCTAAGATGACTGCCGCTACGTCGTCTGCGTATCCTATCAGATACGCATCTTGCGGCAGCTCCATTCGGAGGATCCCGTCGTAGGACACATTCCATAAGTCGGGGCCAAGTATGGAGCCCTACGCCGTTCCCGCTGTTATCTTCTTCGTGCACGACCCGCCTGCGGTGTCGTAGACCAGCTTCCTGTCGCTAAGGTAGCTGCGTATCATACTAAGTAAATAGGATGGCGTGTCGAACGTGTTCTGCAAGACGTCCAACATGACGTCCCATCTCGCCGAGTTGAAGGCGTTTTTTACGTCCAATGTGACGAGCACCACCAGGGGTCTCGAGTAATGATTTCCCCGTTGAGCGGCTTCGAAGGTTTCCACTACCTGCGCTACGGCGCCGACGGTGGAGTGTCCCTTCCTGAAGCCATGCTGTCTCTCGGACAGGCCTCCCGCGTCGTCTATGCTGCTCTCCAGTCGCGTTTTGAGCAGTCTTTCTAGTAGCTTTCCAGCCGTGTCGAGCATACATAGCGGTCTGTATGCCGATGCCCTGGTCGGATCGCCCTTGCCTTTGCTTATCAGCACTAGTCGCTGTACCTTCCATCTCTTGCAGAACGCTCCTTCTGTTAAACAGCGGTTGTACATGTTCAGAAGCAGATCTGGGCAGACGCGCGCCACAATCTTGAGAGCTTCAGTCGGAATTCCGTCGGGTCCAGGTGCCTTCCGGTTTTGTAGGGAGTTCGCCGCTCTTGACAATTCATCTCCGCTAAAAAGCGGGATGTCGTTCAATAGCTCGTCCTCCATTTCCGCAGTTCTCTCCGGATGGGTAGGGAACAACGTGTCAACGATGTTCCGCATCCGATCTCGTTCGAGGACTGGATTCGCCGTCTTCGTCGTAAGCTTCTGCATGACGATCTTGTACCCAAGGCCCCATGGGTCGTTGTCAACGTCCTGCCGCAGCTCCTCCCACTTACGTTTCTTGCTCCTGTAGATGGCGTTCTTGAGATCTCTCTTGGCGTTCCTAAAGTCCTCGGACTCTAGTTCTGCCGCGTTCGGATCTCATCGTCTCACTCTGGTTATTCTCCGCGTCACCTGTAAGCATCGTTTCCGGAGGGTTGCAATCTCGTCGTTCCATCAATACGCAGATCTTTTATTGTGTTTCCGCTATCGGTTGGGATACGGGAGACGGAAATAAAAATAATAAAAAAAGACACGCAGAAGGATATTCGGAATGGTGTTAGGCACCGACACTTTGGACCTACCTGATGGTGGGGGTTGAATCCTCGAAGGCGGCTTATCTCAGATCTCAGGGTGCGCTACTGTTTTCTCTATTATCTTCGAGATTCAATAGATACTTACCCCGGAAAACAGAAGGCAAGTAAGTAGTTTGGGGTAGTTCGATAATGTCAAACGCAAATAAATTTGTAGGCATAAACAGTTATTTAATAAAAATAAAATAAAAATAAATGTTGACAGTAAATAATAATAATATTCGTAAATATATTTCTTAGGTGACTTGATATATTGAATATTTTGAAATGGACTGTACCTGTATATATCTAGGAACACACTATACTAGTTCCAATCTACAGACTGTTACCTCACATAAAATCTTACAAATTTATGTCAATTCAAATTAGTTGGAAATATAATAATACAGATTGAACCATGCAAATATACTAGGCGGTAAATAATTTAGACATATATAACTATATCTCGAGCAAAATATGTCTAGTACTTTACGTTACATTTTATAACAAATTAAAGAAACTTTAACGTTAACTTACGTTTTACATGCAAACAAAAGAAAAACAAATAATTAACTTCAGAAATTTAAGCCGATGGCTTATTCAATAATTATTACAGTGACCCGAATAAAATAAATGAAATTAATGTGACCTGTAGAGATGTCAGAGGACCTCTTTGGAAGCCTCACAAGGGATTTGCTGGGCGAATTACCATAAATGTTGCTCGATATAGTTGTTCGGAGTATCTGAGACCTTAGATACTTTATTCCAGAATTCAGAGCTTGATGGTAACGTACCAAGCAGTTTACTAGGTGCCAAAATTATTCGAGCTCCTAAAGCTTCTAAAATATGATAAGATAAACGGAAAATTAGAAAAAGCAAAATGGAGAAACATGTGACTAAGAAACTCACCTCTTCGGAGCACATGAAGGAAAATCTCGGTTGAAATACCCATCCGTTTTCAACTGAAGCATTAAAACGAAGATACGATGATTCCTAAGAGAATCTAAAAGGTATTTTCGAACCTTGGGCCGTTAAATCCACTAAACTAGTGATAGTCCTTCGAAGACCAAAAATACTAAGCCACAAGATTTTCAACCGTAGACAAAACTCTAAACGTGTTGTTCATATGAACGACGAGCGGGAACTGACTTCAAAAACGGAAATAGTCGTTACCACAAGAAATCATCCAACAGCAGGGAATTATAAAATGAATTAGGGAATTTTTTAAAACTAACGGTTGGCTACGCTGAAAGACGAACGCGAAAGACAAGAGCTAACTTCAGATAATAACAAACATTTGACATCTAACCTACAAAATGCACTGGAATGAACACGAATAGAATTATTTATAAAACAGGTAAATATACGCACGGCGCAGGTCGGCCATATTGGTACACCACTTTACGTCAAATACGTAGATTCTAGTGTATATGTCATGTACGGTTGTATTATTTGATTATTTCAGTTCTTACAGGTATATGATATATGGTTTCTTGTGCTCTACCTAGTTGCAAGAGTAGAAACAGCGTTAACAAGAAGAATTCGTCAAAAATAACATTTCATATGTCAGTGTTTGACATAAAAACAATGTGCAGGGCCGTAATTCGAAAATTTCAATTGGTGCGCCGGTATGTAGGTACATAAATAAACTATTACATATTGAGCGTTTATATTGTCAAATTATGACATTTATGGACCTTGGGCCTAATAGACGTGGGATGACGTAATTAATTTTAAATAAAACCATCTCTTAAGTGGAGGCTTAATAACAATTACAATTTTCAGTAGTCCGGACCTGGTGAGGCAACCATATTGGTACACCACTTAAGCCCTGCCCAGTGCGCCGGTTTGAACATACAGGAAATATGCTTCATAGCGTCTCCTTAGTATACTACCTCAATGATTAAAACGAACAAGGGGAAATAATAAGCAAACCACTAACTTACTATAAGAGAAACACATGAAATACATATTTAATGAACTGTCGAAGGAATTAGAAGTCAGATCGAAGCATATCGGAACCTAAAAACTATATATCGTAAGGTAAACGAACATTTACTCGTAACAAATGTTTAACCTGTTCTTCCACTCAACCTCCGACTACACTAAACCTAACTTAAAAACTAAAACTACAACTAATAGAGAGTTAACCTATATAATTAGTGGCACAAAATATGTGCCAAAATGAAAACCAAATCTACATTCTACCTTACTGCCTTCTCATCAAGTAGCCAAAGAGACACTTCTTAAATGTGTTAGTAGACGGAGCCATTTTGATTTTAGTTGGTATGCTATTATAGAATCGCGTAATTTAGTATGAAAAGCTTCTTTTGAATTGTACCGCCCTGTGCATCGGTGGAGTTAGAGTACCTTTAAATCTTACATTAACAGTATGAACATCCGTCCTAAATCTAAGTTTACGATACAAATACGACGGTTTTTCCGTAAGAATAATTGTATGAAATAAAACAGCAGCGTGCAACAGTCTCCTACTTTTTAAATTCAACTACTTCAAATCATTCAATCTGTGGGATACATGTTGACCACGCCGTATGCCAAATATTAGTCTGCTACAGGAATTCTGAATTTTTTGCACCTTGCGCATTTTGTATGAAGTAATATATGAACCATATAATGAGTCATAATAATTTAAACGATACAAGACAAGGGATTCGCAAAGAAGTTGTTTTTTTTTTAATTAAAATCCAGATACTCCCAAATTAATTTTTTCTTGAAAAAATACATTTGTTGTCTATTTCTACATTAACTGGAACCCAATAAACAACTTCTCATTATAACTCTTTTTATTTTTTTTTAGTAGTTGTTTAGATAAGGGCCGACGTTTTTAAAGGACAGTTGCATTATAAGGTGTAATCAGAACTAACTTAAAAAAACTTAAGTTTATTTAAATACAATCTTCAATTTAATATTGGAACATAATAAACATAAAAAAATATTGCGTGTGATATTTAACAAAACATTGTTTAGGATGTAACCCCACTTTGCATTTGGCACACCTAAATTGAACTTTCTTGTGGAACCGTCCACATCTGATTTGATTTTCTTGGTAAACAATCAAATGATCTTTACTATCAAATCGCGAAATTTCGTTTTCATTGACACTTGTTCGTATACGTCCTCTCTTAGTGTTTTTCTTGTGGGTTTTTAAAATACCTTTACAAAGAGATCAAAAAAACTATAGAAGTAGACATGAAAAGGCAGCTGACCTTTTGCTGCGATTATTTTGTCAACGAATGATAAGACTATACTTGCGCCCAAACCCAAGTCTTTGTATCTTTCTGAAAGATTTGTGGTAGATCCTTGATATGGTTGAAAACATTCTATGTTTATAGTTGTGGCCATCCAAAATTTAAAACCCCATCTAATGGGCTTGCCCCTGATAAATTGTTTCGAACCATGCAGTCCAAAGTACGGAATCATGGACTCGTCTACACTATGATTTTCTTGTATAGGGGCAAAAGAAAGAAATTTCTGGTTTAATCTTTCTAACTGTGGACTAACTTTGGCAAATTTGTCACCAACTTTTAGATTTGTATTGTCACAACAGTGTAAGTTTTGCATTATAAAATTAAAACGATTCCGTGAAATTGCGGTGTACACAGCATCAGAGCTGTTTTTCCAATACAAAGATCTTCTTGAGACACTTGTAATATATCCATTTCTGTTATGTTGCACTGCATAAAGATTACTATAATTTAGTATCATTTGTCAAAGTTTCTCGTCAAAGGAAGACATATTATTATTTGCCGTATTTTCATCTTGCCATTTTGGTAAATTAACATTAACTATAACAAAATCATCAAATAAAGATTGACTACACCTGTGGGCTTGATCCTGAACCTTCCACATGCTTCTAAAATAACTGATGTAGACCTTACTGTAAATTGTCCTTTTTTTTCAAACTCTTGCTGCAGTATGATATTGATTTCACTACCACTATCCAGTTTAAATTCTATAATTCTGTCTTCGACTTTAATATTCTGCATCCATACTGTCTTATGTTCCGATGTGATTTCAGTAATGCTGTCTGTTACGAAGCACACTTCATCTTCTGTTACTGGTTTTATCTTTTTCACCCTGCCTTTCCAAACGCTTTACATTTTCCATAACTGTGATGTTTATTTATTTTCTTGCTCTTTGTTTTGGCCAGGCTTTGTATATTTTTTATTTTCTTTTTCTGTACTCTTCTGTTTACTTACGCTATCTATATTTTTGTTTTGTAATTATTTAATTTGTTTCTTCGTAGTCTCATTCAATTTACATAGTTCTATAGCTTTTTCATATTTAAGTCGCTCACATTTAATAGTTTTTCTTGTCTCGAACACCAAGTACCAGTCTGTCTCGTATCATTTCATCCATTTTATCACCATACTCACATTATTTTCCCAGATTCTGTAATGCTTGTATAAATTGATCAATAGTCCTACCTTCCCCTTGCAATCTTTTATTGAAAACAAATCTTTCGTATATAATATTCTTTTTAGGTGTCATGTATGATTCCAATTCAATCATCATAATCGTTTTTCTCCTCTTCCGTTAGTTTTAAATTATTATAGACTTCAATACCATCTTCTCCTATAATATTTCGAAGAATTGCTACTTTAACATCAGACGATTTTCCTGTCGCTCTCATATAAATTTCAAAAGACTGCTTAAACTTTTTCCAGATATTATTTACATTGCTAGTAAGTGGCAGTGCTGTAGGTATTCTTGCATCCATTTTTATAATTGTGCTTTTCATCACGTGTTACTTTTTAATCGATTGTAATCTTCTTACATTATGCACTTTTTGCTTTATATTTTCTGTTACTTTACTAAGTAATTCTTATTTATATATTTTACTGTAGTATTTTTCATAATTTGTCCTCGTCGCCTTGTTATATCTTAATTTATATTATTTTAAAATAAGACATGGTGTACTAGTTAACATGTTTATTAGGTTACTAACTCACGCAATACCAACCTTACAATATCTATCTAACTACATATACAAAATGTCCCCGGATTGAGTTTACAAGAGGAAAAAAATGTTTATTTTTGATTTTACAAAAAAGTGCTAAATGAATAAAATTTTTTGCTTAATTTCTGTCAAACCCCTATTTGGAATTACAATTTTTTTTCGAAAAAACAACTAGGCTAGTAACAATAATGTTTAAAACTATTCTATTAAATCGCCACCCCTTTCAGCACACAATTCGACTCTAAGCCGCAGTTCCTTGTAACTGTTGTGAATTTCTTCAAGCGTCAAGGATGCAACAGCATCTCTAATGCGATTTTTTAATACTTTCACATTGTTAGGCAAGTTGTCCATGTAGACTAGTTGCTTTAACCGTCCCCGCAAATAAAAATCTAAAATTGTTAAGTCAGGGCTTCTTGGAGGCCACAAAACAGGACCATTCCAGCCAATCCAATTATTTTCGAATTTTTGATTGAGCCAGGCAGCTACGATGCGCGAACGGTGGGCCGGATAACCATCCTGTTGAAAATACATCCTCTGCCGATAAGCAAGTGGGAGTTCACTTAAACCATCCCAGAAAAAAATGCTCAACATTTCCAAATAATTGTGCTGATTTACATTAGCATCAAAAAAATATGGCCCTATTATTCCATGATAAGAAACAGCACACCACACGTTTACTTTAACAAAGTATTGACGTTTTGATGCAATTCTAAAGTGAGGATTAGTATCACTCCAATAACGAACATGTTGTGACGAAACGGTACCATTGCTAGAAAACGTTGCTTCATCGGAAAATATAATGCTTTTGTGAAAATTTTGATTCTCCCATCCACATGCAAAAATAAAGACGTTTCTCATCATCTTCCGGTTCTAACCTATGATTAAAAATCGGTTTATAGCGGTATAATTTACGTTCCTTCATAACTCTTTGAATATGGGATTTGCTCATATTCAGTTGAAGCGCTCGTCTCCGCAATGAAAGTTTAGGATTATCTTGCACCGAATCCAAAATTAAAACTGTAGTAGCATCATCTTGATCACGTACTACTTTCTTTTTCTTTAAATTTAGAACAGAACCAGTTTCTAAAAATTTTTTACGAACTTCCTTATACCCATACGGGAAACAGTTACTTCGGGAAATTTTGTATTAAATTCTTCAGCAATACGCCGATAGCTCTTTTCCCCAATACCGTGATAACGCTAACATTTTCATCGAAACTTACAGAATTACAGTTTGAAGTTATTTTTGACAAATAAATTAGTGTTTGACATTTTCAAGTCAAATGCTTCTACCATTATAAAATAATAGATGTACTGCGTTGAAAAAAATTAAAAAAAAAAACATAGATAAGTGGTACTCAAATTCTAATTACAGATTTGGTCATTTGAAATTAAGCAAAAAATTTTATTCCTTTAGCACTTTTTTGGAAATTCAAAAATAAAAATTTTTTCTCTCTTGTAAACTCAATCCGGGGACATACTGTATAACAATATGCTGCTTCTCAGCTGATAACAAAAAACATGAGCTTTCTACAAAAAAGAATCATAATTTGTAATTTACTATTTTAGTGCTAGCATATTTAATTATAAAATTGGTCCGCCCAGAATGGATGGATTTTTAGAAACTATTGTGTCAGTCAACGTGTTAAGCATCCAAAATTTTCATCTAGGACGGAGAAAAACTGTGAACGTGCTAAATGAGCTTTCACCTCATCGATATTTGGAAATTGAAAGTGTGGTAATGGAATTGTTGGCATTGTATTATTTCATTTTGGTCAGATTTTTTGACTGGAACTAGTATTTTTGACCTTTTTAAGAGTCACTCTTGCAACAGACACATTCATCTACTTCTATATTGTCACCCATGTTTCTCCTAGATGGCATAGCTTACTTCATTATATGACAAACAAGAAATTCTAAATTGAGAGACTTGATCATTTACCTGTATACAGACGTAAAACGAGATGTTAATTGATGGCAGAACACGAAAGCTACTACACGTTCACATTCCATAAACAGCATCGTAAAGACAATTACACATGCAACCCTGTAATGCAACTAAATATGCAATTCTCAGCAAAGTAAATCTGGATTATGCTCGCGGAAATATAAACAAAACTCGAACTGAAACAGTGTTTGTTTAGCGTTTAAATCTAACATCGTTAGAAATTTCATCCGACGTTATCACGTGTAAACATACTATCGGATGGAATGGGTGGGTATTATATATAAGGTACTGCATGCACAAATTCCGTTTTAACTACCGGCTAAAGCTACAGAAGTTAAACATGTGCAGCGCGTATACCATACAACTCCCATTTCAACCATGTCTGGGTAATATTTTAGACTTTTCCAGCTGGATAGGCGGAGCAAGACGGCGACAATATAAGGTCTACAGCAACTTCGTGGAAGGAGCGCACTGTACGGTGCGACTATCCCGTGAGACAGGGTTGTTTTCCCTCTTTTCGCTGTGCGCCAAATTTATGCTATTCCGCAGAGATTCGCGTGTTTCGCAGTACCGCCAAGAAACGTTCGCCGTTTTCTGTTTACGTTGAATACGGCTCCCAACATTCGTTATATGAAGACGTACGAACTACCCCCGAAAAGGAGGCGACCTAAAGTTAAGCGTTCCGTGTGGTACCGTACAATTTAATTGAAATACTACTACTGAGGGGACGGTTTAGGAGATGAAAATGCAGCCAATTATGGATGAACAAGTAAATTTGTTTTTGAAAGCTTCTCTCCTTTTCAGATTTGTTTGAAAAGACGAAAAATTTGACCAACGGTTACTGTTAAGCATTTAAGAGGTGGTGATAGAATCAATAAATTGAAATATTTGAACCAAATTTAATATAAATAAATAAGTTCAAAGTAGCCACCCTAATGTTTGATTTGTATCTTGTGTATGACTTGGTGGACCATGAGTTGAATGGAGTTTGTAAAGGCTGGATTGTATTGTATTTGAGGCATCGAACGCAGGTTGTATTCCGCTGAGCCAAAAATAATAAAAGTGGGAGTTCCTCAAGGTTCTATCTTAGGTCCATTGCTGTTTATTAAAGGTAACGCCAATACGGGCATCACATTTCAGCAATTGCATTCGCAGGGAAGACACTGGACCGACTCAGAACCAGTGTCATAGCAGAATACATTCAAGCAGTTCGTCACCTTATTGAACGTGATCACCGCTTCACCGTCACTGAAATTGCTCCTGAGATAAACATCATAACATATTTACTACCAGCATAGACGTTTACCGTAAATGTTTTCTAGGGGTTATGGCTTTTCGACAGTTTCTCTCTCTTAGAGAACTACAAGAACTCTGGGATGATCTAAATTTTCTTTCTGACGAGCAATCTGGGCCTGTAGACATTGTTGAATTACCACCAGATAGGGTAGATGTCGTAAGCGATGAAGAAGATTTTGATGAAGATTCTTTGGAAGATACACATCCATTAGACGTTCCTGGTAGAATTGAAGTTCATTCTCATGGCCCAGTAGATTCAAATCTATAAAAATATTCGATTTCTGCGGTTGGTTCTTCAACCTCATCAGAGCGTCCACAAAAAAAAAAAGAAAAAGGATGAGTAGTGTTTCACAATGGGAAAAACTATATGCTTCATATTCTACTCGAGACCAAAACGATGTTATTGACTGGGAACTGGGACTGCAAGAAAGCAAAATTTGAAAGGTATTTTAAAAGACAAGACCCTGACAGAAATATTTGAAAAGCTTTTGGATGAAGAACTTATGGTCTATACAGCTCGCCAATCAGTTACATATGCAACCTCAAAACAACCACCATGATTTTTCATTTTCTGTTGACTGCCTGAGAAAGCTTCTAGATGATAACTCCGAACTTGCAAATCAATCAGATGAAAATAAAGATAAGCTATTCAAAATTAGACCTGTTATTGATAGGCTTAACAATAATTTTATACGTTTTGGATTTTTCTCTGAAAATATAAGTATCGATGAACAAATGATACGCTATTATGGACATCGTTATCTCAAACAATATATTCGAGGAAAACCTATAAGATTTGCTTTTAAGGGTTGGACAATGTGTGGCTCAGAGACTGGTTATTGCTACAATATGGAAATATACGAAGAGAAGAACAGAACTGAAAGTAATTCTTCTGGCACTAATTCTTTTGGACTGGGAGGGGATGTAATTATGAAGAAACTGTCTATTATTGATAATCCCCAGGGACATAAATTCCATTTTGACAACTTTTTTACCAATTTTGAATTGATGAAACATCTGAAGAGCAAAGGGATACGCGCCACAGAAACATGCCGTTTTGACAGAATGAATAAGTGTTCTATAAAGACAGAAAAGGAATTGAAAAAGGAACATCGTGGAGCATCATTACACCTCTTAGTATAAACAGGCGTGGAAAGAATGGCGAAAACGAGGAGTGGTTGCCCCAGTGAACGCCAAAACGTGGTAGTCAGCTGGAAAAGTTCTCACGACGGGTTGCACAAGGTGTTCTGCTGCTGCACTTTCTTCTTGACTAGAGAACAATTAATGCAGTTTATTACTGCACTCTTTTAGAACAAATGAAAGCCGCTTATCGAGCGCAAAAAGCGAGGATAACCTATCAGGGATGCCATCAGTGATGACACGACAATATCCGGCCGCATACAACAGACCAAACACGTTTGAAATTGGAGAGGACATTCTGGAAGACCCTTAAACACCCCCCACACAGTTCTGATCTGTTGCTGTGCGATTTCAAACTACTCAAAAGAGGCTTTAGGAAAGCAGCTCTTCAACGACAATGCCGCAGTGGAGGTGTTTGTGCGTTTGTTTATTTTTGTCTTCGTCAATAAAGCTGATAATTGCCCCATCATAGAAGTATGTTCTTGTATTATTATCTTAAAATGGGTCGATTGCTGCTTAGATAGCTGCTGGTTAGGCGGCTACCCAGTGATGTGAGAGATCGCTGAGATTCACGATCCAATTCACCGAGGGGATGGTGACATTTTTCTCAGAGAATTGTATCCCGATCGATTTACCATTATAAACAGTGAGATAATGCTGTAACAAGACCATTGAACACATTTCCACATAGACAAAATACACAGAAGGAGTTGTAATGGTAGTTAGAAGCAATTCAGGTTAAGAAATCGATGTAACTAGCATGCCAAGACCATTGTACTATACCTAATGGTACTTAACCCATAAGTTGTCTCTCAGGCATGGAAGAGGACGCCTCTGTCTCTTTTTACATATTTTGTTTTTTTTTTTTTGAGTTTGTTGTTCATGGAATTACAATGTTTAAAAAATATTTCTCAAAATTTGGGGCATCATTGAGTTGCACTTTAAATAACTCTTAATCTGGTTTTACTAAAACATACTTTAGGTGTTTCGCTTTAAAATGTGTAAAATGTGTGTGTTCGAATAGTGTATTTCATTATGTGATTATGCCTTTCAACCTTACGAAAAAGTAAACCTTTCTCTGTAATTTATCTACGATTTTCCTTTCAGCTGTCTTATATTAGATGAAAATCCTTCTGTCGAATGTCTGAACTTCAAATCTTATCTATACTATACAAACAAACGTAAGAACTAGACCTGAACGGCCATTAGTCCTTTTAAATCTTGAACGTTATCTGAGTACCCGTGTCTAGGTTTACAAATGCGGGTAGTACCATTATAGAAAAGGTATGATCTCATGACAATCCGGGCTTAGCATCTCTATTTAAGTTATTCTATATTAGACCCTCATTCGTTTTCAAAACTTGATATTTGAATTTATATTGTTATTAACATAAAGTTTCCCTAACTATTTCCAAACGCTTTTTCAAAATATTTAGACAGACATATACGAGTACGATGACAAACTGGACCAATCCGTTTCTCTTTGTGGTGATGGAGACCCTTTTATCAGGAATAGTTACGCGATGATACGCCAGGGCAAAAGGACAGTACAGAAGAAGATAGTCGGTCGTGTCCCTTTGACAAAAAACATCCGTGTTGACGTGCAATATAATTACACGTCGTTCACACTCAAATGGTACTGCGTAGGAACTCGACAAAGGGAGATTCTGTAAAGCTTTTGGGGATAACCGCTGAATAGAGACGGGGATTATTTTATCGTATTGTTACTTCTGGCGGAAAATAAAATTGTAGATGAAGGTATAATGTGTACGATGAGGAATTAAAATTATAATTTATTTCCGACTAGATGTAATGTTTACGTATATTAATCATCAATTCTTTTATAATAATTTATAATTTCGTTGAAGGTCATATTTCACCTACTAGCGTATATTTGAATCCTGTCGACTGCGCCAGATAATGGATGATACCTTTTAATAGAATCCAATACGCAATTAATTTATAAATTTTACGCGTAAAATCATTTACATTCCTTGTAGATTAACGGAAATACGTATCCTCTTACATTTGCCCCGACATCGTGTATCTGAAGCAATACAATCGGACATCCTGAGATTGCTATCCATTCCAACGAAACGAAATAATAGAAGCCAAGAGCAAGAAGCGCCCAGTCGGAAGCCCCTTGACAAACGCTTGGATTCCTGCAGAAACTTTGATACAATCAACACATTATGGACGTAATTAAATTGCCCTTATCGCTGGAGTTTGAGGGTGGAAATTGGCCCGTTGACGCGTTAAAACATCGACATTATCGTAAAAATTAAACTGTCGTTGTTAGTTGAAAGCTTAAGGCGATAATTTTCTCTTAGTAGCAATTGTTTAGATAAAATGTTAGACCCTTTAAAAGGTAACTAATTCGCGGATTCAGATTTTCATTGTTTCTTTGTTAATTATGCAATGTATGTATAAAATAAAGTTCTTGAATAGACCACAAAAGAACTACCCTTTAAACAACATTTATTGCCTTATTTCTCCAAACAATTAAAGTTTTATACAGCCGGACAAGGTTTCTTTTTCTCCAAATTTTACTGCAAATATTTGGCAATGGCGTCCAGCCATTTTATAGATTATTGAAGAAAAACGTTGTGTGCAATTGGACATTAAGATGTGAGGGTGGTTTTAAGAAAACTGAAGAGTTATTGTCATTAGTCAGTGCTAGCCCACTTTTCTTCTTAATAATTATTTACTTTTGTTTTTGTATGATATACATGGAAAATCCATGCATCCGTGGAGTTGGCTCAAGTTTTTGAGAAATAATCCATTTGAGTCGGTAGTGACTGCAATTAATAGAACGAATTTTCCTGGACACATCCGTACTGCCCGAAATAGAGTGAGACAGGATTCCGAGCTGAGAAATAGAGTAGCTGCAAAGAAGCCTTTCCTAACTGCGGATAATAAAAATCACAGAATAGGTTTTGCATTAGAATTTCTACCGCGTGATTTAAATTTCTGGGAAACCGGTATTTTTACTGATGAGAAAGTCTTCCAGTCTTCGTACAATGGTTGCGTTCGAGTGTACAGCCCGCCAAATTCAAGATACAATGACGCTTATACAAGCAAATCTCGAAAGAGTGGCAGATTTTCTGTCAATGTTTGGGCCTGGATTAATATGCAAGGGCCAGGCATTTGCTGGATGATTGAGGGTCGGTTTACTAGTGCAAATTATATTGCAATTCTCGAAAATATTTTTCTGCCGTCGTCAGAAATTATGTTTCCTGAAAGAAACTTTATATTTCAAGATGAAAATTGTCCCGTTCATAGATCTAGAACTGTTCAGAACTGGTTTCAAGAAAATAACGTAACTCGTTTACCATGTTCGTCTAAAAGCCCGGACTTAAACCCTATTGAAAACATATGGGGTTTTATTGTGAAAAAAATGTATGACGTCAATTTTATACCTGCAAATGTCCAAGAATTATCTGATAAAATCGAGGAAATCTGGAATGAGCTTTCGCCAGACTACATCCGATTTTGTATCATCTCAATGCCTAAACGGTTGCAGGGTGTAGTGGCAAATAATGGAGCAGCTGTAAAGAACTAAGTGTTGTTTCTTCTATACTACGTGTTAATTTTATTATAAGTTTTTACTTTACCTTAATAAAGTTTATGATTAATTAATTTTTCCTTAGGATATAAAATATCAAGGCAGAAATATCAAGCACACAAACAAGTGACGTTTTTCAAATTTAATTAAATTATGTGTAATTATTCTTTTTTTTCTATGAATACCAATAATGTGATATTGCCATATGATTTTACTAATTCATTATCATCATATCATATTCAGATTAGGCAAAACTGACACAAAGCGATCTCACGAGTTGTACGCTTTTTTTAATTCCGCCACTGTACATACGCGTACCATTTCGTAAAATTAATCGTAAATTAATTGTGTAGTACGCTATGTGGCATGTGACGCCGTCTTTCTGAAACCATATGTCTGCAACATTAGTGCCTTCCTATTGAGGAACGAATTGTTAGTAATAATGTCTCTGTTCCGCTCATCGTTTACTATAACGTTGTAAGCATTATCATTTTTGAAAGCATATGGACCAATGATTTCATCTGCCTATAAAACGCACCAAACGATGACTTTTCTGATGTAATAGTGTTTCGCCAATACCTTGTGGATTATCATCGCTTTAAATGCGACAATTCCCCTTATTGACATAGGGATTTAACCAAAAGTAAATTTCATCAATGAACAAAATTTTCAAATGACATTTTGAATCAATATTTCCTTCGGACCAGTCACCAAATGTACGTCATGAACGATGATCCGATGGCTTCAATTGCTGTACAAGTTGACGAACTGCAAGCACTTAAACCAAGGGTGACGTAGTACTTCCGCGATACTTGCTCATGTTTATCAATCATAAACTTCCATCGCTAAAGCTACCTATTGAACCCACAGTTGTAAAACGGTAATTTGGGCCTGCAGTTTCCATCAAAATTATGGAAAATTACTGCTTATAAGAAGTGATTTTCGAATAGCAATATGTCTGCCATCAACAGCACACAAACACACAACAAAAATTGCCACTTTCTTTCATAGTCGTTGGTAATAGGTTCCCACGTTTCCACTGTTGGTTCAAACATATAAATGGATTGTAGATGTCGCCATAGGGCTTCACATACTCCAGAGACAATGTTTGGTACGGTTCTCTCCCCCATTCTGTTCCTCATGGCTACAGTTTTAAACATGTCACCAGTGGTCAAATACCTGAAAAAGTATGAATCCTTGTTTATCTTTTTTTATTATTACAGCCAAAGCTCCTAAGGAACAATGGAGAAAGCTAAGAGAATGTCATCGAGAATACATGTATCAACAAATGAAATTTCTTACATCATTTATGAAAAACAACTGTTGGAAATCTCATTTCACCCCTTGAAGAAACTCAGTTGCAAGAGGAGGATAATGTACTGTCTGCATTTAACATTGAAGTAATAAATAATGGCGAACAAATTGAACACTCAGAGAGTATCGCACCTAAAAAATATAAAAAGTCGACACCTACTACCGATCCTGTTATGCGAAAGTTTAGTGAAGATAGTAACAAGAGAGCTCAACAGAGGGATGAGATGCGTCAAAAAACCTTCTTGCTGCCTTTCTTGTCTGTGTACCATTCAACTAAAGGTCTTCCAGTAAAGTATCAAAAACAAGTAAAAACAAAATTATTTCAAACCGTTTCTGATAAGATAAAGATGAGGACGAAACTGATGTTGATCAGAATCTACTGATAAATATTCAATACCCTCATTCATCAGCCGCCCTTTCTAATAGTACATTCCCTTCTAGCATTACGCCAGAGCATCCTGAATTATTTTCTCCATCGACTACAACATTACCTTTACCTGAGACATACTGCTAGTTTTTCTTCACTTCCGATAGACTTTTGCGCATTGTATTCTTGACCAGTGATATCCTGCTTAATTAATTCATGAACCTCTCTGAACTGTTTCCTATTTAATCGAAACTACTCTTTAAATGCATTATCTGGAACTTCATTGGATAACTTAAACTCTCCACGACAAATACGTTTTCGTAAATAGGCATTCGTTGTACTCCTTTTTCTTTTCCTGCTGAGTAAATGCAGTAACATAAATCATTCGTCTTCCTCATATTCAGATTCTAAATCTACAAGTTGTTGCAAATGTGCTGCCATTTTGTGGAAAACGGAAAATATGGCTTTTGGTTTCAGCAGCCATATTGAAACTAGTTTAGGTCTGTGCTGTGTTCAATATGCGTTACTTAAAAAAAAAACGTGTGCTTGGGCTGAGTCTCGGCCAAGCATGGGATGTGCGTGGATCGTGCATGGGCTGGGTTCAATTTGCGCCGGGCCTAAGTGCAATCAGCGCACACAACGCTGCGAGATAAAAGGCAGTTATAAATTTTAGTCAGACGAAGTTGAACAAAAATGAATTGCTACCCCCTGACAAATGATTTTAAAGTATTGAGTAATTTTCTACAAAAGCAAGTTGAAAAAGCCTGTGACAAGTTGGAAAAAATTATGAAGAAGCAGGAAAGAGAAGAAAACATAATAGCATGGCAAAATCCTTGGCCAACTTGCCCAAGTTTCTCCAAAAAAATTGAAATCGAGTTGTGAGATATTTAATCATGTGTACATGACAATACCTGACATAGCTTCTGCTACAGGTGTACAATGAGACTTGCCGAAATGAACAATATATGTATGTAGATGGGGTATCACAAAGAGAGGTTAATGCAGGCACCCTTCACTTTGGGATGTTATCTCTTCATATCTGGATTTTTTTGTATACATCTTAAACAAGTTCAGCAAAAATTTAAAGACAAAATAGGATTGATGGTGACGTTTTCCCAAAACAGGCAGAAGTGCAATTTGAAATAATAACAGTTCGTTAGGTGATTTTTGGTTTTCACTCGCATCTTTTTCGCTTCCTCTCTTTCTCCATCTTACCATATTTTCTTGAGTCATCCTTTTTTTTATCTTTTTTTCCAGATATGTCTCGCATACTTTCCTATTCTTGTAATCTTACTCTAATCTATAAGTTCTCGTTTGCATTGCATTCAGTAAACTACATCTATCTCACTTCTCCAACGTTCGATACAGTAGATTTTGCATGGATTTTAAAAATACTTTTATGTTATACGGCGTGCTAGAACACTGTGATAAAAAAGTAACCAATATTTAAAACCGAATTTGCCGTGCGCTCGAACTGAAATGCACGCTCTAAAATCGTATACTAGAAGCATGTAAGCAGTGACCCAGCTTTAATCCTCTTTTTATCTTCGTTTCCACTAGCTATGTGTTAAGGCGCAGCAATTTTGCATTTTGAAAGTTGAAAATCGATTAATTGTCAGCGTTGAATTGTTTACGAAAAATTTAATCTACATACTAATTAATAAAGCTTACAATTCAAAACGATCACAGATTGCGATAAATGTCGCAGAATCCACACGATCTCCGCTTCCGCAAAGACCTTACCCGGATACGAAAGGAAACGGGCGCCAAACACGTGTCCTTATTACACATTTACAATTAAATGGAACTGCTTGAACGAAGAACAACCGGATCGTTACGTACTTTGTTAGTTTTTGCCCCTCCGCCATTTCTAGGAGCTTTTGCGAGAGTAATATGAATATTTTATGCGGACGCTTTTGTTCCACTGGTGATTTATGCTCACGTAAGGGGTAGTTTAATTAAATGAAGGTTCTATCGGCGACTAATAGAGAGTTATGTTACGTCTGTAAATAGGGAAACAATTCCCTGAGAGGATGTAAGGTTTGAATTTAGGAGGTATTTTCAGATAGAAAAAAAAGAATGTTTTGTTTTTAGTAGATTAAATTAAAATAAAAAAAGAAATACAATAAAGATAAATCCTAAGCTATCGTTATACCTTTCACTGCTGTAAATCCAGGAATAGAATGAGCTAGCTTAGCTTCTGCTACGATTCGTCACCCCAGTTCATGCTGGAAATGCGGACACATATATTGGATTCAAAAAGATTTCTGGAAGATGTATTAGTATGCTATTCCGTACAGCTAGCTGTAGTGGTTTTTCTCTTGTCGTTTTTCTTTGGTAAATGTTTCTCCCTTTCCTTATATGTATGTAGTACTAGGCAGCAGATAGCGAAGTAGCACGACCGACGTATGTTTCGAATTCTTCCAGGCCACGCGGTCCAATTCAACTCATCGAATTGTCAGAATACACCATAGTAATAACAAGATTCCAATATGCATACATATACATATACACGATTTTCTTGACGTGGAATTTTCAACTGAATTTAGCGTAAAATTCCCCGGATTACATCGTGGATGTCGCTATCGGTGATCCTGCAACGTTGTCATCTTGTCTTTGACCTGTTCGTAATTCATTTTTTTTCTTGTTTCTCAGGACGTTATTAGTGACGGTCCTCCTACTCGACCATGTTTTTGCCGCCCGGATGGATACGAAGATGAGATTTTCGCGTTTCTGTTTTCTTCATCTTGTCGTTATGTGCATTATACAAGCGACCACATGCTATATAGACACGTAATACACCGTCAAAGAGGATGTTTTTTTTTTGTCGGAATGAGATTCATAACTTCGTACAAAATTCATTTCGGCAAAAGTGCCCCCGAGGATTTGCATAGTTGCGGAGGTGTAGTACATATAAGAACATCCAGTGATATTTCTATACTATTTCTTATGTAGGATGATATTTTAGTTAAAGAGTACGTTTACTGTAAAAAAAAAGAGTCTGACATTCTTGCGAGAAACCTTACTACTTAGTATAGGTTTCTGCATCTTATGTTCATAATGCGAGATAAGGTACAATTACGATCTCAAAATATTGTCAGCCAATGATCCTATGATCAACTACAAATACTGCTCCGTTATCTATATTTATCAGGGTCCTATCTGCAACACCACATTGGACAACTTAGGAAATGATGCAAAGTTGTCTGTGGGAAGGCACCCTCGCCTGAAGCTGAGTATTTAACCGGAAGAGACACCACAGTTGATGTATCTCGGCGTACAAGGCTCCAGATTTTATAGGAGATGTAGATTTGCCAGAGTGTTGTTTCGTCTCTTTGAACAAAATTCCAACATTACACTTCGAGAAGCGCAGCAGCGTTTAGCCAGAAAAAATTTAAATGTATTCGTGGCAACAATACGAAATAGATTACGCGAACAAAACATACAACGTCGGAGTACAAGAGTAAAACCGCTCCTCTCTGAAAATCAAACCGCCATACGACTAAAATGGTCACAAGAACATTTGGAACGTGATAGGAGTAATATGATTTTCACGGACGAAGAATCATTTTGAGCATTTGTTTGTTAATGAGGCGGAAACCCATGATTGAAAGGTCCCGTTAAGCATACTCAAAAAATTCATGTTTGGGGATGTTTCAGTGAATACGGTATTCGGCAAAACACTGGTTTGGATCGGATATCTCACAATGGACACTACAAGAGGACAACGATCCGAAGCAATAATAGTAGCAATAAATAGTAATCCGATTGAAAATGTGTGGCTCCACATGAAGCAGAAGTTAAGAGGAAAATCTGGACTTGATAGGATTTGGCAAATATGCCGCTAATTAGCATCCAGTTACCCTGAAATGGTGCTGGTTTGGGACTGCGTAAGAGCCCTAAATGAGGTGGGCACCCTAAGGAAAATAACTTTGGCCTGGGTTCCCCAGCCACACGGGAGTGAAAGGAAACGAGGCGGCCGATTAGCTGGCCAGACGAGGTTCGTCAAGGCCTTTCATAGGAACGACCCCTTCCTTGGGCATTACCAAATCACAAATTAAGAGGTCCATCTACGAATGGTCACAAAACAAGTCCAAGGAATGGTGGGAAAGATCACCAGGACAAAGACAGGCTAAGGAGTTCCTAAGGGAACATAGGCCTAAGTTTACTGAAGACCTACTGAGTAAAGATAGGAAGACTGTCAAAATGATAGTAAGTCTGATGACCGGTCATTGCAGACTGAATAGGCATCTGTTTAACATAGGCCTGGCAGAACATGCTCTCTGCAGATTCTGTCAAGAGGAAGAAGAAACTCCAGTTCATGTTTTGTGTCACTGTGATGGCCTAGCGAGGACAAGGTTTCTAGTAATGGAGGTAGAGAACCCCACAGCCAACGGCTACGTTAAGAGGCTAAGTCTGATTAAGAAGGCGAAACTAGAGAGCGTTCTCTAAGGTAAAGGGGATCACAATAGACCTGTAAAGGTCGCGATGAAACAGACCCGCATGCCACCCCACTCCTAACCTAACCTAACCTACCCTGTAAAGTTGGTCGAAACTGTATGGAAACGTTGTCAATCCATTATAGATAACAACGGTGTCTGGACAATATATTGAGCACTAGTGCATTTTATTTACTACCGAACGTACGCTCTGGTTAAACAGATTGTACATAAGCGTTAGGAGTAGCCTTATATAACACTATTTTATTGGAATTAGTAAGAAAAGATCTATATTTTAGTGTAAGTTGTGTTCATTGGACTTGAACTGGTTCAGAGCATACCGTCCGCAATGTTTTTAAGTTAGAATCAGTAGGTATAGGGTCACTTTGGACGCCCCCTACCACTCATACCCTCCGGCAGCTAGTGGGCTGGGCCTATCTCAAGAAGGGCGGGATTTGAACTAGAATATTGGATCTAAACAAGAAGCCGTTCAGTACCTGATAAAAGCTGTTCCATATGATCAGGTATCGAACGGCTTTGACCAGGTATTGAACAGCTACGATTAGGTATCGAACAGCTTTTATCAGGTATGAAAAAGCTTTTATCAGGTATAGAACAGCTTTTATCAGGTATGGAACTGCTTTTATCAGGTACCGAACGGCTTCTTGTTTATATCCAATATTCTAGTTAAAGTCCCTCTTGAGATAGACCCCGGCCACTAGCTGCCGGAAGGTAGGAGTGGTAAGGAGCTTCCAAACTGACCCTATACCTACTAGGATCTTCCTAATTTTGCCCACCTGCTTTTTTCCCAATATTGCCTAGTAGTTGATATCGCAGATATTTTTTCCTCCTTGTAGATGTCGCAACAAGAACAATGGGACTTTGGCATAAGATAACGGATTTTTTAAAGTTTGCTCGCTACCACATTCTTCAAACCACGTATTATGTCCAGGAAATCAAAGACTGGCTTGAGGGTAATCCATTCTAAGTTGTCGCAATTGATAAAATAAGTGATCTAGTTGGTAAAGCATATATTAGAATTAGCATTGAAGGATTTAGCCTTTCTATAGTCAAATTTTCTCACACATTGATATTTTGGAGCAGCAACAAGCCAACATTCTGACTTTGATCTTGGTCAGCAGGTTTTCACCTCTAGCTTGGTTTACACTCCCAATTATCGCTCTGACGTCCTCTACCCATATTTGCTTCTAAAGTCTGCATAATAAAACCAATGTATATGTAGAAAAGTGAAGAAGTGGAAAAGTGTTACAAAAACGGTATTGAGCTACATATTTTATTTATAGACTTTAAGCAAGCGTTCGATTCACTAAAAAGAAGTGTGCTACTTAGGGACATGAAAGAACTGGGACTTCCGAATAAGCTAATTAAGCTAACGAAATTAGTGATGAAAGACTCAAAAGCAGCGGTTATAACGCATGATGGGCTGTCGGCAGAAATTGGAATACAGAAAGGCGTGAGACAGGAGATGGACTGTCGGCAACATTGTTTAACATAGCACTGGAGGGAGTGGTAAGACCAAGCTCGATTAACGGAACGCTAATCGTGGCATACGCCGATGATATAGCATTAGTGGCAAAAAGTAACAAGATGCTTAAACAAAAAACCCAACAAATAGCGACAGAAGCAAAGAAAAGAGGCCTAAACATCAACCAAGAAAAGACAAAAGACATGAGGATTAGTAGAGAGGAATGTAGAAACCGGAATGAAATATCGATGGGTGAATTCAAATTCAAAGAAGTAGCGAATTTCAAGTACCTCGGAAATATTATAAATAGGAATAACCGAAGGATAGTAGATATAGAACAAAGAATACAAGCAGGACATAGGGCCTTTAACAAGTATAAACTATATATGAAGAATAAGAAAATAAGTAGAAGACTAAAGTTGAAAATATATAAAACGGCAATAAGACCAATAGTGACATACGCGCATATCTAAAATCGATATCAAAATAATCATATAGCTGTCTTTCCCATTCCTTCAATGAAATATTCATCTAGGCCAAACGAAATAAGTACTTATCTCGTTTTCAAGTAGTTGAGCTTGGCGATAAAGTTAGGTGCGGTCTATATATACATCTGGAGATTTGTGGATAAAAGTTTCCAAACTGATATTACAAAAGTTGGAATATCGTTTTACTAGTTTTAATCCTTAGGTATAAGTAGATATGCTGTTGCATTCCTGCTTCCGTGAAAGTTTTATTATTAGATCGCCTTGTAATTGAAATGTATGGCCATTTCATAATCGTATTTGCTACGCTTTTATGCGACTTTAATCTAAATATAGTAAGCTAAGCGCGATTTTAAGTTCTAACTGGTTTTGATAGTTATAGTACATGAATAGAATTAGACTTTAACCATTGTAATACATTTGTAATAAAGTGAACATTTCTATACATTCGTAAACGTACGTCTGTAATATTGTAAATTTCGATTGACTAGACACAAATCCTATCTGAAACAGAGAGAAAGAGACAGCTTTCGACAGGGATTAATTCAACACACAGTATTCGGGCAGCTTATAAATGCGTACTCGTCCACCGCAAATATCAATAGGGAACACGCTGCGAGTTCCTCTTTACCGGAATTGTTGGGATTTAGCGATAACTACGCCGAAATGTTAATACTCTTCGAGTACAGTCATTTTTAGCTCCGCACCAAGCGCGATTTAGATAAAGCGATAAAGAGAACTCCAGATTTCTTCTTTATTATATACTCCCGTTTTTTGTAGCTTAAAATATAATCGGTCGTACACACAACAACAGAATTCATTCAAATATTAACTGGCTATGGTTCAGTCCACCCGTCTGTTCGTTGGGTGATAACAACTTTGCGTTGACGTAAAAAAGTTTCCACCAAAACGAAATAAATTGGTTTCAATCGATTTTGTATGTATACGAAGAGATGATGAATTAGTGACTCAAATCACACCAAAAAAATAGATCGGATAAGTTGCATTTTATTAGAAGCTATTGCATCATTAATTGATAGATGTGCTCGTACACAACTGCACAACTTAATAAGCATTCATAACGGGGGGCGTCACACCAATCTACACGATCTAATCCATCTTACTTAATGGCGGGAAATAGCGTCGAGCGCCTAGGGAGTCCTCTATGTGTGCGTCGAATAAGACCTACTTTATGAGCGGGCGCTACTGCTGCGGTATCGTGCAAGATTGACTTCGCATTAGTCCCGGTTGATTAATTGCCTAATTTTAGGCTCGCTAATCCGTAATTTGGCACAAAATTAAAGTTGATCCGTACAAATGATGAAGTTCGATATGCCGGCTTCCTCGGTCTGGCAGAATTCGAGGGGCTCTGGCTGGCAGCTCCGGAATAATATCCATATTTCAGGAATGGAAGCCCCTATATACGCCAACTTCCGCTTCTGCTCCACTCTATCGCTTTTAAATTGTAATATATGCCGGGATAAATCTGAGTAGAAAAGGACGAAGAGGACGAAGATAGATGATGCATCGAAATTCTATTTTTTTTTTGTCTTTCGAGTCGAAATTAAAATTGATTTTTTGTCGTTGAAATGCAAATACGTCAGTTATTCCCTCGAGATTAAATTGAATGCACCATTACTGCATAATATCAATCTTAAGAAGATGTTTTTCTGTGTGTTTCTGTTTTTTTTTTTTGCAAAATTGCTGCGTTGGGATCCCTCATGCGGTCACTTCTTGATTCATTCTGGAATTGGTAGAGGAAGCACGTTCAGACTAGTCTGAACTCGTTAGCATTCTAGTATATAGAAGCAAACCAAGACACGCCAGCGTCGAGTATGCCGGGAAGAATAAGAAGCACTCGTTCATGTACTACGCCATTACGAAGCATTATATGGTATTGAGAAAGAAATTGAGAAATTGACGCTGACTCTGAAGAGAAGTCGGGTACTGCCCAATGAAACCATCCACAATAAGGAAGATCAGGAGGTTGAATGAGTTCCTTTGAGTAATGATGTTCTATACTATAACTCCAGAAATTTTATAAACATAACCTTTAACAGACAATTGAAGATTGAACTTTTATTCACGTCTTTCTCTAATTATCTAATAGTATAACGTTTGATAATGAGTGGCAACATTAAGTAATCCAAAAAGATTTTATTTTTATTTTTCAAGCCAATATTCTCAAGCAGTAATTTTGTGCTCTCTTGTGCGTAATAATCACTCATAGTATAGGTATACGTATAGATGTAGGACTCACCCTATTGAGCAAGAGCAATAAAATGAGACCTCATCAACGTTCCTTGAAAAGCAAAACCTTACCTTATCGCTGCTAACCTCACTAACATGCCGACCAACATAACGACTGCGATAGTAGACTAATTCTAAATCTGTTTACATGTTAGAGAGGCAAGCAATGATGGGATTCGGTGTTGTGTTTGAAGGAACGGTGATGAGCTCGGATAGATCGAAACCACGAAATACGTTTGTGGCTTTGCTCGATGTTTTCAGATATGCTACTAACTTTTTATGAAATTTACAGTTCAGAAGTACTCTTGTGTTAAGAAGTATTCTCGTTTCGTTAGTTCAACTGGAGATAACGCCACCTTACGGGGACAATCTGGACCTTATGCCCGATTGTATTTACTCCCTGGTCTTTCTTAGATAGAGTTCGTTATTCGATCGGCTCAACAGTCAACTTGACGTAAGATGTCAAATATAAAATGGTCCTAAACAAATTGATACAAATAATATTGGGAAATTAAAACGGAACTGCAAAATTATATTTAAAACGTCTTGCCAGTACGCATTTGAGTATCTACGGGTGCTTGGAATAGGAAATAGATCAATATAAAAAGAATCATTTGTACCGTTACGCACTGAAGGTGTGCGGGAAGTATTTTATTTTTGTTGTGTCCGAGCACAATGTAAAGGTGGGGAGGGGACCGACATGTGGTCCTCTGTGCCCCATGGATGGATTTAGTGGCAAGAATGTCAACACTGGACCTACGATATGTGTGTGCAGGTGCATCAGGAAATGACGATAAGTTCGTATGCGTAAATTGTGACGAAACTAGTTTCTATTTTGAAATATTTAGTTGTTATTTTTGCCTAAGTTTATTTAAGAGTAAAATGTATTTTGTGACTAAATATAGCTACTTTCTTTCATTTTTAACATGACTTATTTTCTTTGTATATATGTAGTTAAGCTCATTGTCCCATGTCTTCCGAGGTATGGGGTACAGAGGACTGACAGTATAAACTCATTTCTTTAAAAATACAACCAGTACTAATTTCTATTTGTTAAACATGTTTACATCAGACGATAATATACGCGTGTAGTTCCCACATCCTACGAATGCAGATTCCTATCATAAGCCATATCCAAATACCAACACTTTTTGCCTTAAGTGGTCTTCTGTGCCCCACTCTCCCCTAAGTATCGTCAGTTTGGTAAATCATCGTCACAGGTGCTATCAGTTGTGTGAGGATTTTCTGGACTGGTTACAGGTTTAGGACAATCATTTGCTTCGGGTCTGAAAGTAGGAAAGGTAATTTTTGGTGTAACTGGAGTGTCCTGGCCAATCAATCTTAATTGGTCAATATGTCTTCGCCATATTTTTCCAATTTTACTACGTAGGTAGTGTAAGCTTCCTAGTTTTTGATGAATGTTTCCTATTTCCTATTTCCCATTTATTATCAGATCCGTAACTTCTTGCAGAACTCCTATCTCCCATTTCTAATTTTCTGCATTGCATTTCTTTGGTTTTGTTTTCTTCCAAAGGTATTTTTAACCAGTATAATCTTGATTTAATTTCTCTACCAAACATTTAACTGCATGGACTTTTGCTTGAAATGCAGTGCGGAGTTTTGCGATACTGCAAAAGAAATTTCTGCATTTCCATCTAGTAAACGCATCTATTAAGATAAATAAATATTTACCTTTGACTGGACCAGCAAAATCAACATGAACTCTTTGAAATGGTTCGGTAACTTCTTCCCATGGATAAACGGTTTTTGGTGAGTTGTAGATTGTGTAGATTTGAAATAAGGGTGATATTGCGCTGCGACCTATTGATGATTGTGCCCCCTTGCGTGAGCTGTAAGCTGCTGGGAGTATGCCCGCTCCTACAGCTCCCCATCCAGTCGAAGAGCTTTGATAAACTGCATTAGCTGTGATGGTTTCAGAGAAGGTATGTCTTCTTCGTCTATAACGTCTTTACCGAGATGGCTGGCTCGGGTTTCTATGATGGCGGTGCAGTAAGATGTTAGGTGTTCCGGATTTTCATCCTCAGCCCCGCAGAACCTGCAGTCGCTATTCTGTTTTAGACCTATCCTTGCCATGTGTTCACCAATGTGACAGTGCCCTGTAAGGAACCCTGTGAGGATGCGCTATATATTCCTGCTAAGTTCCTGCAAAGTTTTTGCTCTATGCTTATTGTAGTTTCCAAGGAAGATCTTGGAGTGTCTCAGACCAGGAAGATTCTCCCAGAGGGATGCTCTGAGGCTCTCTTCCCGATCTTTAAGTTCTTTTTTGTAGGTGCTCGTCCCTATACCACAGAACGGTTCAGGTCCCACAAACGGAGTTGTAGCGGCCTTTCTTGCTAGTGAATTAGCTTCTTCGTTGCCTCTGATTCCAGTGTGTCCTGGTACCCAGTACAGTGCAACTCTATTATTCTTGCCCAGGTTGTTTAATCTATCAAGGCATTCCCAGACTAATTTCGAGCTGATCGTGTTAGAGCTCAGCGCCATTAGGGCTGCTTGACTGTCGGAGAAAATTGCAATGCTCTGCTTCCGATAGTTCCTGTCAAGGTTCAGTTGAGCACATCTTCCAATTGCATTGATCTCCGCTTGGAAGACGCTAGGGTATGTCCCCATTGGCTCGGAATATTTGGTTCCTGGTCCAAATATGCCTGCACCTGTTCCTTTATCGGTTTTAGACCCGTCCACATACCACTTGATAGTGTTTTCCTTTAGAGAGTACGTGGAGTGTTCTCCTACCCACTCTCTCTTATTACTTAGCTTGGTGAGGAAATTCCTTTCAAAGCTATATTCCTTGACCATTTCATCATTTGGTAGGCTTAGAAGTGGGGAGAGCCCGGCTTGAGATGTCCATGCTCTCTGGTGCGGAGTCGCGCCCCTTCCAGTCCCCGCCCTGGTCAGTCTGTGCATAGCCGCAAGGGCCGCTCCCTCCACCACTATGTGTGAGGCGAAGAGTCTAAAATTACCTCTAGGGCCGCAGTTGGGCATGTTCTCATGGCTCCGGTGATGCATACACATGCCAGCCGTTGCAACTTGTCAAGGGTATTCCTGATTGTAACTTTAGTGACTTTTGGTAGGTTATTATGTTGATTGCATTGCAGGCAATTCTGTACTAAATATTCAATATCACTGTCTATTGACGTCCACCAACAATAGTTTCTAGCCAAAGATTTCATTTTCACCGTTCCAAAATGGGAAACATGTAATTCATCTAAGATTTGCTTGCGCAACGTCTTGGGTATTACTGTTCTTTGACCTCTTAAAAGAACGCCATTGTTTAAAGAAAATTCGGTCAAGTTCACATGGAATCTATCTCCCTAAGGAATAAGGTAATGTGCTGATTGTTTGAATTTCAAAATACATAGTCTGCTTCATCAATTTTTGTCGATAAGCCTTGCGTTACCGGCAATCTTGAAATTCCGTCTGCATTGCCATGTAGCTTTGTATTTTTGTAACGGATTTTGTAATCAAAACCTTGTAAAAACACCGCATAATGCTGCATTCTGGTAGTGTAGTCCTTTTCCAGGGTTAAGTATATGAGTAAGTGGCTTATGATCCATAACCAGAATAAAATGACGGCCTGCCAGATATCGGTAAAACTTCTTGACGCCAAAGATTATACCGTAAGCCTCTTTGTCAATTTGAGAGTATCGTCTCTGTGTTGTTGTATTGGCCTCTCACTACCGTCAGGGTACATATGTGAAAGAACTGCGCCAACGCCGTATGATACCGCATCAGTTGCTAAAATCAGCTGTAATTTGGGATCATAATGTGCAAGAACCCTATCTGATTGTACCTCATTCTTAATCAACTCGAAAGATTTTTTGCAATCCTTTGACCAGTGAAATTTAATGTTGTTTTTCAAACTATGGTATAATGGTTAAAACAAGAAATTCTCTGTCGGTAATGTCACCCCCTACCCTGTCTCCTATCTCCTTAACCATACATGCTAATACCAACTATTCATAACAAATTTGCTAACGCATAGAGGACGACTCTGTTAAGTCCTGGGAACTCAACTTTGCGCAGCTGGTTCTAGAAGAGGAGTTTAACTAAAAATAATGCAGGTTATGTGAGCCCAACCTGACACGTGTCGGTTATAGTAACCAGATGGGGTTTTAGTGAAAGTTAATCCGATTCGATATATCGATCTTGGGTAACCAAAAGTTTACAGGAATGGGACACAGCCCTCCGGCCTGATAATTATGGTGGTTGTTCTATTATGTATCTTATCATGAAATGAAACAGCTAACGCTTTTATGGAATTGGACAATTCTCTTTATACAAAGCTTTAGAAACAATGGTCATTGTTGTAAAATATAACTAACATTCTACCCACATATAACTTATAACTCCGTTTAAAATTTATAGATTTAATTCACCCACTAACATCCACGCTATAGACAAGACAATAATTTGTTTTCCCCCACAGAGATTGCAGCCTCTATGCACGCTCTATAATATCTATACGTAGTATACGAGTATATTGCAATATCTTAACTGGTAATGTATTGCAACACCGCTTCTAGTGTATTAATTTCCATCTCCGGTAGTGAATCTTCATCTAGCACTAGTAGCTTCCGCGACCGCCGCGCCGCTAACTTCTCACATCGGTATTAACAGGCTAACTTCTCTGCGGCACCTGACTCCGTCTAAACTGCGCTCCTTCACTTAAGTTACATTGTTTGCGGCCAGGAAGTTACTGTTATAGGAGTTAATATTACAAGTAAGTGTATCGGGGATGCAACGGTCAGCGCTGCGGGTTATCTGTAAAGCCCCGTGCGAACTTTGAAATTAATTTAGAAGGAGTTGTAGTGTAGCAGTCAACGTATCCGATATCCTTACCGTGGGATTCATTACTAGTTTGTATGCGATGATAACTATCTATCTATAACAATATGTGAGGACTATAAGTACTCTTTAAAAGTTAAAATTAAACTTAATTATTTTGAAACATCCTATATTTTATACAATGATTTCCATCGGAAATATATCTAAATTGAATCGTCGATAATAGCGGTTGGAAACAGCGAACCGTAGCGCCACTCAGTTCAGGGCATTTATTAACGGACGATATCAATTATTAATTAGAGCGAGAGTAGTTTAATATGCAGGAATATTGCCGGCCGTCGCCATTTTGAACGCCTCTGCGGTTACTGGTTACGTAAAGTAAATTTTGTTTCTCGGCAAAATAGTTCTCGTTTATTACAAATGTATACGTATCCGGAACCTCCAGGGAGTAATAATTTTTTAGCGTTATTGCCCACAGCCAGACCGTGGATAATACAGCCTAGTTATTTATCATTTAGTTTTCAAGTTTGAGATATCCTCGTCCTACAGTTGGTATCGTTTAATATTAGTTTGAAACTATTTATGATAGATTATAACAATAATCTCGATTTCATGGTATATAATTAATATATGATAATAATGATATTGGTGGTATGGTATATTCAATTTCAAACGAGCCCGTTCCCGTTTTTATCGGATGTCGCTTCCTCTATTCACACTAGTTGGATGTCGGACCCGATCGAAGCTGGAAATAATTTGCGGTAGCCAACTCGAGGTGATCGTACGCTATGGACGTTGACGAAATTCTTATTGTAATGTACTATTTTCGACGAAAACAAAAAGAGAGAGAGCCAGGAAAAGAAAATTTCGGGTGCACTCAATTCTGAAGAAGATGTGGACTTTGGAAACTTTTGGGACCCTAATCACAGAATTGAAAAGTGACGAATGTAAATTATATAACTATTTTAGAATGTCTATAAGTACATTCAACGAGTTTCAGCAAGCATAAATTATCAAGGTACAAACTTTAGAAGCTGGATTTGTCCTGCAGAAAGGCTGTCGACATTTCTAAGGTAACAAAACAAATTTATAATTTTGCTTATTAAGGGCTGAATTTTCAATCCTCGGATAAGTTTTCACTGCCTACTTACAAACATTTAATATTTGTATGCATTGACATTTTACGGATTGCAAAATGGGCCCGTTTATTCAAAGAAAATAACACAAGTACTTCAATACTACTTTAAAAATTTTCATCAAAATTTAAATCCGAATCTTGAGTAGAACTTGAGTGTTGTGACCAACAAAAAGAAACTGGCGATGGAGATTCTATAGTTTGGCATGTCAAATATCTAGATCCACCTGGGAGAAGCATATTCTCGTTTTGTGTCGAATATCCAGATCGTTGTATATAATATTGTTTCTCTTTAATTTTTTGAATCAATGACAATACGCCTGTTTGAAACTCCAACGTTTCATCAACATTGAAAGACATTGCGGCAGGCAGAACACCTTTAAAATATCATAACATTGGATGATCAGCTGGAACTGCTAATCTGTTGTCCAAGAATTGGCCCATTTTTGTGTCCAGGTTAATGATCTTTTGCTTTCTAGAAGAGCTTGGTAAAGATTTTGCAGGCATCTAAGAACTGCTTTCTACCTCCAAATTCGCCATGGTATCTGATTCATTAGTTATTGGGCGCTTCTCAACAGAATCATGAGATGCGAGAGAAAATTATCTGAGGAGATTCCTCAGATAATTTTAAGACAATTTAACCCAATTCACCCTAGTCCGAAAATGCTTCCTAAGGGAGCTAGAGCTCTTTGAAGATGGCGCATTGTGATTAGTTTTTTTTTTAATATCTCCAGAACGCTTCTACTTAGAAAAACAACAACTGGTATGCTTATTTATCCTCCAGAGATGAATCGATTCCATCAATTGCGAATTTCTAGTACCGGTCATAGGCGTCCGTTTTTGTCTTTAACTTTTAAGCATTTGTGACACTAGATTAAATTAAATTAATTAATTAATTAAATTAATTAATTAAATTTTCAAGCATTCTAGTACTAAAAGGTACTCTTACTTTAAGTCGGTAGGATACACCGTTTTCTAGAAAAATCGATTTGAAAATTTTTCGTTTTTTCGTCATTACAATTCAATTTATTATTTTTTGCACTAGTTGGCTCTGAACTGCCAACAGAAATAAAACCTACGTTTTTAATTGTTTTTCTAAATAGAAGCGTTCGGGAGATATTAAAAAAAAACTAATTACAAGGCGCCATCTTCAAAGAGCTCTAGCTCTCTTAGGAAGCATTTTCGGACTAGGGTGAATTGTGTTAAATTGTCTTAAAATTATCTGAGGAATCTCCGGTCTTCGTTTGTCAGGAGAGTTTCTGGACACCCTGTATATATGGTCTTGACGACTTGGCTCCTGCCCCGGACTTTTGTTTTCCATTTTTAGTGGATACTAGTTTACTTGCAAATAATAAATAATAATGTAAATAATTAATCTAAGTATTTTTAATTACAAAAATAATTATTTTACAGATATTGTGCATCGGGATGTTCGATCAAAGAACTGCACTACAGCTACAGACTTCGTGCGTCAACCATTAGTAAAATTATCAAAGAAATCAGTCGCATTATCTGGGATACATTAAGAGAGGAGTTTATGAAGTTGCCTGATAGTGAAATAAAATAGAAAGACATTGCAAATTTCCCACATTGTCTCAGAGCCGTTGATGGAAAGCACGTAAGAGTGGTGAAACCAGATCGAAGTATTTTAATTACAAAGGATATTTTTCGTTTGTTCTACTCGCTGTTGTTTATGCAGAATATCGTTTCATTTATGTGAGTGCCTCAATATTTAAGGAATCTACCTTTTTGGAAAAAATTGAGTGATGGTAGTTTGAATATACCTAAGCCAAGTCCCTTTCATGAGACAATTCAAAAAGATATGCCCTATGTTCTTGTTGGCGCTTGTTGAAGCTTTACCGGCGTCAACAAATTTATTGAGACTTTTCGGAGGCACTCATTTGGATGACATGAAAAAAATATTTAATTATCGCTTAAATCGGGCAAGAAGGTACGTTGAAAGTGCTTTCGGTATTTTAGCTAAGAAATGGCGAATATTGCATCGACCATTGGATGTGCACCCAGATACAGCTATCGAACTTGTTAAAGCGTGTACAGTACTACACAATTTCATCTGAACTTTGAAGATATTCAGTCTGCAGTAGAGCATCCGATGCGAGCACAAGTACATTTGCAAGTATATAATCGTCGTGGTGGTCCTACTGCAAATGTTATACTATCTGAATTTGCGAACTACTTCGTTTCACTAATAAGCTCGGTGTCTTGGCAGATAGCCCGAACATAATTAAAATGGTTTTCTTGTAGGTAATACAATACCTACGTTTACATTCAGTAAAATTTCTCTATTCAAAATTAAATCTTACCACATAGCTAATAGAGTTTAATATTGAACAGATAAGTTTGACAAAATGTTAGCATTGACGTGTTATTATTGTACAATAACTATACATATTCTGTTTTTTTAAATAAAGATACTTACCATAACGTTGTCTTTATTTTTCGTCCACATTTAAGATATCTTCATTTGCTTATTTTATCACTTTCGCCATTATAAAACAACTTGCCCGCTATAAAAGCACAGATCACAACACAGCGCACACGTTATCGCGTTATCTGCTCGATATCCGACACATGTGAACAGAGACGTACAAATTTATAAGCGAGAGAGATCCGATACGATTTCTGATCGGCCGGCACCCGACATTACAGTCGGAGCTGAAAAAAAAAAACGGTGTCGGATAGATGTGAACAGCTTCATACAGAATGTATTGCTACTACGAGGGAGCGTTTTTATATTCGCGGAATGGGGGATAAGATAAAAAAACCAAATTATTTTTCTTTTTCAATTAATTTATTTATACCCTTATAAAAAATGATTTCTGTTTATCTGCAAAATACGCCGAAACTGCCTCCTTGACTTCATCATCGGCAGTAAATTTTTTAACCCGCAGCTCTTTTTTCATTTTCGGAAACAGGTAATAATCACTCGGGGCCAGGTCTGGGCTGTAGGGTGGGCGATTCACAATTTCGAAGCCCACCTTATGCAAGGCAGCTAACGCAACGCGGCTCTTGTGGATGGGCGCGTTGTCGTGCAAAAGCAGCACACCTTTCGTCAATTTTCCCCGTCTTTTCTCTTTAATGGCTTCTTTTAGTCGCTCTAATATTGAAGCGTAATATTCTCCGGTTATAGAAACACCTTTATCTTTATAATCAATCAGCAATATTCCTTCCGAGTCCCAAAATACCGTTGCCATAAGTTTCCCAGCTGATTGTGACACTTTAAATTTCTTGGGAGGTGCTGTGCCCTTTTTATGTCACTGCATGGAGTCTTGTTTGGACTCAGGTTCATAATGATGAACCCAAGTTTCGTCTCCAGTAACAATTCGACTCAATACACCATCCTTGTCTTCATTACAGTGGTCCAAAAATGCACGTCAACACGCGATTTTTTCCATATTTCACTTTTCACTCCTGATTATGTTACTTGGTTGACGATAGCTCAAAGACTAACTGTCTAATAACAATGAAATTTCGTATTTATACTAATTATGAGTCGCTGCACAGGCCACGCCCCAATGCGCCTAATCACCCCCCTACAACCCGCTCATTCCGCGAATATAAAAACGCTCCCTCATAGAACACCCGACATTTTATTAGACTCGACACCCGATAAGTAGGAACAGGCTCTTTTCATATCCTGTCCAAAATGGTCAAATGAACAAACCTATTTTATTTACTACACTTTCAAAGTGTTAAGGGGATTTGATGAAAATATGAGGCAAAGTCAATTGATGCTATTCAAACAAATATCATCTAAAATTGAATTTTTAGCAGCTACAATAAAATAAAGTCACCGCATACGCTTTCATGTATTCTGTATTCATCTATTGCAGATTTAAAAATGTTGTCAGGAACTTTATCAAGCTTTAGTTGCATTCATCTAAATACATTCATTTTTATTCGAAATTTCAAGACGTAATTGGTTTTATTAAAACTAGGAAAAGCACTTTACCACCTCAACTGTAGGCGAAGTAAATATTTCACATACAGCTTGTATAAAGACAGTCTCAAAATAATAAAATCCTTTCATAAGCAGAGTCCATTAACGTGCATAGAATACTGTGAAGCCAAAACTTAATTGCTGCTGCAGTATTGGTGGGCTGCGGGGTTGGTAACGTTAACGCGGAAAGTCCAACTGCAGTAGAGTACCGGGGCACCTACACCGCAATTTATTTCCGTCATATAAAACGAAGCGTTTACAGTTCCTTTTCATTATTTCTGCTGCAATTAAAAAAGTTTTCACGGTTGACGTATGCGCCCCCGATTTAACTTCGGGAGAGGGTCTTCTTTCTTTGCATTTTAATTTGTCCGGCACGCTTACGTCATTAGCATCCGGACGACGCGACACCGTTGCAAAAAGGAGAAAAAAACAACGAGAGAGAGAGAGAGAAAGGAGGAATGCATCCGAGCATAAAAAGCTTAAATACGTTCGCGAGATAAAGTTAATTGCTCTCCATTTCTTCTACGTTCCTGAGCACCCCTTTTTCGAGTGATGTATCGCATCTAGCGCTGGATTTAGTTAGTAGAATCTCCGTAAAAACGAGAGGGGAAAAAAAAGGACGCATTTTTTTCAACGACAAGAAGGGATATAAGTGCAGTATTGTGGAGGACATACGCTAGGGATGAGTGGGATACCTATACAGTCTGTTACAAATTCGCGGGTCACCATTCGGATCTCGAAAACGGTAAGAGATACAAAGTCGGTTAAATTGTGGCAAAGTTGCGTTCTTTGCTGCTGAACAATAATACGTTTTAAAAATTTTTCTATGATTTGTAGTTTTTGAAATATTTCCGAAAAACACACTTTTTTTTTCTTCTGTTCTGAAGTTATTATTGCAGGGATGAAAACAAGGTTAATACATTCTACAGGCACTTTTTTGAGCTCTTTACGAAGATATTATTAGCTTTTGCTTAAAGCGTTTCGTCTCGCTTTGACCACCGTCAACTTCATTTTTTCTTATGGTCGCTATATTAGATCTTAGTATCATTAAATAGACCAATTTTTTCTGATATTTTTTCATATATCACGCATCCTCATTAAAGAAAGTTAAATGGCTATAAATGCAGAAAATGTTAAAAATAACACTGCTAAGAAAAATATGGTGTGCTGTGACGACAAAGATTAAACGTTTTGACATATCTCCGCATAGTTTAGTTTGTTTACTGTTTAACTCAAATGCAATTCGTTTTAAACGTATTCAAATGATGAAAACAACGCATAACAACGTGACATATTGTGACGATGTTCTCAACCTCTTTTGGTGTCTCACGGTGTCCAGGGTTTGAGTGAACCTTCTTTCACTCCGGCGAAGTCGTCTGCCAGTTGGCGGTAGATGTCTCCACGGTACTTCGGGTGATAATCTAACGGCCAACTTCAGACGTGTGTACAAAGTGTCAATTGACGTTAAGAACTCATCATTTATTTTTAAACTCTTCAGGTAGCAAAATAGTCGGAGAATTATAAGTCCAGGTAATGACCGGCAGAAATGGCTAAGTCCCCTGTCAGACAAACGGCTGCTGTTGTGGATGGGGTCTTCCAGGTCCTGATGATGGAAACAGCAACGTCAACGGTCTGGTCCTTTGCTGGCAACAGGTCTGGATTCCTTCGTCCTTCTGGTGGTTCTCGGCTGGATCACCTTGGGAGGGCTTTTCGAGTTCAGGAGAGAACTGAGTTATTATGGCAATGCATGCTTCTTAAATACTGCTGAGGATACCCTCTCTTCGCCGCGGGGATACCCTCTCCATGTTGTAGAGCCTGCGCGGAACTCTTCACCAATTGTACACTCTCTTCTAAAAGTCGTGAACATATGAATATACAGGTATGTACAAAAACAATGATTCTAATTCGGAAAATAAAACTTAAAATTTCTACTAATTAAATAAACGTAATTGTAAAACTGAAATTTGCTTCTTCTTAGGTAACAGTTTGTTACAACATGTTACAACTTTATTATAATAATAACAACACAGTGACAGCGAGCGAAATTTACTTCCAACAGTATCCATAAAGACGTCAATCAAATAGAACATTGTTTGGTAAAGACAGAAATGTTGTTGTTTATGGATCTTTTAGTAAAATTCGAAGGAAGTAGGAATTTCAGAATTTTAATACAAATTCAGAAAACAACAGTCATATTAACAACTTTTAATATCCAGGTAATTGCTGAAAAATTAAGTAGGTATTATAATATTCACAAAAAGAAAAAAATCCAAAATATCTATTACAATGTCGATACTGTAGTCTGTTTCTTTGAAATTCTGAATAAGTTATATTTTACAATACTCGTCACATTGCATTGATACCAAACGTGACTAAAACGAACGAATTAAACTAGAAAAAATAACGGTGTACTCGACAGTTCTGAAAGTACCTACTTGATAGACATATTCATAATTATTGTAGTCTACAAATTTAATAGCTCACAAACAAAACAAAATTTTCAGAGTAGATATTCGAAATATCCTCCGTTCTTTCCTATACAACGAACGTTATTAACAGCACGTTGAAACCAAAATTTTATTGCGTAGCTCGGCAATGTCATTAACTGGTTCAGCATAAACTTTATTTTTCAGAATACCCCACAAATGAAAAATCTAATGGCGAGAGATCCGGTGACCTTGCAGGCCAACGTACTACTCCACTATTCTCAATCCACTGATTTCGAAATTGTTCGTTTAAATGATCACACACCGCCTTTGCTTTGTGGCTGGTGCACCATCATGTTGAAACTATAATTCTGGATGTCTCCTTAAATTTATATTGCCGAAATATTCGGCAAATGTAGTTCTAAGAAAATATAGGTATCGTTCTGAGTTTAGGTTTTCCTCATAAATAAATGGGCCAATAACTTGTTCTCCCACAATTCCCGCCCAAACATTTAAGCCAAATCTAACTTGATTTCGTACTGGTCTATTGACTCTTGAATTTTCAAGCGACCAGACGTGCTCATTACTTCGATTAAATAATCCACAATTTGCAAATTTACTTTCATCCGTTTTCGAAACACGTGTCCCGAATAATTAATCAAAGTTGTGGTGTGAGGTGATACCGATGTTTATTGTTATTACGAGCCCACAGTCCTTGAAATCACTCTTTCTTTAATGAGGATACGTAATGCATGAAAAAATATCAGAAAAAATTGATCTATTTAATGATGCCAAGATCTAATATGGCAGCCATAGGAAAAAATGAAATTGATGGTGGTCAAAGCGAGACGAAACGCTTTAAGCAAAATCTAATAACACCTTCATAAAGAGTTCAAAAAAGTGCTTGTAGAATATATTAATCTTGTTTTCATCCCTGCAACAATAACTTCAGAACAGAAGACAAAAGAAAAGTGTGTTTTTCGGAAATATTTCAAAAACTACAAATCATAGAAAATTTTGTAAAACGGATTATTGTTCAGCAACAAAAAACCGCAACTTTGCTCCAATTTGACCGACTTTGTATCTCTAACCGTTTTCGAGATCTCAATGGTGACCCTCGAATTTGTAACAGCCTGTATATTCATTAGATTTATGTTGAGATACGTGGGCGAGTTAATACTTTAGTATACTTATAAAATGTTGATGTTTAATGCTATTAACGTATTACAGTCGACGTAAAAAAGGAGCATTGAAGGATATTCAAGTTACTTTAACGTAGAAATTATTCAATGCTTAAAAAGTTTGAGTGAAGTATTTAATCAACTATCTGGTTCTGATCCCTCCAGTATTAAAATTCATTACTTCTCAGTTAACTGTTTCATATGAAGGGAGAACATCCTCATGTTGCTTCTATCATATTTGTAAAGAATTTCTCTTACCGACGTCTGGTCTTTTAAAAAGATATGTTGCAACCACTCGGATATATAACTAGCAACATGATACGAAGCACCCACAACAGATCTAATTTAACGGTAGAGTATATCGTACTTTAAGCTCCGCGCGAGCATTTTAAAACTGTAACACCATAACAAATTATTTGAAAATGTGTACTTACGTACATCATATATTTATTTCCTGTATACATACATATATACATAGATATGTGTGTATATGCAACGCTTGGAAGGCGAGAGCTTGCGAGTAACTTGACGTTGTTGCGGTGGCAAGGACGTGATGCGGGTAAATCTCAAAACTGTGCGCGAAATTCCCCTCGCTACATAATTCTACTAAATCATATTAGGAAACTTGCTGCCGCTACAAATTGCTAAAGTTTAGAAGGTGAAATATGAATAATAATTTCGGTCGGGCTGCTTCGGCACGTTAGCACTTCATAACAATTGTGTTTTCGAAGTTGGTATGTGTTTGCATTATGGAAGAGATGCGTCCTCGATATATTGTGGATATATACGGAGCTTTTACATTTATATGTGGAAAGCGAGTCTAGTGAATTTTGTGTGCATATATAGTAGCCATTTATACATAGTTATGTCATTCTTAATTATTAGTGCGTTAAACTGTTTATAGCATTTATCTAAAATTCAAATATTTAAATTGTTTAACTTTAAATTTACGTCAGATATTCTAACTGGTGGAAATTTAATTGTAAACTGGCTAAATGTGTTGAAATCGATTGGTGTAAACCGTAACTTTCTATCTGAATTAATTTCGAAGTTGGTGTCAATAAAGTGCCAGAAGCATTTGTATTATATTTTAAAGAGATATCGTGGTGAAAGCGGTTGAGATATTGAAATATAGAATTGCATTTATCTATCTAAAAGCTCAATATTAAAGCCAGTTCTAAGCCACGATCTAAGATACTTGACATAACTCCAGAAGCTATTCATACTTAATATATGATTAAAGATAGTTAATCGTTTAATCTTAAGTATCTCTTTCATTTCAGGTGCATCCTATGATTCTCTTTCTAACTTAAAATTATAGACCGTTGATACTATACGGGAAAAGGCAACTTACGCACAATCTTTTCAGAAACAGAAACAATCATGTTTTCGACTTATAGAAACGCAAATAACTCAAAAACTAAAACATTTAGCTATAGGGAATGTTTAATAAATAATAAAGCTCGTGAAGAGTAATAAAATACAGGGTGCCCTGTGTATAAATATTGAATACGCCGATAAATAAATAATTTCTGATGAAAGGAGATAACATTAGAAATGTTTCTAGCACAATTGAATTATTTTATGTGGAAGCCGTAGTACGGTAGGAGGCGCCAACTTTGTTATTAAATTCATGCAAAACTTCCCATATCTTCTAAAGTAAACTGAATAACATAGCAAAACCCTACATTATAATAAAGGTAAGACCTAGAAGAATCGTAAACAGTAAAAATATACAAGGTGTTCCATTTAAAATAAAGTAAGTTTAGTTTACCCTGTCTTTATTTGACGCCCTGTATAGTTAAAAACATTTTCAGGATATAGCCCCCATACGCTTCCACTTTTATCTTAATAACATTTTCTCATTTCTCTTATAATACAGGAGTAATTGGACTTCCTAGAAAATAGTGCCCCACCCTGTATGTATGTATATTAAGTATCGACCTCTGCTTAGACTGAAGTTCATTTTCTGATATTAAATTTATAGACTCACCGTCAGAATACTAAAGAGAAAAGAATTTAAATATTAGAACCATCCAAGATAAGGAAGATCAGGAGGTTGAACGAGTTCCTCTGAGTAATGATGTTCTATACTGCAACTCCAGAAGCTTGTTGAATATACTCTTTAACAGACAATTGACGATTGAACTTGTATGCAGTCTTGCGTCTTTCTCTAATTATCTAATAATAAAGTAGTATAACGTTTGACAATGAGTGCTAACATTACCCTATTGAGCAAGAGAAATAAAATTAGAGCAAGCATTAAAAGCGAATCACGGAGAATCGGTCTATCCGACCTCATCAGCGTTCCTTGAAAAGCAAGACCTTATCTTATCTCTGCTGGCCTCACTAACATAACGACTATGACAGTAGACTAATTCTAAATCTGTTTACATGAGATACTTTCTATTTAACACTGATCCGCGAACAAACTCGGTTTTGTTCGAACGATTTATACACAACAGTACCGGTTTTGTTCACTGATCTGTGTTAAATAGTAACTACCTATGTTACAGAAGCAAGCAGTGATGAGATTCTTCTTTTATAACATGGTGTATGCATTTTTTCCAACTAGAAGCAGTTACATTTTCCAAGGCGTCAAGTAATAATTGTCTCATTGCAGATAATTTAAATGTTTTGTTTTTCGCAACCACTTCATTTTTTATTGGGGCTCAAACAAGCTCGATGGGATTCAGTTCGCAGTGGTAAGGAGGTAATCGTAACACAGTTTTATTTTGTGATTTTGCCAGTTCATCAATGACATAGGAATTATAATTATTATTTTTATGAATTTTAACCAAGCTTAATAGATCAGCTCTGACCATATCTTCATCATACTGTATTTCCTTGCTTCTCAGCCAATTTTGAATATCCACCTTTCTCCATGACGAAGATGGTGGCTTTTCAATTTTTTGACTATGATATGATGCATTATCTTTAACTGTAACAGCATTGTTAGGTAAATAGTTTAATATTCGAGAGAACTATTTTCAAAAACAGTAGCATTCGTTTCATCATGATAATCAGTGATTTTCTTTCCTTCAAACAATAATAAGCCATCTTTTACAAAGCCAACACAACTTCCAATGTGTAACAAAATAAGACGACGTCCTTTTCCAGCTGGATTTTTAATCCAGTTGTAAGTCCTTCGTTAAAGGCTTGTCTACGACTGTGAATGCTTGTGTCAGTCCACACTTTCTGTACTGTATGACCCTCATTCACCCAAGTTTCATCCAAATAGAAAATTGATCTGCCCTGAGCTTTATATTGTGAAATATCTCTGAGATATTGTCGCCTCCATTTTACAATGTCATCTCTTTCGGTCAAAATGCTGTTTCTGCTCCTTTTTAAGTATCTAGAGGACATAGCACAATATGTATGTCTATATAATAAATAGTTCCTACTTAAAGTTCATTTGCTTCATTAGCAAATACAATGTTGATCGACTCATGTTTCGCAAATCTTCATTATAATAATAATAATAACGAAAAAATTACGAAATTGTGTTAAGGAACTGTTTCTTCTTGGGATACGTGACTGTAGAATCTTGTGCATCACAGAACATTGGCAAACAGTTGAGCAGATTAAAATGCTTTCAATCACAGGATATATGTACCTTAGTGACAAGTTACTGCAGAGATCATGGTGAACATGGAGGAGCAGCTGTCTACAGAGCCAATGAACTTCAGGGGCAAGTTTTCAGTGAATTAAACTTATTATCGCAAAAGCGTGTCTTTGAATGCACCGGTGCTAAGTTTACTGTATGTAGTAAAAATATTATTGTAGCATGTATATACCGTAGCCCAGATACAAATGTACAGGACTTCTTAACCAAATTTCAGTTTTTATTGGAAGTTTTGGTGAGCGCTTCATGTGACTACTTTATAGCGGGCGATTTTAATATTGATATTCTATCTCAAGACAAGCCCACTAAAGATTTTTTATGTTTGCTCGCTAGCTATGGTGCTGTTGTAACCATAAATGAACCCACTAGAGTAACTAGCTTTTCTATGTCGTGTATTGATAATATAATAACAAATAATACATGTAAGTTTGAGTCTTGTGTTCAGATATCAAGTATATCTGACCACAGGGCTCAAATACTCGCACTAGATCTGAATCTTAGTAGACAAATTAATAATTCCAAAAAAATGGGGCGAATATACTCTAATAGCGCAATCACTCGATTTCAAACAGCAATACTCGGGGAACATTTCGAACCTGTATTTCTTGCTAGAGAAGTTGACGATAAATATAACAAATTTCTACATATATTTAAACTATATTTTAATGGATCATTCCCATTAAAGGTTTTTAAACAACAAAAACGAAAACCACCTCCAGTGAACTCTACTATTCTGGATGTGAAGAATAGAATATCATTATTAGAAATATTATCTGTATATAATCCTCAATGCAATGAACAACTTAAATCACTTAAACTCAAATATAAGAACTTGATATTACAAAACAAAAAGTTAATAAATGAAAAAAGGATGATAAATTCTGATAATAAATCCAAAACAACGTGGTCTATTGTCAATGAAACTTTAGGCAAGAAGAAGCAACAAGACTTTTATAGTGAAAATTTGAAGTTAGCAGCCAATGAGTTCAACAACTATTTCGTAAATGTGGCTAACAAATTTGCCAAGTCCTCTGTTAAGTTTGAATGCAACATTATACATAGCTCTGAAACCTTTTTCTTTCAGCCTGTTATAACCTCAGACTTAAGAGAATGTGTGCTCAAATTAAAAAGCAAAAGCAGTTTTGGCATTGATGAAATATCGCTAAAAGTGATACAAAGCTGTTTGAATACCATTGCCGAATCACTATGTAACGTAATCAATGCTTCGTTAAGTAATGGTATATTTCCTTCGGCGTTGAAATATGCTGTGGTTAAGCCGCTTCATAAAGCGGGAAATTATGAGTCGATGGAGAACTACCGCCCAATATGTCTGTTAAACACGATGTCTAAAATTTTGGAGATGGTAGCATATTTACAAGTTCTGCAGTTTTTTTAATAAAAATAATATTCTCAGTAAACATCAACACGGATTTTTATCTGGAAGAAGCACGGTTACTGCATTGTTTGACTATACCGAATCGATACTTAGGGCATTTGAAAGTAAGAATATGTCATGCGGCATATTTTTGGACCTATGCAAGGCCTTTGATTCTATTTCACATGACGTACTACTTGAAAAATTGTACTGTTACGGGATTAGAGGGGTATGCTTGGACTGGTTTAAATCATACCTTGAAAGTCGTTACCAGACCGTTAAACTATCGTCAATGCGGAGCGATGTTTATTCTGACCCACTGAGAACTATGGCGGGAGTCCCTCAAGGGAGTGTTCTAGGCCCATTTCTATTTGTGGTCTTTTAAACGACATTTTTATGGAATGTCGTGATGACCAGCAAAAATTAATCTGTTTCGCTGATGATACGAATCTACTATTTCAAGGTAAAGATATGATGTCGTTGATAGATGCTGGTACAACAATGCTGAGCAACATTGATACGTGGTTTCAATCAAATGGGGTAGTATTAAATATGGAGAAAACAAAATGTATACTCTTTAAACCAAACGAGACGCTAGAAACACCGAAAAATATACAAACTAATAATATTCGTTTGAGATTAAGTAGTAGCTGTAAAATTTTAGGAATAATTATAGACGATAAACTTAAATGGAACAACCATATAGACAATGTATGTACCAGACTTAGCAGTGCATGTTATGCCTTAAAAGTATTGAATCCGGTAACATATTACCAATCCAGAAAATCGGTATACTATGCTTTGGTGGAGTCAACAATTAGATATGGAATTACCTTGTGGGGACCATCAACTGAGACAAAAAGAGTTTTCATCTTGCAGAAGAGAGCTTTGCGTATTCTACTGGACATAAATGTAAGTGCATCGTTGCGCAATAATTTCCGCCTGAATGGTCTACTAACTGTATATGGCATATACATACACGAATGTCTATTGTTCATATATAAAAACGAACATCTTTTCGAAGACGATAAAATTAGCCATAAGTATCAAACTAGAAACAAAATAAATTATAATGTACCCTACCATAGATTATCCAAATACGAATCGGGAGCATTGTATACAGTGATTACATTCTACAATAAACTGCCGTTAGATTATAAAGAATTACGTCAATTTAGAACATTTAACCGTGAAACATACAAGTATCTTTGTAAATTAGAGCCATACTCTGTTCAGGAGTTCATTAATTCTTAAATTTGTTGTTTTTCTTTATGACGCATATTTCTGTACTGGGCGCATATCTGTATCTATATATATTTGTATTAATTGTGTATGTACATATATTTGTGTAGTTCGCTATATAAATAAAGACAGATTATTATTATTATTATTAAAAAAAAAAAAAATTCATGCCTTAGCATCCCCCAACAGCTTGCGCCAATTACAGGGGGCATCGGCTGGCCATGAGTTATTATTACGCCTGTGGCTGTAGACCGACTTAAGATGTAACCTTTCCGCATTTGCCGTGGAATTTGGAAAACTACAGAAAACCAAACTCAGAAAGGAAGCACCGGGGTTGGAACCCGGTACTGCTGGTGCGAGGCAAGTGTGCAAGCCACTAGGCCACGAGCCCGACCTTATTTTTTACTTGCACCGGCATCTTATCTAATGAAAGAACTGCTAGAGTATATAATAAAATAATGGAGAAATAATGGAAACAACGACAAGACTTAACCATAAACAGTGTCAGGTGACAGAATCTGAGCAAGATCGATACAGTGTAATTTGGCCTTGCTTTCAACCAACGAGAATTCACTCTCAAAGTGGTCTGTTCAGAAATTCGTCTCTCTACTTTATAAATAGACTTATAAAGATAGTTAATCGCTTAATCTTAAGTATCTCTTCCATTTCAGGTGCATCTATGGTTCTCTTTCTAACTTTAAACTGTAAACCGTTGATACGAGAAAAGGCAACCTACGCACAATTTTTTTAGAAACTGTTTTCTGAATTATCCTAAACCAATGAAAGTAAAAGATATCAACAGCATCATCAACGGATCGTTCTTTAAATACGAGTATATCGGACCAAGCCATACCAGAAATCTCATTATTTATGAACGAATAATCAATTTTACTATACTGTAGAGATTTCCAAGAGTTCAGTGGAATTCATTACAGGTAAAATGAAAAATAATACTTTTTATGGTGACTGTCTATATTATTGACAATATAGAGTGGATTTAAACTTTTTGAAAAGAATGTACCTCAGATCTCCAATTTAGTAAATATGTTCACATTACACAGTTAATGTTGGTCTACCTAGATACGATTGTCACTAACTGTACCATTATTTTCACTGTCGGAGGGTTTTTACACGACCGGAAACACTTGCGCTTATGTGCTTGCAAATGCTGACCGTGCACTATCTGTTTCGGAAACGCTCGCTTTTAGACAGTAATTGCGTTTTTGGTCCGCGCTTAATGGTTTGTACTATCATCATTTTGAGTCGGTAAATTCGCGGTTAAAACACGCACCGTAGTTCGCCGTTTTATCGCACCGAGACTCTTTCGCTACACCTTCCATAATCGCAACAATCATCCATGTAGACCTAACGTAAACGGTATACATATAATTGTATGTGTGACGGAAGCTAAACGTATGTTGAACGGTGTATTTCCGTCATATACGACTTTCGCTTTAATGTAAAATCAATGCTCAGATAACGTTGCGAATTCACGTTCCAGTTTACGTCCGTTTGCAGATATAGAGTACTCAAAATCTGCTTTAGCTGGTGATATAAAATTCCTGTTGACATTGACGATGTAGAGTAGGTAGTTTTCGCTTATCTTCGAAGTCATAATTAGGCGGTTTTTAGCGCTATTTTCGCAGTGCTAGCTTATAAATTCGTTGAATTTCCCATTTTAAAATATCATTTAGAGTTCGTACGATCTTTTATGCATAAAAAAAGATGCTACCTAGCTTCCTCAAGAACGATTTAGGTTTGGATACAATAAATAAATTAGATTTCCAATAACAAGGTCATACAATCCCAGATTCTGTAGGTAATTTCAGCTTGGGCTACTGCATTGAAGGACATTCCTTGGATTTATAAGTGGATATAGAACAATGTCTCTTAAGCCAGCTCAGGTCAATTTTCCTTCTGGCACGGAAACAGCAAAGAATCATCCTCTTTGAGAATGACCAACACGCATCGTCCAGGACGCAGGAAAGAGATCCCACTATATAACAAAAATGGGAGAACCTCGAGTCCACATCCTCCTGGACCGACTCTCTAATAAGGAGCATAATACTCTGTAGCTTTGTTTGTGTGTTGAAAAAGTGTAGCTTTAGGAAGGTGGATTATTACTTAAGTTAGTTCTCGTCAGGACACGACAACTTTGGAAACTACTTAAAAAGATTTAAGCTGGCAGAAGATGACCGTTGTCAAAATTATGGAATGGAAAGTACACCCGAACACATTGCCTTTTCTTGCAAAAGGTAGACAGTAAATCGAACCGAGCTCGAGGTAAGCTGATTAACTGTGCTAACATTATTAAAATATGTTGGAGAGCGAAACCAACTAGAGGGGGTGACCAACTATATTCCCTTAATAGAAGGTCTCACTGATAAAATCTCTACATTGTTTTCTGACTTCCCCGTAAAACTTGCTCCTTACAACATAGTTACGACCAACAACCTGTTCTGCAGAGGTAAATCTCCCACCCCCACATTGCTAAATTCAAACGTTGTGTATAGCATTTCATGTACTAACTGCAATGGGGTGTATATTGGTCAAACTTCACAGTATTTGGCTAACAGGCTCAGACAGCACGAATTAGATAGCGTACACAAATCCAACAAAACAGCCTTAGCTGACCATTGTCAAAGATTGAACCACATTTTTGATTTTGAAGACGTCAAGATATTATAGCCCACGAAAACAACTGGTCCAAACGTTTATTTTTAGAAATGTACCATATTAACAAACAGAAAGACCACATTAATTTCAGGACTGACTTGGGTAAGCAATATCTAATTCTTACATTTTACATTTAGATAATAATCCAAACCAAATCCCCAATAATCGAAACACTTAACGTTTACTTTTACACATCGGTGTGTATTATTCACCGTGCTTTATTTAGTCCGATTTGGGGGAATTCATGTTGGTATCACTGACTCTGCGACAATCAGCTGATTAGACAGATAGGTCGTTTTTAAGATTAAAGTTTTTAAAAGTATTGTATAAATCACTTCCTAGTCATTTTATCAAGTGTGTATTCATGCAAAATTGAGTGTTGACCGCTTTACTGTGAGGATGACCTTCGATTTTTTTGATGGCTTGTCTTATTATTCCGATGTAAGTAGTTTAATTGTAATACATCATAGAAGTATATCTTATTTGTACTGTGTCTTCTAGCTTGTGTTTCTGATGAAGTAAATAAATTTTACGAAAGCTTAGACAGTAATAAGGAATTACTAGTTTTATTTGGCTGCTCCCCCAATAGTGTGTCTCTGAAACCTAACGTTGTACAGCCAGTACTTCCACCTCTTCTATATCAGAAATGCTTTGAACGCAGTTTCCTTTTCAACACAAATTCGAGCCAAAAAGTAAAAACTAGAAGACATTCATGTCCCTCAAAGTTTCATCCAATTTTAAAATCTACGTTCTATTCAACAGCCTTGTTCTAAAGATATCGACTTTTTATCAAATGCTTGAAATAAAATCACTTAAAACAGCAGTACTTACCGAAATGTGAGGATGGTCAACGGTCTATAGGACTTGTGACTAGAGATATCAGCCATGGGCGTTCCCCAGAAGTCATTCTTGAAGGTGTGTCCGAGAGGATTCAGCGCTAACACGTCCTTGTTCAGCGTTATAGCCGGGATGTCGTCGTGAACGAAATCGCCATTTAAACCGTTTATATAACATGCTACCGCTACCGTACTGACCAAACTGTACATCGGCCAAGAAGACGGCGATTTTTTACTCGATTCGTTGGTAGTACTCGCACCGTTCGAACTCGTTATGTTACGACGTTTCATTTTAAACGGACGACGGTGTATTCGCGACCGCGACACTTTGTTAGAATAAAATTGTGAAAGATTACAACAAAGGAGTATCTCTAGTAGACGTCTCCTTTGTCGTGGGTTTGAGACCGGTACGTTTTAGTATGCATAAGGAAGGAGTATATTATGCTGATGATAGTATACAGCAAGCACTTTTCTTTCGACGGTTAGAGCACTCTTAAACTCTTATTATCGAGGTAGAAGAACAATAGGGTCTTATAGATAAAGGAAAATCACTTATGAACTCCATTGTTTCGTGTAGAATAAGGAGATCCTTATCTTACGTTCGATGCTCGAGTTAAATTATCTTCTTTTCTCCGTTCAATCCTTCAATCCTGTAACAAGAAAGAAAAAATAATCAATATTATATTAAGCCAGTTATGTGAATGCAATAGATACGGTAAATTTAACGAAAATCGTGTCCAAACATAGACCAGATTCATTTACAATAATTTCCAGAAGGTATATCCGCGCACAGAATTCAATATATGCTACATACATAACACTAGAACGGTTTCCAGTACAGGCAATAACACACAAAATCATATCTGGCCAATCAGCTATCCAGTTCCTTTTACTACATGCTTCTATAGAAGCACACTTCTAACACACCCCCATTTATTAAGAATCCACCAGACGTCGGTTAGCGCACAATGAAGCGAAATAAAAATAATGGATGGTATTACGTGAGCGCCGTGCTATTGTTGGCGTTATTAGAACTTCCAAGTTCTCAATTTAAGATATATATATATACGGTTTCGTCTAAACCAATTATGTCCGAGACAAATTTAATACAAAGAAAAAGAACCAGTAAGTAATGGAATCTATATTTTGTAACCCGGTTTCGGGGTTGCGATCCATCGGTTATTGGAGCAGAACATTGAGGTTATATCGGGAGGTAGGGATGATGAGGAAATGGGGTTTATATCGAGCTTATTCTACAGTGCGTTTCTCTCTTAATAACCTAAAACGTGACTTGCAAACTATGTAGGTGATGGTTATATCTAAACAAGTTGGGTATAAGCGAAAGCTTTTGAATTATGCATGTATTGTCCAATAAGATTTATACAGGGTGTTTCTGAATTGATACGAAAGATTTCAAAGGGTGATTCTTTAGCAAAAATTAATGGGAGTCTTTCATATAACTTTTTGTTCAACACCCTTTTCCCTCCAAGTTACAGCCCTTTAAAGTTCTTCAGAGATTAAAGAATAACACAGAGAAAATCAGGACAATAAAACTATTTGTCATATGACTTCATTTGATAGCAGCTTACTTGATTTTTTTTTGAATAAATAATAACCTCTTTGTGAATTTATGGGAAAAGCGTCTGAGCAGTATTTTATTTTTTTGTGATCAAACTAACAATTTTATGATAAAAAGTCAAGACATAAAAAAGTTGCAGATTGAGTCTGTCTTTTTAAATCAATTTTTTAAATAGGAAAATATAGGCGCATTAAAAAGTTCTGATGCAAAATATTATTGTATTGTAGTTGTTGTATTAAGTTACTATCAATATCAAGTTACAGAATGTCATGTCAATGTGAATGTCAAGCTAGTTGTATTTTGACTAATATATTTTTGTGTATTATTTAACGTGTCTGAAATATACATAATAATAAACACAAAACATGGTGTCAGGTGTGAATGTTAATAGAGTGGAATAAACTGGAATAAATACAACCTTAGTAAAATAGTAAATCTATTTGATTTGATCTTTGCACGAGACTTGTCATCGTCGTGATTATTGACACATTAGTTGTTCAAAATGGAATTTAAAGTACCTCCTGCTCTTGAAGTAATTGATCCGGATAATTGGCCAAGGTTCAAACAGCAATTTAATATTTATATGAAGGCCACAGGAAAAATAGATTTAAAAGATGAAGAAACAAAAATTGCTATTTTGTTGAACATTATTGGAGATGCTGGTATTGATATATACAATACGTTCAAAAAAGAAGAACAAGAAAGGTTAGATACTGTTTTAGCAACCTTTGAAAATTATTTTACACCTAAGAAGAACTTGACCATGGAAACCTTCAAATTTAATAACTTGTATCAAAAGTCAGGAGATGTCATTGAAACATACATAACTGAGTTAAAGAAACAGGCTCAACGCTGTGAATTTAAGTGTGATAACTGTAGCACGTCATATGAGGAAAGAATGATTAAAGATAGGCTAATTATTGGAATTTATGACAAGAACACACAAGAACGTATACTTAGAGAAAATAATTTAACATTAAAAAAAATTGAAGATTACTGCAAAGCTATTGAATTAAGTAAAAAACACAAGAAAGTATTAAATCCTGAAGAAAATGTAGATATTGTTAAAAATCAGGTACCCGTACAAAAGAAAATACAGTGTAAATTCTGTGGTTATGAACATTATGTTAATAAATGTCCTGCATTTAATAAAACTTGTGCAGCTTGCCAAGGTCGCAACCATTTTGCCAAGGTATGTTTTAGAAAGAAAGATAACCGAATGAACAATAGCAGATATGAGAAAAAATCAGATGGAGGACAACGAAATAGAATTCATGAAGTGGAATTAGATGAAAGTGAAGCATCTGAAGAAATCTTTATTGATGAACAGAAAACTAGTAGTAATTCAAGAATTTGGACTCAAGAATTGAAAATAAATAATAAAAGTGTCACATTTAAGCTAGATACCGGAGCAGAATCAAGCGTACTTCCCATTGAAACATTGCGAAGTATTTGTTCCAATATCCAGGTGCAAGAAACTAACGTTACTATTGTTACATATGGTAATTTTAGATTAAAACCACTAGGTGTTGTATCTTTAGTATGTAGTAATGAGCATATGTCAAAGTGTGTAGATTTTATAGTAGTTAACTTAAAGACTCAACCAATTCTTGGTTTAAGAGATTGCATAAAATTGAATTTGATAGCTCGCGTCAATAACATAAGTGTGCTACCTGATTCTAAAGAGAAGGTTGTTAATCAATATCATGATGTATTTGATAATGGCTTAGGAACAATTCCAGGTACCTGTAAAATACATCTTGATCCTAATATACCTCCTGTAGTACAATATAGAAAGAAAATTCCTCTGGTACTTCATGAAAAATTAAAAGAATCACTTGATAATTTAGAAAAGAAACAGATAATTTCAAAAGTTGACCATCCAACTAAATGGGTAAATAATTTAATGATAGTTGAGAAACCAAATGGCTCTTTAAGGTTATGTCTTGATCCAAAGCCGTTAAACAAAGCTATACGCAGAGAACACTATGTAATACCAATATCAGAAGATATAATTTCACGATTGAAGGGTAAACGTTATTTTAGTGTCATTGATATGAAAGATGGATTTTGGCAGATTCAATTAGATGATGAAAGTTCAGAATATTGTACTTTTAATACACCTTTTGGTCGATACAAATTTAATCGCCTTCCGTTTGGCATCTCATCTGCCCCAGAAATATTTCAAAAGAGAAATGTCGAAATATTTGGTGATATACCGAACGTTGATATTTATTTTGATGACTTAATCGTGTCAGGAGACACTATGGAGGAGCATGATAGATGTTTAAAAGGGGTTTTAGATCAAGCAAGAAAATATGGAATTAAATTTAATAAAAGTAAATTTCAATACAGTTTAAAAGAAGTAAGATTTATAGGTCAAATAGTATCAGAAGCCGGTGTTAAGCCTGATACTAAAAATGTCAAAGCTATTGCTGAAATGAAAATTCCAGAAGATAAAAGTGATGTATTGCGCCTATTAGGCATGGCTAAATTTTTCACAAAATATATCCCTAACTTGTCTAAAATCACCAGTAATTTAAGAGAGTTAACAAAAAAGTCAACACAATGGGAATGGACTCCACAGCATCAAAAAGAATTTGAAAATCTTAAAGAAGCTGTGTGTAATGCTCCAACACTTCGAATCTATGATAATACAAAACCATTAATTATTCAAACTGATGCTTCATCAAAGGGTCTGGGTTGTTGTCTACTGCAAGAGAATAAACCCATCGCATTTGCTTCTAGAAGTTTGAATAAAAGTGAAGTAAGGTACGCACAAATTGAAAAAGAACTGTTAAGTATAGTATTTGCAATGGAAAAGTTTCATCATTTCGTATATGGCCAGCAAGTTACTATATATACTGATCATAAGCCATTAGTACCTATTTTTCATAAAGATCTAAATCGAGCAACTGTCCGACTTCAAAGAATGTTGTTGAAATTGTTAAGATATGATATAAATGTAAAGTTCTTACCTGGAACAGAAATGTATGTAGCTGATACTTTATCTAGAGCATATCTTAATGAAATACCAGAAGATGACCAAGATATGCAACATGTCATACATACACTATCGCTATATTTACCTATTTCAGATGAGAAACGGAAGATATTTCAAAAGATGACCAATGAATTAAATTGTAGTATTAAAATTGGTAAAAGAGTATCAATTATCACAATGGCCTGATAAAAAACGATTAGATCCTGAATTGCGTCATTATTATGCGCTTAAGGATGAAATATTTATATCAGACAATTTAATATTTTTAAATAAAAAAATAGTAGTACCCAAAATACTGCAACTAGAAATGATCAAGTTAGTGCATGAAGGGCACTTTGGTTTTCACAAATGCATATTGCGAGCAAGACAAATAATGTATTGGAAAAGTCTAACAAGTGATATTAAAAACTATATAGAACATTGTGAAATTTGTCAATTAAATCAACGGAGTAATTGTAAGGAAACCATTATAAATCATGCTATTCCAGATGGTCCATGGAAACATCTACATACTGATATATGTGACATAAACAATAAGAGTTATATAGTTCTTATAGATGCGTATTCCCATTGGATTGAAGCTGAAGAGCTTAAAAATAAAAGTGCTAGTGAAGTAATAAAATTTCTTAAACAATTGATATGTAGATATGGATCGCCAGATAAATTGTATTCTGATAACAATCCTTTCAACAGTGCACAGCTAACTGATTTTGCAAACACCTGGAATTTTCAGCTTAATTTCTCAAGTCCTCACCATCATCGCTCTAATGGGTTGGCTGAAAGAGCCGTCGGAATTTTTAAAGAAATATCTAAGAAAAACTATGACATCAACTTGGGATTAATGGACTATAGAAATACACCGTTACCACAAGTAGGGTACTCTCCTTCGCAGTTGTTTTTAAATCGAATAATGAAGTCAAAGTTACCAGTAAACACAGATTTATTACAACCAAAGTTAATCAATTCCCAAAATGTTAATAAGGTAAAGAAAGAACTACTACAAAAGCAAAACGACACCTATAACAGGACAGCCAGGAATTTACCTTATCTACATGTTAATGATAACATTTTAATTCAGTGGAAACAGGGCTGGAAGAAAGGAAGAGTAATACAAAAATGCAATGACCGCTCATACATTGTAGAAGACCAAGAAGGAAACAGATATAGGAGAAATAGGATTTTTCTTAAGAAGACTAAATTAATCTTTGAACGAAAAACAAATTCAATGCTTTATGATGATTTTAACTTTAACAATCTTGAAGAATCTGAAACTTCAACTAATCCTGTCAGCTCTGCGGCAGCTGATTCTATATATCCTAAAAGAAAAGTCAAACTCCCTAGTAAATTAAAAGACTTTATTGTAGGATAAGGTTATATATGTAATAGTTTCGTTAAAAAAAAAAGAAAGAACGTGTATTGTAGTTGTTGTATTAAGTTACTATCAATATCAAGTTACAGAATGTCATCTCAATGTGAATGTCAAGCTAGTTGTATTTTGACTAATATATTTTTGTGTATTATTTAACGTGTCTGAAATATACATAATAATAAACACAAAACAGTTATAGGGGTTGTTTTTTTCAGCCATTTGTGATTACATTTTAGGATACCAAAAACACTCAAAAACTGCCATTTTATTAGCATCAGTTATCTGCCAAATTTCATTCTTCTAAATTTTTCCAAAGTGGATATATTAAATAGAAACATTTTTTTAACCTAATTTTAAAGGGCTGTAACTTGGAGGGAAAAGGGTGTTGAACAAAAAGTTATATGAGAGACCCCCCTTAATTTTTGCTAAAGAATCACCCTTTGAAATCTTTCATATCAATTCAGAAACACCCTGTATACGAGGTGGCGCAAAATAAACTTCATTAGTTCAGTGTCTGACTGGCAGGACTGATAGTATAATCGAAATTTAATATACATGTCAGTGTAAACGTCATATCGTGCCGTTTCATTCGGCTAATAGCAATGGAACGGTGGTCAAGTGAACAACATGCTGCAACAGTAAAACTATATTACGAAACACAATCTATTATATAAACACAACGATAGTAAAACAATATTGAATTGGATTCATAAATTTGCCAGAACCTAGACCGTTTTGGACGAAAAACATGGTAGACCAAGGAGTGTACGCACCCAACAAAATGTAGAGAGAATAAGAGAAGCAGTCCGAGCAGCTCCACGTTTATCAGTACGAAGGCAGGCGCTAGAGTTAAGACTTTCACTCAATGCTTTCACGAAGAAGTATCCAAAGAATTATGCGCGGGTTAAAATTGCATCCTTATAAACTACAAATAGTGCAAAAATTACATCCTCAGGACAGACAAAATAGAGTATTTTTTTGCAATACTATGCTACACATGTTAAACGAAACACCCGATATTATTAATTTCCTAATGATGTCCGACGAAGCACATTTTCATTTGTCCGGGTATGTGAACAAGCAGAACATGCGCTTGTAACTGTTTGGTGTGGGGTAACAAAGTCTAGAATAATTGGACCATACTTTTTCGAAAAAGGAAATCGTACCGTTACTGTTACTGCTGAACGGTACGTTAACATGCTCCAGCATTTTGTGATTCCTGAGCTACATAGGATTGGTGTTAACCCACGAAATGTTTATCTTCAACAGGTTGGGGCGACGGCGCATACAGCGCGAATAAGTATGGCTGTAGTGACGGAAACATTTGGCCATGTTACTTCACGTTTTGGTCAAACTCGGTAGCCGTTCGTCGGATTTAACAGTGGCAGATTTTTTCTTGTGGGAGTATTTGAAGCAGCAGATATTTCGCCATCGCTACGATACCCTTCACGAATTAAAATAAAGCATTCGGAACGAAATACGCTTAATTAATCAAGAGCTTCTTAATAGAGTCGTTTAAGGCAATGTGCTGCCAACAACGGAAGCCATCTTGCAGATGTAATATTCAAAACTTAAAACTGTATTACCAGGTCTTGAGAAATGTTTAGTTATTTCCATTCTAACTTGTTCATAAATATAAAATATATTTGTTTAAAATAGTGGAGTTTGTTTTGCGTCACCCTGTACCTACTGTTCGATACTCGATTAACGCCATTTTGACATATTTGTAATGACAGTTATGTCAAAATGGCGTTCTTATGCCTCGACTACAATCGTAAGCATGAATTATTAAGTTATACTACATTCATGTTAAGAAAACAGTGTTAGGTAAAATAGGCAATAATTTCTTGGATTCTGATTGGCTGATAGCCCAGCCAAGTTTACTTCACAATAAAAATGCTACCTTTGTATCAAAAAGTTGTCAAATTTTCTTATTGTTGTTTAGTATTGTGTATTACTTGGTATTTTCATTGATAGTTTCTCTTTATATTTTGTTGTGTTACAAATTTGACTAAAAACAGTTGTTATTACAGTTAAATCATCGGTTATTTTAAACAAGTTCAGGTAATGTTTTACTAATGCTATTTTTTAATGGTACTTATATGCGATTCAGTTCAGGTTTGGTACAAGCTTGGGTGAGGACGAGGTAGTTGGTCGAAATGTTAATATTCCTGCTGGTTCATCAAGGAATCCTCAAGGGAAACGTATTAGTAGTAGACAAAAGCAAACAGCTTACAATGTATATTTGCAATTAAGAAGAAATTTATCACAAAATGTTATATGTGGTTATATGACATTTATATGACAGTTGATTTTACAAACACAAAAAAAATAAATGGATGTAGCTTTCATGCTTGTGATTGTACTGATGCATAGAAACGCCATTTTGACGTAAATGTCATTATGAATATGTCAAAATCGCATGATCGGACATCGACATAACCTCAACGTTGAACTATAAATGTAGTAGTACAACTATTAGTGACCTGAAAACGCCTGCGTGAAGTTAGCTCCCCCTTTTTCGAATTTCGAAATTTTGAAAGTTGTTCCAGGTTGTTCTAGGTTTGTTCTAAATTGTTCCAGAATTTTGGAGAAAAATATTAAAAAATTGTCCTGAAAAATCGAAAAAGCGTTTTTCTGGTCAACCCCCCCTTTTTCAAAATTCGAAATTTTGACAGTTGTTCCAGGTTGTTCTAGTTGTTCTGAATATTGCTCCAAAATTTGAACCTTCTCACATTAGTAGTTTATGAAATAATTAATAAAAATGAAATTTCGCCAGCCCTCCCTTTTTCGAAATTCGAACTTTTGAGAGTTATTCCAATTTGTTCTAGTTGTTCTGAACATTGTTCCAAAATTTGAGCCTTTTGTCATGTGTAGTTTATGAAATAATCGAGAAAAACAAAATTTCAGTAACGTCACTTTTTCGAAATTCAAAATTTTGAAAGTTGTTACAGGTTGTTCTAGGTTTGTTCTATATTGTTCCAAAATTTTAGTTTTCTATCATGTATACTTCGGGAAATAAATGAGAAAAACAAATTTTCAGAGGAGTGAAGTTAGCCCCCCCAACCTTTTTCGAATTTCGAAATTTTGAAAATGGGGGGACTAACTTCACGCAGGCCCTAATAACACTTCCTATTGTGAAAATCTGAATAATATGCTGATCTAGTTTAACCAAATTTCCGACAGAGACGTCTCACATTTCTGTGTTTTGTTGTTTGTGTTGTTTGGACATGTTATATGTTTTTTTTTTGATTGACACATTATGGATTTTCAAGTTAAGAGTAATTTTATCGGCACATAAGTAGAGACATTGGCAACGCCACTTGAATATCATAAATCTAGTTAGGCCTAAGAGCCTAAATGGTCATTACCGACAGATGACTGGGGTCACCTGTCATTCTCAAGGTCAGAGAACTAAAATATTCAGTACTAAATTTCTAAGGTTGAAGTTTCGATCATTCAGGGGTATTACAGATTTATTAGGTCACGAAATGGTCATGAAAAAATTAGCCGTGGATTACTAGACTGGATTTTCAGTTGTGAGAAGTTCGTCGTGTGATCATGCAGAGGGGTATAAAAGTCCTGTCTCTCCTTGATCAACAGGTCTGCTTTTTCGTTTCTCTTAATTTGTTGATGGAGTGGCACCCAAAGTTACTCTGTTATTAATGCTCAAATCATAAGCAGCTTAATAGCACTTCTATACCGTCTTAGAGGTAATGCTGCTAGCTAGCTTTTTTTGGTATCTGTTCAAATTAATCATTAATAGTACTCGCTCACGATCATCACAAAAAACCTAAACCCTTGTAAATGATTTATAAGCATAGGAAAATGATAATCATCATGTTTTAATCTAAAAATTACTCGCTCTAATTCAACCGTTGACGATGAAGCAGACGTATTATTTTATCAAATTGTGAAACCGTACATCGTTGACTGACAAAAGCAAAATTCAATTTCGCAAGTGTACAATTCCTATACGTGAAATCCAACAATCTAGTTGCCTAAAACGTCTGGCCGTTGATGGCACGACTAACAGTCGCAAATGCGGTTAGTTGCGAAGTAGTTGCACACATCAAACTCTCTCCATTGATAGCAGTCACGTGAATGGTGCAGAATTAAACGTCATGGCTAACAAAGTTTATCCGCAACGGGCAATAGAGATAGAAGAACAAAATGTCAGATTGTTCCGCAAATTCGAGATTGTATGTAACGCTGAATGATAAGCTTTTGCACGGTGCAAAGTAAGCGCTTTTACTTGCGTGATTCTAGTAATTAAAATAAAGTTTCGCTTTGAAATAAGAAAACGCGTGTTTTGTTCCTTTTTTTTGTAATTGTAAATGAGGAAAGTAGCTGTTTGCTTAATTAATTTCGGTATTCTTTACATTTGCAAGTATTTTCATTGCGGAAGTATTTAATGTTGTTTGCATATATTTAAGGCGGTTGTATTTTTATATGCAGCACTTACATTGGCGTATGTACCTAAATCATTTACTATAATGGGAACAAAGAAACAAAGCGCAAGGCATTACGAAGGCTGGAGTAAAAATGGAGATTGATTTTTAAAACTTAGAATCCCGTTCTGTGCAGTACAATCTGTGTAGTTTGATTAGGATGTCATTTACCAGGATTAATTCAATTTTTCGATAGAGTGTTGGTCATCTTCAAGTAATTCTCAAGTTTTGACCTTGACAGGGGCGCTCCTGTATGGCCACAGAACTTAAGCATCTCTATTGGTAGCTAACGCTGTACTGCTGTAATGTAATGGTTATCCTTGTGGATATCCAGACTGTAATCGTGTGGATGCATCTATTTTAAAAATGTCATAAATCGTTTTTCTTCAGTAATATACCCAATACGAAGTAAATAATAGAGGAATTAATGCATTGACAACTTCAATGTATGACCTTCAGTTGTATCTATACAATTTAACTCTCACATACAATCGACGACATAAAAAGTGGAACAAAATCGTGTCCGAAGAGACTACTTTCCTCGGATCTAATTTTATCGCTATCCACGTCGGGGGTCTAATAAAGCGCTCAAATTGATTGCGGCCTCATTATTGGCGGTGAACCGGAGTCGGTAGCGTCGAGGCGGTAAAAAATCTGCTGCGTCTGGCGCGGTCATTGTTACATAGTTCCAAGCTGCTGTTCTGCTACTCCTCCTACCTCTACTGCATTCCATAGTTGCTGCAGTAGGGCTTCGTCAGTGCTACTACCACCATCGGGGGAGGTTTGAAAAGTACAAAGCGAATACTGCGACGTTATCTCTTTTGTCTCTAGAGCAGCGCAGAGCCTTTGTTATTGAAATATCGGACTTTTTCTAATGCCGGAAAGGTCCGCGTACTGAAATCATCCCCTATTATCGCTCTCTAAAGACATGTGGTCGTTGTCGCACATCAGGGGGCGATTAAAAATATTCTCACCATTAATAATAATAAAATCCAGATGTAGTTGACGTCGATTGTACTGTTCGTATTATTAATATCCCACTTGCGCGACGTTTTCGAAGCGTGGTGAAGTGCTAAAGATAAATGAATTGACGTTAGGATATCAGAAAGTTGTAACAATTTGGAGAAAATCGATGTGGTTATATCCGACTTCTTTTTTCTATTAATGCTTTTTATTCGAATTATAGCCTTTTGACACTTTAGTTATTTGGGAAAAACATAGGCAACAAAAGGAATTACTGTCTATGCATTATTTTCTTAAATGCAGGATATTTATTTTTTTAACAGTCTATTTTTTTGCAGGGGTAAATACTTTATGCACCTCACTCGCTTGGGCAGATCGCGGAGTAGGAGTGTGGGACTTACTGCAAGCTCCTCTTTCCCTTCATCAGCAGCACCTTGGTCTTGTCAGGCCCCAATTTTAGCCTGTGGTCCTTCATCCATGTCCTGATTCTATCCACGCACAGATCCGTATTTCTCATAAGTGAGTGTCCGTTGTCCGCTCCCACCACCAGGGCAAGGTCGTCGGCATAGCCAACACATACCGCGTCCATAGCAAATTCTAGGCTCAGCACCCCGGCATACAAGACATTCCATAGGAGCGGTCCCAGTACAGATCCCTGGGGAACACCAGCACTAACATCAACGGTGGTGTCCCGCCCAATATAGATCTTTCTGTTGGTAAGGTAGTCAGTTACCAGATCTGTGAGGTAGGTAGATATGTTTCTCTTAGGCAGTTCTTGGACGATCAAGTCGTAGCTAGCTGTATTGAAAGCGTTTTTAACATCTATGGTAACTAGAACACACCATCTGCTATTGAAGTCCCGAGCAGTTTGCTTTACAGCCAGGATCGCATCGATGGTTGACATATTTTTGCGAAAACCGAAGTGCAGTCTGTAGAGCCCGCCCTTCTGATCTATTTCTGTTTGTAGTCTGTTCTTCATCAGAGTCTCGATCACCTTACTTAGCGTGTTGTCCGGGGGTTTTCCATTCCTCAAAAGCAGGGCCACCCTGGCCGCTTTCCACTCGTTGTAACAAGCAGTTCATAATCGCCACTATTAGTGCCGGTGAACAATCAGCCGCCTCCGGTGGGATTTTATCAGGTCCAGGAGACTTGCCTTTTTTGAGGTTCATTACAACACCCATTACGTCCTCCTCGCTAAAAGGGGTACAGCTCGAAGGTTTCGACGCATTTTTATAAACAGCAACTCCAGGCGAAAAGAGATCCTCTACGATTTGTCGTTTCTTGTCAACACCGACATCGTAAGGGGTTAGGCATACAGTTTTTTTTAGGACTATTTTATACGCCCCATCCCAGACGTCATTTTCGAGCTCTGCGCACAGTTCTTCTCAGCACTTTCTTTTAGATTGTTTAATGAGCTTGTTTACTATTTTTCTGCTACTGCGGTAGGAAACTAGAGCCGCGTCCCAAGCTGGTACATCTACTTCTCTCTGGCGCATTCGGGCGAGTTCTCTTCTGGTCTTCATACAGGCCTTCCTCTTCTCATCAATATCGTCGGCCCACCAGTACGGATCTTGCTTATGTTTATTGCTGTGCTTAATGCTACTTTTATATGCTTGCACTATAAGCCTGGCGACGTCGTCATACTTGGTGACTGCCGCCCCAGTTGCCATTATTTTCAGCGTGTCCCTAAAGGCTTTCCAGTCCACAGTTGGTTTAGTGAAGGCTATTCTTTTCCAGCGTTGTTACTTCCAATCTCAAAGTATATGTGTTGATGTTCAGTTAGCGATTTGTCCTGGAGAACTGCCCGATGGGTTATTTTGGAGGTTATGTTTAGGGTCGATATGGTTACGTCAATGAATGATTTTGTTTCTCCTCGGATAAAGGTTGGTCTTAATCCAGTATTGTGTGTTTTTGTCTGTAGTGAGTGAGCCCCACTAGGAGGATTTTGTGTTGGAATCGCCAAGGATTACCACGCGATTGCTATCTTCCAGGTTACCCATTATAGCGTGTACCTCTTTTTTTGTAATCAAGTATAGGGATATTAGGGGATATATAGCAGTTTAACAGTCTATTGCACTACATTGAATTGGCCCATAATACGGTATATATTACAGGATAAAAAAAACTATTATCATCCGTTAAAATGTTCTTCTGGCTTAAAAAAATATTTAGTACTTTAGTCCACCAAGAAAGCAGGTCTTAACCTGAAATTTGAGTAGTCAAGATCTCGATTATTTGAGTAGAAGTGTCTATAGAATCTATTTTTGGCTAGGGTTGCCGACTAATATCGCACTAAAACCCCCTTCAGAGTGTTCCCTATGGTGAGTGAGCAGGCTTATGAAATTAAAGTTCCAATCGAGAAATCTGGAGCTCACTAGTTGGCGGTTGACTCAATGAATTTCATCGGGATTTGTATTCGAGTTTGCTTTGCATAGCAGTGTTCTGTTTTCTATTATGCTAATAAAACACTAGTCCATTAGACTGTTGATAGTAAGGGCTACTAGTCTAGTGAGTAAAATTCCATTCGTAAAGAAAATCTTTAAACTTTTGGTTGTCATAGTTAGTTCCATTGTCAGAATAAAGTATTTTTGGAATTCCATATCTGGCAAATATAGATTTCAAATTCACAATCGTTTCTTCTGCTGACATACCTTTTAGTAGTGCAATCTCTACAAATTTGCTAAAATATTCAACTACTAGCAAATAATTTTTACTCTTATACGAAAACACATCGGTACGAACAATTTCCCAAGGTTTATTCGGCTGTTCTCTCATAAGCATTGGTTCACTTGTATTAGCATTGCTGAATCTTATACACGTGTCACAATTGCAAACTATATTAGTTATATCCATATTCATATTAGGCCAAAACAAAATACCTCTAGCTCTTGCCTTACATTTCTCAATACCCATGTGATTATAATGAATTTTCGTTAACAGTTCTTTCCTCAAAGATCGCGGTACAATCAATGCGCTACCATTAAAAAGTAAGCCACTGTTTAAGAATACTTCTTCTCTAAACGTGTAATATGGTTTTATAATATCAGGTGCTTCAATTTTAGAATTCGGCCAACCTTCACTTATCATTCGTTTTAATATTAACAATTCTTTGCACTTATTTGTTTCAGTTCTAAATTCAATTATGTGCTTCTATTTCTTCATAATTGTCTTCATAATTCAAAATAACTTGTTTCATCTAAATTCCTCGATAATGAGTCTGATAACAACAGTTCCTTTCCCGGTTTATACTGCACCTCTAAATCAGATTTTTGTATTTGTAGTCTCATTCTTTGTAATTGTAATGGACAATCTACAAGTGGTTTTCTAAATATGGCTTCTAATGGGCGGTGATCAGTTTCTACTTTGACCCTGATGGAACCTAGTGCAACCATGTACTATTGCCAACATTTCCTTTTCAATTTGAGCATATACTTGTTGCGAACTTGTTAGGGCCTTTGAACCATAGCATACAGGTAGATTATCTTGAAGAAGACAAGCTCCCAATCCATTTTTACTAGCATCTACAGATAACACACAAGGTTTGTTCATATTATAGTATTGCAAAACTGGTTTTGTTGCTAGTGCATTTTTAATATTATTAAAACTGTCGGTATGCTTTTCAGTCCATGCCTATTCTTCTTTAGTAATTTTTTAATTCATAACTTAGTTCTGAGCAATACATCTTGCAACATAGGTAACCATACCAAGAAAAGTTTCTAATTCTTTTGCCGTTTTGGGTTCATTCATCTTCATAATATCTTCTACCTTACTAGGATCTGGAGAGATACCCTTACTGGAAAATATATTATCCAAATACTTAACTTCTCCAACACCTAATTTACATTTCTTTATATTAAATTTTGCTCTTTGTAATATTTGCTCTTTGTAACCTGAAATCATGTTCCTCTTTAGTTTTACCATAACAAATAATATCATCAATAAACATTTCACATCCATCAATACCATCAAAAATTTGTTTGAAGCATCTTTGAAATATTTCTGGACTAGCTTTTAGACCAAATGGAGTAGCAAATGTACAGATCTTATAACTATCTGCACTTAACCTAACTTGATGGAAAACTGAATGAGCATCTAATACGCTAAATACTGTTGCCACTGACATTTTCGCAGCTACTTTCTCAAAGGTAGCCAAAGGTATAATATTCTCTTTTAATGTTGAGATTAAGGTGTTGGGGATCTAGACAAATTCTAAGACTAGAGTCAGGTTTTCTAACAATAACTAAGGCACTCACAAAATCAGTAGGTTCTACTACTTTTCTATTATATTTTTCTTAGCTTTAACTTAGGAATTTTTCTACGTGGTACAACTTTACCTACTGCGTTTTCGACTAACTTAATTTAGACCACCATAGATGTAGAAGTTTTTGTCTAGCGGTTACCGTCATTATAATAGGTGGTATTAATTTTTGAGGGGTGCTGGCCATAACAAAGAAAATATTATAAAATCAATCTGCATTATCATGAGTGTGGTATCACAAATGCATAGCACAATTATAACTAGATATTGTAATGTTAGAGACGTAACCGGTCGATTTACGAAACCATGCAATTTCCAACAAGAGCGTACACGCTTTTACGATCATTAACGTTTTGCATGCCGGCGTTTATTTGGTTTGAAATCGCGGTCGGTTGGTAGCAATGTCAAAACTAATTAATTTTCATATATGTACGATAATAATACACGTCTGGTGTGAAGCCCGTTCGTTGTTTCTGCGTTGTGTGCGTACGTGTGTACGTGTACGTCGTCACAATTCTAATTAAATTATGCTCGGCGGCGTATTATCGAACGCTCGGACAAAGTTGAGGGATTCCCCTTTGTTGTTACATAGATATATGTATTTAGACGTTAATAAAATATTAAAACGGATAGTAATTACGACAAAAGTAATAATTATAATGGAGTTTCAGTCGAATTTTAACTTTATTTACTCATCCTATTGACTGCGCCACATACATGTTTCATATTTGAATATTCGCTTATAAATATAATTTGGTCGGTTTCATATTAAAACAACCACCATTATATTTTAAGTGCGGGTTTTCCCGGAATACGTCTCTAACCAGGTCGGGGCTACAATTCACGCAGCCGCTTCATTTCAACGAAATAAGAACTACCGCGAGGGATGTTACGACATGAATTATTACAACAACTCTCTCTCCCCTAAATTAATGACACGAGATGGAGTCGTACGTCACACGCGAGGAGCGTGATACCGTATTGTTCCTCTGGCGCTAATAAAATTGTTAAAGAAGGGGCCGGTGCGGACACAAAAAAGCACGCGAAAGAAGCGGAAAAAAAACGAACGAGAGTATAAAACATCTTTCTTTCCGGGCACTGTGCCGTACTACGCTAAATTTTCGTATCCGGGTACCACCTTCTTTTATGTTAACACCTTTTGTTGGAGTCGGGGTCCGAAATGGATAACTCGCGTTCTTTTTTTATTGTTTTAAAGGTTATTTATAGCGTGGTGGTTTCGCCGTTTTTTTTTTGTTTCTTTTCGAGCTGCTCCAGCACGCGTGTGAAAGAAGCGGGAAAAAGGAGTTCCGTTACCGGGGCATTTTCTTCCCTGTATTTTTCCGCACTGTTCGAGGATGTAGCTGAAGAAGGATTTAATGTTGGATGAAAATAATACGAAAATACGATCTTTAGAAAGTTTTGTTGGTATCTGTGTGTAAGAAAGCAGTTCAGCGATCTCATAAAATGAAATATTTCTATACAGACACATAATTTATGGATAAGGAACTGTCAGCAATGAAGACCCATTCTACTCGTATTTTTAGCGCAGTCTACAGGATTAATCTCCGACCATGAAACGGAATCCTTCACCATAGTATCCTACTTTTGAATCTATTGGAAACTTCAATGTGTAATACTATCAGCTAGAGCAGGAGTAGATTTCATTTGTCATAGTAAAATGTAGAATAAACATTGAACAAGAACAAATTCTAAACCGTCCAATAATCGTATTCAATTTCCTATGAAGGATGCTACCCTTCATACATCTCATATGTATACACATAAATCTTACCACGCTGAATGCGACCATTATACATCTTGGGTGATAAAACATCATTGATTCGGGGACGCGGAGGCGAATGTTAGTAAATAAACCGACGAGGTCATAGTGCAAGTAGCATGACATCTGCACCGCACGACTGAATGCACACATGATCCGGATTTATCGGTAGCAAGTTCGAACAATCGCTTGCCTAGCCGTTTCACAGGTGAATAATGATCCTCTTTGGCAAGTGGTACCGTTCCGGTCCTGATAAATAGTACCGCTACGGTTTCCCAACATCGTTTTGTATTGAAAAGTTCTCTTCTACACAGCCCCCGTGTGAAATGTTCACGGTTTGATGGAGAGCCAAGACCGTACTTTACCTTAGAAGGGGGTTGCTTTTAAATATATTAAAGAAATCTAATGTTTCTTTTGAAGAAGTTCGCAGATATATACGACGACTATCTTTAAAATTAATGTAAAATCGTTTCTCGAAAGGATTTATTTGGTTGTTTACTAACAATCAAGTCCGTAAATAAAAGATCTTTTACCGGAACAGTCTCAGAAAAACAATTGAATTATAGTGAAATGAAATACTTTTAAATTTTGTGTAAAATTTAGTTACCTATGTCGAAGTTTTACCGTATAATAGATTATTCATCACTTTAAATGAATATATGACAACTATGATAACTGCAATAAGTGCACCTTACTGGTTTTATATTTGTTCGAGACGTTGCTACCTAGATGATGTGAAAATAGACTGGTTTCATTTTAATTAGACTATTAACTATAGCATTAGAGCGAGGACTAGACTAGGCATCTGAGAGCGATTTAGTGCTGTGGTTAACAGGGCATTAAATGAAGGGCTGCACGTTTTGTGCATTTTTGTTGATTTTCCGAAAGCCTTCGATACTGTCACTCACAGCAAGCTGGCCAGAGTTCTGGAAAGTGTGGGTGTGAGAGTACTGTTCTAACTTGATTTCTTGATTATCTTTATGACAGACGTTTTTTAGTGAGGATTGGTGAGACTAATGGTGATGTTGTCAAATTGGGGAAAGGTGTGCCTCAAGGCCGTATATTGGGTCCTATCTTGTATGCTTTATATTTGGGTGACATTGGGGCGTGTTTTGATGGGTGCCAGTATCTGCAATATGCAGATGACACCTTGATATATGTATGTGGTACATAGGGATTTACGAAGTGGATTTCAGAGGTGGACCCATGATAAAGAATTGGTAATAAACTCGAAAAAGACTAGGTTTATGCATATAAGATCGCCGCATTTGAAAATAGATAGTGAAGTTAGTATTAGATTGCACAAGCATTAATGTTTGCATGGGTTTACCGATTGTGATTTTGACAACATACAAATATAGCGTAAGTATTTATGTTTACTTGGGACTACATGTCGACCAGCATCTTCTGTGGTCGGGTCATGTCAATTCCTTGGTTTTAAAGCTAAAAGCTCTATGTGCAAAATTTTACTATTTAAAAGATTTCCTACCTAGTGCAACATTTACAAATAAGTATGGACAACGAGTACCAAGACTATTCTTGCCAAGAATGTTTAATCGACTTCCGACTAGTATAAGGGATGAAAAGCGAGTAGGAGTCTTAAAAAAAACATAATCCAATATTTATTACCTGAAGAGTTCTAAATGATTAGTGCAGATCGTTGGTTAGTGAATTATTTATAGCATGCTTAAATGTGTGGCCAATGTTAACTTGTAGTTTGCGGAATCTTTGAGGGTGAGGTCAGGGGTGAACTTTACTTTTGTTATTACCTTCTTTGGTTGGTTTAAGCCTATTTTCATTGCTTCAAGTTTTGCATTTCTGATTCATGTTTCGAAAATGCTTTTTAACATCAACATCATATCATATCATGATCAGTATGAGTTCTGTAACTGTTGGAACTAATTCTCCATTACCTTTATGTTCTTGTTGAATGCTAAAGAATCTAGCTTCCTTTTGGATTAGGTTGATAAAGTTCAATTTATATACTGTCGTGATCACTATTTTGTACAGGGTGTCTCTCTAGTGCGTCCAAGTACCATATCTCCTCTTGTGGATATTTTTTCCGAAAAACAATTATACGCAGGTTACTTGAATTGATATGGCATATATTCTAAAATTACTTTCACTTATACAGGGTGTTCCATTTTCACTGAACAAAATACAACTTTGTTATTTTAAATACAATAGTATAATTTTTTTCAATGCTATCGATTCTACACATTATTTGCAAATATTTTGTATTAGGGTTCCCTATACCTAAATTCAACTGTTTCGAAGATATTTACAATTTTCCGTAATATTTTCCTATTGCACCATCTTAAAGAAAAATTAATATTGTAAAGCCCTTTGAAGAGTAAGGTT
>CM043020.1:93913016-94057216 GCA_023690525.1 Holotrichia oblita | reverse complement strand
GACGTGATAAAAATGTTGAATACTCAATGCATTTTTCAACTAACCCGCAAAGTTTACGCGATTATTTTCCTGCACTATTGTTCGCAATTCCTCGCTGTTTGTGGGTGAAAAAAACGATCTGCAATACGAACAGAAACGTCTGAGAGCACATTTCTGATATTTTTGTTTCGAATATGCAGCGCGGAACGATGGTAACAGTTCACTCAGGTAAACTTTACTAAAACAGCTGCCACCAACTCGCCGATATTTTAATACCCATACCGCGGAAACGGAAATACCGTTGAGGAACCGGGGAATTACGCAAAACCGTGAAGTAGAGAAGTGAAGATATTTATATACGGTTTTCAGGATATGCCGGACCATATCAACAAATTTCCGCTCGAATTATTTTCCAACTGTGTTAGTGACGCTCGAGTTATTTTAGCCAACCGCGTAGTGACGGTGCATCGATTAAGTTTTCTGAATTTGCGGGGATTTTACCCGCACAAGAGCATCCACTTGTTAGTTAATACGTATCAGCAGTTACGCATCAGTTTATACAGTATAAGTTTTGCGGGGAAACTAACTTTATTTCCTCTGCCTATCTACGTTTGAAACATTTAATTCACCGGTCTATTACAAAAGAGTAAAACTTCCACTACAAGAATTAGATTCAATCGATATTCACCCGTGGGGTAGTTAGATTCACGACGACTTCTTCACTAAGACTAGATCATTATCAGAATATCGATTCGCGATAAGAAGCTCTGAATTCCAACGTTAATCTGGCAAGAGTTATTTGTACCTCGTCAGTCTTGTCCGTGCTTGTCTAGTTCAGGAACGGTTCCTCTTATTGTAAAGATGTCTGGATCGTAGAAACCAACAGGAAACATACGTAACATCAATGGCTGGATATAAGCCGGGATAATACTACGGAAGAAGATGTCTAAGCTTCTACAGATGTACCTAATTCACTTCTTAATTGCTGTTAATCACGAACGACTGTCTCTCAGATTGAATGTCTTAATTAATGAACACGCTCGTGATACCCGTCAAGGTGAAAGCCGGATGATTAAATCCTGCCAGACATAGTAGTGTCATTGAAAATTGGGGAGATTTAGAAAAATTTTTGATTAACATACGATTAGGGAAGATTGATGTGATAATTATCTAGAGGTGTTCTAAGTTATGTAGATGCTATGTCACAACTATAAAGTATATTGGTCCTAAAACAGTACCATTGCAAAACAAACATTGCATTAAGCCAAGAATATCTAATTAATCATTCATGTAATGTACAAAACGTCTTTTACAGCGAAGCTTAATTCCCTCTTAACACAAATGACCCCATACGATCGATATAAAGGCGGTAGAGTATGTATCTGCCAACCATAAAGATTTATAGAACATAATTCCTTACATAAATATTTTCGCGCTTAAACGAAAATGCTGTCGCCGTGACTACAAATAGATGGAGTGCTTTTACGTGTTACTCGGGTTGATTCCGTTGTGGGCTAAGGCGTCGCGAGGGCCGCCAACGCTCTATCTCCGATTGTATTCCGAACAACGTCGATGGTACTGTAAACAATTCAGATGCAAGGAGCAGTGTGCTTCCGTTTGCTGACGGTTGCGACGGCTTGTCTAAGTGAAAAAGGGAAGATACAACGTTTGGTCTTTGCATCGCGTGCATTTATAGAAAATGCGGATAAATTTGGAACGACGTTGATCGTTTCAGGTTGAAAAGGAGGTAGAATTATGGCAGTGTATAATCTAGCTAATAGGTTATAATAACACTTGTGTTAGGTTTTTATAAACTGCGAAATAATAATTTTTTTTTTTTTAAGTGAGGAAAAATGCCTTAACGCACCATCAGGGACGAAACCCGTCCCCCGGTGTGTGGGGCCACCCACTAAAAAACCTCACTTTTGTCAGGTGTAGAATCCATCCCGGAACCGCTGGTCGCATTACTTCAGGATGGCACCTCGTAGTTAGCCTCGGTCGGCTGCCTCCATTGCTTGGTCTCTCTCTTCTTCTTCTTCAGCACCTTCTCGACGAAGGTGGCGATCTTCTGCCAGTGGTCGTGTCCGGACAGCATCGTTTGCACGACGTTATCCGGCGTTAGAGGTCCTACTTCGTGTTGTAGTGCGGCTCTGTAGTCACTCCACCTCTCGCATTCGAAGAAGGTGTGGTGAGCATCATCTTCCGCAGAGTCGTGATACTAACATGTCGCGTTCTCTGCTTTACCCATTCGAGCCAGGTATGCGTTGAAATACCCGTGTCCGCTGAAAAACTGTGAGGTAGTAATTTACCTCGCCGTGGTCTCGCTCCATCCACTCCGTGATGTTGCGGATCAGTCTGGCCGTCCACCGTCCTCTCGTGTCGTTCTGTCAGCGCTCTTGCCAACATTGTCGTGTGAGCGCTTTAGCGTCCGCTCTTGCTTGTCGTGCACCGACGTCTCGTCGTCTCTAGTAGACTCTCTTCTTTTCTAGAGCTAGTAGGTCTATCGGAGTTACTCCTGCGATCACGAGCACCGCCGGTTCGGAAACCGTACGGTAGGCGCTAGCGATCCTGAGTGCTCCCCGTCGCTGTACTGAAGCCATCCGCTTTCTGTATTTGTCCTGCTGTAGGGCGTTAGCCCAGATCTCGCTTCCATACAACAGTATGGAATGGGTGACGGTCATTAGAAGACGGCGTTTACTCGCCGTCGTTCCTCCTACGTTGGCCATTAATCGGCTCAGCATCGTCGTTACCTTAGCGGCCTTATCGCTCGACGACTGAATCTGTTGCCAGAAGGTCATCTTGCTGTCGAGCCGCAGTCCGAGATACTTCACGGAAGTTGTAGTGGTTATGACTTCCGTATCCACCGTCATCTCGATCTCCCTAGGGATTCTGCTCCTGGTCAGTAGAACGACCTCGGTCTTATCCGTTGCCAGGGTCAGGCCGTGTTCGTCCATCCATGTGGTGACTCTTCTCATTACCTGGTTGAGCCGTCTCTGGGCATCCGCCTCGTCACGCGCTAAGATGACTGCCGCTACGTCGTCTGCGTATCCTATCAGATACGCATCTTGCGGCAGCTCCATTCGGAGGATCCCGTCGTAGGACACATTCCATAAGTCGGGGCCAAGTATGGAGCCCTACGCCGTTCCCGCTGTTATCTTCTTCGTGCACGACCCGCCTGCGGTGTCGTAGACCAGCTTCCTGTCGCTAAGGTAGCTGCGTATCATACTAAGTAAATAGGATGGCGTGTCGAACGTGTTCTGCAAGACGTCCAACATGACGTCCCATCTCGCCGAGTTGAAGGCGTTTTTTACGTCCAATGTGACGAGCACCACCAGGGGTCTCGAGTAATGATTTCCCCGTTGAGCGGCTTCGAAGGTTTCCACTACCTGCGCTACGGCGCCGACGGTGGAGTGTCCCTTCCTGAAGCCATGCTGTCTCTCGGACAGGCCTCCCGCGTCGTCTATGCTGCTCTCCAGTCGCGTTTTGAGCAGTCTTTCTAGTAGCTTTCCAGCCGTGTCGAGCATACATAGCGGTCTGTATGCCGATGCCCTGGTCGGATCGCCCTTGCCTTTGCTTATCAGCACTAGTCGCTGTACCTTCCATCTCTTGCAGAACGCTCCTTCTGTTAAACAGCGGTTGTACATGTTCAGAAGCAGATCTGGGCAGACGCGCGCCACAATCTTGAGAGCTTCAGTCGGAATTCCGTCGGGTCCAGGTGCCTTCCGGTTTTGTAGGGAGTTCGCCGCTCTTGACAATTCATCTCCGCTAAAAAGCGGGATGTCGTTCAATAGCTCGTCCTCCATTTCCGCAGTTCTCTCCGGATGGGTAGGGAACAACGTGTCAACGATGTTCCGCATCCGATCTCGTTCGAGGACTGGATTCGCCGTCTTCGTCGTAAGCTTCTGCATGACGATCTTGTACCCAAGGCCCCATGGGTCGTTGTCAACGTCCTGCCGCAGCTCCTCCCACTTACGTTTCTTGCTCCTGTAGATGGCGTTCTTGAGATCTCTCTTGGCGTTCCTAAAGTCCTCGGACTCTAGTTCTGCCGCGTTCGGATCTCATCGTCTCACTCTGGTTATTCTCCGCGTCACCTGTAAGCATCGTTTCCGGAGGGTTGCAATCTCGTCGTTCCATCAATACGCAGATCTTTTATTGTGTTTCCGCTATCGGTTGGGATACGGGAGACGGAAATAAAAATAATAAAAAAAGACACGCAGAAGGATATTCGGAATGGTGTTAGGCACCGACACTTTGGACCTACCTGATGGTGGGGGTTGAATCCTCGAAGGCGGCTTATCTCAGATCTCAGGGTGCGCTACTGTTTTCTCTATTATCTTCGAGATTCAATAGATACTTACCCCGGAAAACAGAAGGCAAGTAAGTAGTTTGGGGTAGTTCGATAATGTCAAACGCAAATAAATTTGTAGGCATAAACAGTTATTTAATAAAAATAAAATAAAAATAAATGTTGACAGTAAATAATAATAATATTCGTAAATATATTTCTTAGGTGACTTGATATATTGAATATTTTGAAATGGACTGTACCTGTATATATCTAGGAACACACTATACTAGTTCCAATCTACAGACTGTTACCTCACATAAAATCTTACAAATTTATGTCAATTCAAATTAGTTGGAAATATAATAATACAGATTGAACCATGCAAATATACTAGGCGGTAAATAATTTAGACATATATAACTATATCTCGAGCAAAATATGTCTAGTACTTTACGTTACATTTTATAACAAATTAAAGAAACTTTAACGTTAACTTACGTTTTACATGCAAACAAAAGAAAAACAAATAATTAACTTCAGAAATTTAAGCCGATGGCTTATTCAATAATTATTACAGTGACCCGAATAAAATAAATGAAATTAATGTGACCTGTAGAGATGTCAGAGGACCTCTTTGGAAGCCTCACAAAGGGATTTGCTGGGCGAATTACCATAAATGTTGCTCGATATAGTTGTTCGGAGTATCTGAGACCTTAGATACTTTATTCCAGAATTCAGAGCTTGATGGTAACGTACCAAGCAGTTTACTAGGTGCCAAAATTATTCGAGCTCCTAAAGCTTCTAAAATATGATAAGATAAACGGAAAATTAGAAAAAGCAAAATGGAGAAACATGTGACTAAGAAACTCACCTCTTCGGAGCACATGAAGGAAAATCTCGGTTGAAATACCCATCCGTTTTCAACTGAAGCATTAAAACGAAGATACGATGATTCCTAAGAGAATCTAAAAGGTATTTTCGAACCTTGGGCCGTTAAATCCACTAAACTAGTGATAGTCCTTCGAAGACCAAAAATACTAAGCCACAAGATTTTCAACCGTAGACAAAACTCTAAACGTGTTGTTCATATGAACGACGAGCGGGAACTGACTTCAAAAACGGAAATAGTCGTTACCACAAGAAATCATCCAACAGCAGGGAATTATAAAATGAATTAGGGAATTTTTTAAAACTAACGGTTGGCTACGCTGAAAGACGAACGCGAAAGACAAGAGCTAACTTCAGATAATAACAAACATTTGACATCTAACCTACAAAATGCACTGGAATGAACACGAATAGAATTATTTATAAAACAGGTAAATATACGCACGGCGCAGGTCGGCCATATTGGTACACCACTTTACGTCAAATACGTAGATTCTAGTGTATATGTCATGTACGGTTGTATTATTTGATTATTTCAGTTCTTACAGGTATATGATATATGGTTTCTTGTGCTCTACCTAGTTGCAAGAGTAGAAACAGCGTTAACAAGAAGAATTCGTCAAAAATAACATTTCATATGTCAGTGTTTGACATAAAAACAATGTGCAGGGCCGTAATTCGAAAATTTCAATTGGTGCGCCGGTATGTAGGTACATAAATAAACTATTACATATTGAGCGTTTATATTGTCAAATTATGACATTTATGGACCTTGGGCCTAATAGACGTGGGATGACGTAATTAATTTTAAATAAAACCATCTCTTAAGTGGAGGCTTAATAACAATTACAATTTTCAGTAGTCCGGACCTGGTGAGGCAACCATATTGGTACACCACTTAAGCCCTGCCCAGTGCGCCGGTTTGAACATACAGGAAATATGCTTCATAGCGTCTCCTTAGTATACTACCTCAATGATTAAAACGAACAAGGGGAAATAATAAGCAAACCACTAACTTACTATAAGAGAAACACATGAAATACATATTTAATGAACTGTCGAAGGAATTAGAAGTCAGATCGAAGCATATCGGAACCTAAAAACTATATATCGTAAGGTAAACGAACATTTACTCGTAACAAATGTTTAACCTGTTCTTCCACTCAACCTCCGACTACACTAAACCTAACTTAAAAACTAAAACTACAACTAATAGAGAGTTAACCTATATAATTAGTGGCACAAAATATGTGCCAAAATGAAAACCAAATCTACATTCTACCTTACTGCCTTCTCATCAAGTAGCCAAAGAGACACTTCTTAAATGTGTTAGTAGACGGAGCCATTTTGATTTTAGTTGGTATGCTATTATAGAATCGCGTAATTTAGTATGAAAAGCTTCTTTTGAATTGTACCGCCCTGTGCATCGGTGGAGTTAGAGTACCTTTAAATCTTACATTAACAGTATGAACATCCGTCCTAAATCTAAGTTTACGATACAAATACGACGGTTTTTCCGTAAGAATAATTGTATGAAATAAAACAGCAGCGTGCAACAGTCTCCTACTTTTTAAATTCAACTACTTCAAATCATTCAATCTGTGGGATACATGTTGACCACGCCGTATGCCAAATATTAGTCTGCTACAGGAATTCTGAATTTTTTGCACCTTGCGCATTTTGTATGAAGTAATATATGAACCATATAATGAGTCATAATAATTTAAACGATACAAGACAAGGGATTCGCAAAGAAGTTGTTTTTTTTTTAATTAAAATCCAGATACTCCCAAATTAATTTTTTCTTGAAAAAATACATTTGTTGTCTATTTCTACATTAACTGGAACCCAATAAACAACTTCTCATTATAACTCTTTTTATTTTTTTTAGTAGTTGTTTAGATAAGGGCCGACGTTTTTAAAGGACAGTTGCATTATAAGGTGTAATCAGAACTAACTTAAAAAAACTTAAGTTTATTTAAATACAATCTTCAATTTAATATTGGAACATAATAAACATAAAAAAATATTGCGTGTGATATTTAACAAAACATTGTTTAGGATGTAACCCCACTTTGCATTTGGCACACCTAAATTGAACTTTCTTGTGGAACCGTCCACATCTGATTTGATTTTCTTGGTAAACAATCAAATGATCTTTACTATCAAATCGCGAAATTTCGTTTTCATTGACACTTGTTCGTATACGTCCTCTCTTAGTGTTTTTCTTGTGGGTTTTTGAAATACCTTTACAAAGAGATCAAAAAAACTATAGAAGTAGACATGAAAAGGCAGCTGACCTTTTGCTGCGATTATTTTGTCAACGAATGATAAGACTATACTTGCGCCCAAACCCAAGTCTTTGTATCTTTCTGAAAGATTTGTGGTAGATCCTTGATATGGTTGAAAACATTCTATGTTTATAGTTGTGGCCATCCAAAATTTAAAACCCCATCTAATGGGCTTGCCCCTGATAAATTGTTTCGAACCATGCAGTCCAAAGTACGGAATCATGGACTCGTCTACACTATGATTTTCTTGTATAGGGGCAAAAGAAAGAAATTTCTGGTTTAATCTTTCTAACTGTGGACTAACTTTGGCAAATTTGTCACCAACTTTTAGATTTGTATTGTCACAACAGTGTAAGTTTTGCATTATAAAATTAAAACGATTCCGTGAAATTGCGGTGTACACAGCATCAGAGCTGTTTTTCCAATACAAAGATCTTCTTGAGACACTTGTAATATATCCATTTCTGTTATGTTGCACTGCATAAAGATTACTATAATTTAGTATCATTTGTCAAAGTTTCTCGTCAAAGGAAGACATATTATTATTTACCGTATTTTCATCTTGCCATTTTGGTAAATTAACATTAACTATAACAAAATCATCAAATAAAGATTGACTACACCTGTGGGCTTGATCCTGAACCTTCCACATGCTTCTAAAATAACTGATGTAGACCTTACTGTAAATTGTCCTTTTTTTTCAAACTCTTGCTGCAGTATGATATTGATTTCACTACCACTATCCAGTTTAAATTCTATAATTCTGTCTTCGACTTTAATATTCTGCATCCATACTATCTTATGTTCCGATGTGATTTCAGTAATGCTGTCTGTTACGAAGCACACTTCATCTTCTGTTACTGGTTTTATCTTTTTCACCCTGCCTTTCCAAACGCTTTACATTTTCCATAACTGTGATGTTTATTTATTTTCTTGCTCTTTGTTTTGGCCAGGCTTTGTATATTTTTTATTTTCTTTTTCTGTACTCTTCTGTTTACTTACGCTATCTATATTTTTTGTTTTGTAATTATTTAATTTGTTTCTTCGTAGTCTCATTCAATTTACATAGTTCTATAGCTTTTTCATATTTAAGTCGCTCACATTTAATAGTTTTTCTTGTCTCGAACACCAAGTACCAGTCTGTCTCGTATCATTTCATCCATTTTATCACCATACTCACATTATTTTCCCAGATTCTGTAATGCTTGTATAAATTGATCAATAGTCCTACCTTCCCCTTGCAATCTTTTATTGAAAACAAATCTTTCGTATATAATATTCTTTTTAGGTGTCATGTATTTTTCCAATTCAATCATCATAATCGTTTTTCTCCTCTTCCGTTAGTTTTAAATTATTATAGACTTCAATACCATCTTCTCCTATAATATTTCGAAGAATTGCTACTTTAACATCAGACGATTTTCCTGTCGCTCTCATATAAATTTCAAAAGACTGCTTAAACTTTTTCCAGATATTATTTAAATTGCTAGTAAGTGGCAGTGCTGTAGGTATTCTTGCATCCATTTTTATAATTGTGCTTTTCATCACGTGTTACTTTTTAATCGATTGTAATCTTCTTCTTATGCACTTTTTGCCTTTACTTTACTAAGTAATTCTTATATATATTTTACTGTAATTTTTCATAATTTGTCCTCGTCGCCTTGTTATATCTTAATTTAATATTTTAGACATGGTGTACTAGTTAACATGTTTATTAGGTTACTAACTCACGCAATACCAACCTTACAATATCTATCTAACTACATATACAAAATGTCCCCGGATTGAGTTTATAAGAGGAAAAAAATGTTTATTTTTGATTTTACAAAAAAGTGCTAAATGAATAAAATTTTTTGCTTAATTTCTGTCAAACCCCTATTTGGAATTACAATTTTTTTCGAAAAAACAACTAGGCTAGTAACAATAATGTTTAAAACTATTCTATTAAATCGCCACCCCTTTCAGCACACAATTCGACTCTAAGCCGCAGTTCCTTGTAACTGTTGTGAATTTCTTCAAGCGTCAAGGATGCAACAGCATCTCTAATGCGATTTTTTAATACTTTCACATTGTTAGGCAAGTTGTCCATGTAGACTAGTTGCTTTAACCGTCCCCGCAAATAAAAATCTAAAATTGTTAAGTCAGGGCTTCTTGGAGGCCACAAAACAGGACCATTCCAGCCAATCCAATTATTTTCGAATTTTTGATTGAGCCAGGCAGCTACGATGCGCGAACGGTGGGCCGGATAACCATCCTGTTGAAAATACATCCTCTGCCGATAAGCAAGTGGGAGTTCACTTAAACCATCCCAGAAAAAAATGCTCAACATTTCCAAATAATTGTGCTGATTTACATTAGCATCAAAAAAATATGGCCCTATTATTCCATGATAAGAAACAGCACACCACACGTTTACTTTAACAAAGTATTGACGTTTTGATGCAATTCTAAAGTGAGGATTAGTATCACTCCAATAACGAACATGTTGTGACGAAACGGTACCATTGCTAGAAAACGTTGCTTCATCGGAAAATATAATGCTTTTGTGAAAATTTTGATTCTCCCATCCACATGCAAAAATAAAGACGTTTCTCATCATCTTCCGGTTCTAACCTATGATTAAAAATCGGTTTATAGCGGTATAATTTACGTTCCTTCATAACTCTTTGAATATGGGATTTGCTCATATTCAGTTGAAGCGCTCGTCTCCGCAATGAAAGTTTAGGATTATCTTGCACCGAATCCAAAATTAAAACTGTAGTAGCATCATCTTGATCACGTACTACTTTCTTTTTCTTTAAATTTAGAACAGAACCAGTTTCTAAAAATTTTTTTACGAACTTCCTTATACCCATACGGGAAACAGTTACTTCGGGAAATTTTGTATTAAATTCTTCAGCAATACGCCGATAGCTCTTTTCCCCAATACCGTGATAACGCTAACATTTTCATCGAAACTTACAGAATTACAGTTTGAAGTTATTTTTGACAAATAAATTAGTGTTTGACATTTTCAAGTCAAATGCTTCTACCATTATAAAATAATAGATGTACTGCGTTGAAAAAAATTAAAAAAAAAACATAGATAAGTGGTACTCAAATTCTAATTACAGATTTGGTCATTTGAAATTAAGCAAAAAATTTTATTCCTTTAGCACTTTTTTGGAAATTCAAAAATAAAAATTTTTTCTCTCTTGTAAACTCAATCCGGGGACATACTGTATAACAATATGCTGCTTCTCAGCTGATAACAAAAAACATGAGCTTTCTACAAAAAAGAATCATAATTTGTAATTTACTATTTTAGTGCTAGCATATTTAATTATAAAATTGGTCCGCCCAGAATGGATGGATTTTTAGAAACTATTGTGTCAGTCAACGTGTTAAGCATCCAAAATTTTCATCTAGGACGGAGAAAAACTGTGAACGTGCTAAATGAGCTTTCACCTCATCGATATTTGGAAATTGAAAGTGTGGTAATGGAATTGTTGGCATTGTATTATTTCATTTTGGTCAGATTTTTTGACTGGAACTAGTATTTTTGACCTTTTTAAGAGTCACTCTTGCAACAGACACATTCATCTACTTCTATATTGTCACCCATGTTTCTCCTAGATGGCATAGCTTACTTCATTATATGACAAACAAGAAATTCTAAATTGAGAGACTTGATCATTTACCTGTATACAGACGTAAAACGAGATGTTAATTGATGGCAGAACACGAAAGCTACTACACGTTCACATTCCATAAACAGCATCGTAAAGACAATTACACATGCAACCCTGTAATGCAACTAAATATGCAATTCTCAGCAAAGTAAATCTGGATTATGCTCGCGGAAATATAAACAAAACTCGAACTGAAACAGTGTTTGTTTAGCGTTTAAATCTAACATCGTTAGAAATTTCATCCGACGTTATCACGTGTAAACATACTATCGGATGGAATGGGTGGGTATTATATATAAGGTACTGCATGCACAAATTCCGTTTTAACTACCGGCTAAAGCTACAGAAGTTAAACATGTGCAGCGCGTATACCATACAACTCCCATTTCAACCATGTCTGGGTAATATTTTAGACTTTTCCAGCAGGATAGGCGGAGCAAGACGGCGACAATGTAAGGTCTACAGCAACTTCGTGGAAGGAGCGCACTGTACGGTGCGACTATCCCGTGAGACAGGGTTGTTTTCCCTCTTTTCGCTGTGCGCCAAATTTATGCTATTCCGCAGAGATTCGCGTGTTTCGCAGTACCGCCAAGAAACGTTCGCCGTTTTCTGTTTACGTTGAATACGGCTCCCAACATTCGTTATATGAAGACGTACGAACTACCCCCGAAAAGGAGGCGACCTAAAGTTAAACGTTCCGTGTGGTACCGTACAATTTAATTGAAATACTACTACTGAGGGGACGGTTTAGGAGATGAAAATGCAGCCAATTATGGATGAACAAGTAAATTTGTTTTTGAAAGCTTCTCTCCTTTTCAGATTTGTTTGAAAAGACGAAAAATTTGACCAACGGTTACTGTTAAGCATTTAAGAGGTGGTGATAGAATCAATAAATTGAAATATTTGAACCAAATTTAATATAAATAAATAAGTTCAAAGTAGCCACCCTAATGTTTGATTTGTATCTTGTGTATGACTTGGTGGACCATGAGTTGAATGGAGTTTGTAAAGGCTGGATTGTATTGTATTTGAGGCATCGAACGCAGGTTGTATTCCGCTGAGCCAAAAATAATAAAAGTGGGAGTTCCTCAAGGTTCTATCTTAGGTCCATTGCTGTTTATTAAAGGTAACGCCAATACGGGCATCACATTTCAGCAATTGCATTCGCAGGAAGACACTGGACCGACTCAGAACCAGTGTCATAGCAGAATACATTCAAGCAGTTCGTCACCTTATTGAACGTGATCACCGCTTCACCGTCACTGAAATTGCTCCTGAGATAAACATCATAACATATTTACTACCAGCATAGACGTTTACCGTAAATGTTTTCTAGGGGTTATGGCTTTTCGACAGTTTCTCTCTCTTAGAGAACTACAAGAACTCTGGGATGATCTAAATTTTCTTTCTGACGAGCAATCTGGGCCTGTAGACATTGTTGAATTACCACCAGATAGGGTAGATGTCGTAAGCGATGAAGAAGATTTTGATGAAGATTCTTTGGAAGATACACATCCATTAGACGTTCCTGGTAGAATTGAAGTTCATTCTCATGGCCCAGTAGATTCAAATCTATAAAAATATTCGATTTCTGCGGTTGGTTCTTCAACCTCATCAGAGCGTCCACAAAAAAAAAAAAGAAAAAGGATGAGTAGTGTTTCACAATGGGAAAAACTATATGCTTCATATTCTACTCGAGACGAAAACGATGTTATTGACTGGGAACTGGGACTGCAAGAAAGCAAAATTTGAAAGGTATTTTAAAAGACAAGACAAGACAAGAAATATTTGAAAAGGTTTTGGATGAAGAACTTATGGTCTATACAGCTCGCCAATCAGTTACATATGCAACCTCAAAACAACCACTATGATTTTTCATTTTCTGTTGACTGCCTGAGAAAGCTTCTAGATGATAACTCCGAACTTGCAAATCAATCAGATGAAAATAAAGATAAGCTATTCAAAATTAGACCTGTTATTGATAGGCTTAACAATAATTTTATACGTTTTGGATTTTTCTCTGAAAATATAAGTATTGATGAACAAATGATACGCTATTATGGACATCGTTATCTCAAACAATATATTCGAGGAAAACCTATAAGATTTGCTTTTAAGGGTTGGACAATGTGTGGCTCAGAGACTGGTTATTGCTACAATATGGAAATATACGAAGAGAAGAACAGAACTGAAAGTAATTCTTCTGGCACTAATTCTTTTGGACTGGGAGGGGATGTAATTATGAAGAAACTGTCTATTATTGATAATCCCCAGGGACATAAATTCCATTTTGACAACTTTTTTACCAATTTTGAATTGATGAAACATCTGAAGAGCAAAGGGATACGCGCCACAGAAACATGCCGTTTTGACAGAATGAATAAGTGTTCTATAAAGACAGAAAAGGAATTGAAAGAGGAACATCGTGGAGCATCATTACACCTCTTAGTATAAACAGGCGTGGAAAGAATGGCGAAAACGAGGAGTGGTTGCCCCAGTGAACGCCAAAACGTGGTAGTCAGCTGGAAAAGTTCTCACGACGGGTTGCACAAGGTGTTCTGCTGCTGCACTTTCTTCTTGACTAGAGAACAATTAATGCAGTTTATTACTGCACTCTTTTAGAACAAATGAAAGCCGCTTATCGAGCGCAAAAAGCGAGGATAACCTATCAGGGATGCCATCAGTGATGACACGACAATATCCGGCCGCATACAACAGACCAAACACGTTTGAAATTGGAGAGGACATTTTGGAAGACCCTTAAACACCCCCCACACAGTTCTGATCTGTTGCTGTGCGATTTCAAACTACTCAAAGAGACTTTAGGAAAGCAGCTCTTCAACGACAATGCCGCAGTGGAGGTGTTTGTGCGTTTGTTTATTTTTGTCTTCGTCAATAAAGCTGATAATTGCCCCATCATAGAAGTATGTTCTTGTATTATTATCTTAAAATGGGTCGATTGTTGCTTAGATAGCTGCTGGTTAGGCGGCTACCCAGTGATGTGAGAGATCGCTGAGATTCACGATCCAATTCACCGAGGGGATGGTGACATTTTTCTCAGAGAATTGTATCCCGATCGATTTACCATTATAAACAGTGAGATAGTGCTGTAACAAGACCATTGAACACATTTCCACACAGACAAAATACACAGAAAGAGTTGTAATGGTAGTTAGAGAAGCAATTCAGGTTAAGAAATCTATGTACCTAGCATGCCAAGACCATTCTACTATACCTAATGGTACTTAACCCATAAGTTGTCTCTCAGGTATGGAAGAGGACGCCTCTGTCTCTTTTTACATATTTTGTTTTTTTTTGAGTTTGTTGTTCATGGAATTACAATGTTTAAAAAATATTTCTCAAAATTTGGGGCATCATTGAGTTGCACTTTAAATAGCTCTTAATCTGGTTTTACTAAAACATACTTTAGGTGTTTCGCTTTAAAATGTGTAAAATGTGTGTTCGAATAGTGTATTTCATTATGTGATTTTGCCTTTCAACCTTACGAAAAAGTAAACCTTTCTCTGTAATTTATCTACGATTTTCCTTTCAGCTGTCTTATATTAGATGAAAATCCTTCTGTCGAACGTCTGAACTTCAAATCTTATCTATACTATACAAACAAACGTAAGAACTAGACCTGAACGGCCATTAGTCCTTTTAAATCTTGAACGTTATCTGAGTACCCGTGTCTAGGTTTACAAATGCGGGTAGTACCATTATAGAAAAGGTATGATCTCATGACAATCAGGGCTTAGCATCTCTATTTAAGTTATTCTATATTAGACCCTCATTCGTTTTCAAAACTTGATATTTGAATTTATATTGTTATTAACATAAAGTTTCCCTAACTATTTCCAAACGCTTTTTCAAAATATTTAGACAGACATATACGAGTACGATGACAAACTGGACCAATCCGTTTCTCTTTGTGGTGATGGAGACCCTTTTATCAGGAATAGTTACGCGATGATACGCCAGGGCAAAAGGACAGTACAGAAGAAGATAGTCGGTCGTGTCCCTTTGACAAAAAACATCCGTGTTGACGTGCAATATAATTACACGTCGTTCACACTCAAATGGTACTGCGTAGGAACTCGACAAAGGGAGATTCTGTAAAGCTTTTGGGGATAACCGCTGAATAGAGACGGGGATTATTTTATCGTATTGTTACTTCTGGCGGAAAATAAAATTGTAGATGAAGGTATAATGTGTACGATGAGGAATTAAAATTATAATTTATTTCCGACTAGATGTAATGTTTACGTATATTAATCATCAATTCTTTTATAATAATTTATAATTTCGTTGAAGGTCATATTTCACCTACTAGCGTATATTTGAATCCTGTCGACTGCGCCAGATAATGGATGATACCTTTTAATAGAATCCAATACGCAATTAATTTATAAATTTTACGCGTAAAATCATTTACATTCCTTGTAGATTAACGGAAATACGTATCCTCTTACATTTGCCCCGACATCGTGTATCTGAAGCAATACAATCGGACATCCTGAGATTGCTATCCATTCCAACGAAACGAAATAATAGAAGCCAAGAGCAAGAAGCGCCCAGTCGGAAGCCCCTTGACAAACGCTTGGATTCCTGCAGAAACTTTGATACAATCAACACATTATGGACGTAATTAAATTGCCCTTATCGCTGGAGTTTGAGGGTGGAAATTGGCCCGTTGACGCGTTAAAACATCGACATTATCGTAAAAATTAAACTGTCGTTGTTAGTTGAAAGCTTAAGGCGATAATTTTCTCTTAGTAGCAATTGTTTAGATAAAATGTTAGACCCTTTAAAAGGTAACTAATTCGCGGATTCAGATTTTCATTGTTTCTTTGTTAATTATGCAATGTATGTATAAAATAAAGTTCTTGAATAGACCACAAAAGAACTACCCTTTAAACAACATTTATTGCCTTATTTCTCCAAACAATTAAAGTTTTATACAGCCGGACAAGGTTTCTTTTTCTCCAAATTTTACTGCAAATATTTGGCAATGGCGTCCAGCCATTTTATAGATTATTGAAGAAAAACGTTGTGTGCAATTGGACATTAAGATGTGAGGGTGGTTTTAAGAAAACTGAAGAGTTATTGTCATTAGTCAGTGCTAGCCCACTTTTCTTCTTAATAATTATTTACTTTTGTTTTTGTATGATATACATGGAAAATCCATGCATCCGTGGAGTTGGCTCAAGTTTTTGAGAAATAATCCATTTGAGTCGGTAGTGACTGCAATTAATAGAACGAATTTTCCTGGACACGTCCGTACTGCCCGAAATAGAGTGAGACAGGATTCCGAGCTGAGAAATAGTCTTTCCTAACTGCGGATAATAAAAATCACAGAATAGGTTTTGCATTAGAATTTCTACCGCGTGATTTAAATTTCTGGGAAACCGGTATTTTTACTGATGAGAAAGTCTTCCAGTCTTCGTACAATGGTTGCGTTCGAGTGTACAGCCCGCCAAATTCAAGATACAATGACGCTTATACAAGCAAATCTCGAAAGAGTGGCAGATTTTCTATCAATGTTTGGGCCTGGATTAATATGCAAGGGCCAGGCATTTGCTGGATGATTGAGGGTCGGTTTACTAGTGCAAATTATATTGCAATTCTCGAAAATATTTTTCTGCCGTCGTCAGAAATTATGTTTCCTGAAAGAAACTTTATATTTCAAGATGACAATTGTCCCGTTCATAGATCTAGAACTGTTCAGAACTGGTTTCAAGAAAATAACGTAACTCGTTTACCATGTTCGTCTAAAAGCCCGGACTTAAACCCTATTGAAAACATATGGGGTTTTATTGTGAAAAAAATGTATGACGTCAATTTTATACCTGCAAATGTCCAAGAATTATCTGATAAAATCGAGGAAATCTGGAATGAGCTTTCGCCAGACTACATCCGATCTTGTATCATCTCAATGCCTAAACGGTTGCAGGGTGTAGTGGCAAATAATGGAGTACAGAACTAAGTGTTGTTTCTTCTATACTACGTGTTAATTTTATTATAAGTTTTTACTTTACCTTAATAAAGTTTATGATTAATTAATTTTTCCTTAGGATATAAAATATCAAGGCAGAAATATCAAGCACACAAACAAGTGACGTTTTTCAAATTTAATTAAATTATGTGTAATTATTCTTTTTTTTCTATGAATACCAATAATGTGATCTTGCCATATGATTTTACTAATTCATTATCATCATATCATATTCAGATTAGGCAAAACTGACACAAAGCGATCTCACGAGTTGTACGCTTTTTTTAATTCCGCCACTGTACATACGCGTACCATTTCGTAAAATTAATCGTAAATTAATTGTGTAGTACGCTATGTGGCATGTGACGCCGTCTTTCTGAAACCATATGTCTGCAACATTAGTGCCTTCCTATTGAGGAACGAATTGTTAGTAATAATGTCTCTGTTCCGCTCATCGTTTACTATAACGTTGTAAGCATTATCATTTTTGAAAGCATATGGACCAATGATTTCATCTGCCAAAAACGTGTGGATTATATTCGCTTTAAATGCGACAATTCCCCTTATTGACATAGGGATTTAACCAAAAGTAAATTTCATCAATGAACAAAATTTTCAAATGACATTTTGAATCAATATTTCCTTCGGACCAGTCAACAAATGTACGTCATGAACGATGATCCGATGGCTTCAATTGCTGTACAAGTTGACTAACTGCAAGCACTTAAACCAAGGGTGACGTAGTACTTCCGCGATACTTGCTCATGTTTATCAATCATAAACTTCCATCGCTAAAGCTACCTATTGAACCCACAGTTGTAAAACGGTAATTTGGGCCTGCAGTTTCCATCAAAATTATGGAAAATTACTGCTTATAAGAAGTGATTTTCGAATAGCAATATGTCTGCCATCAACAGCACACAAACACACAACAAAAATTGCCACTTTCTTTCATAGTCGTTGGTAATAGGTTCCCACGTTTCCACTGTTGGTTCAAACATATAAATGGATTGTAGATGTCGCCATAGGGCTTCACATACTCCAGAGACAATGTTTGGTACGGTTCTCTCTCCCATTCTGTTCCTCATGGCTACAGTTTTAAACATGTCACCAGTGGTCAAATACCTGAAAAAGTATGAATCCTTGTTTATCTTTTTTTTTATTACAGCCAAAGCTCCTAAGGAACAATGGAGAAAGCTAAGAGAATGTCATCGAGAATAGATGTATCAACAAATGAAATTTCTTACATCATTTATGAAAAACGGAACAACTGTTGGAAATCTCATTTCACCCCTTGAAGAAACTCAGTTGCAAGAGGAGGATAATGTACTGTCTGCATTTAACATTGAAGTAATAAATAATGGCGAACAAATTGAACACTCAGAGAGTATCGCACCTAAAAAATATAAAAAGTCGACACCTACTACCGATCCTGTTATGCGAAAGTTTAGTGAAGATAGTAACAAGAGAGCTCAACAGAGGGATGAGATGCGTCAAAAAACCTTCTTGCTGCCTTTCTTGTCTGTGTACCATTCAACTAAAGGTCTTCCAGTAAAGTATCAAAAACAAGTAAAAACAAAATTATTTCAAACCGTTTCTGATAAGATAAAGATGAGGACGAAACTGATGTTGATCAGAATCTACTGATAAATATTCAATACCCTCATTCATCAGCCGCCCTTTCTAATAGTACATTCCCTTCTAGCATTACGCCAGAGCATCCAGAATTATTTTCTCCATCGACTACAACATTACCTTTACCTGAGACATACTGCTAGTTTTTCTTCACTTCCGATAGACTTTTGCGCATTGTATTCTTGACCAGTGATATCCTGCTTAATTAATTCATGAACCTCTCTGAACTGTTTCCTATTTAATCGAAACTACTCTTTAAATGCATTATCTGGAACTTCATTGGATAACTTAAACTCTCCACGACAAATACGTTTTCGTAAATAGGCATTCGTTGTACTCCTTTTTCTTTTCCTGCTGAGTAAATGCAGTAACATAAATCATTCGTCTTCCTCATATTCAGATTCTAAATCTACAAGTTGTTGCAAATGTGCTGCCATTTTGTGGAAAACGGAAAATATGGCTTTTGGTTTCAGCAGCCATATTGAAACTAGTTTAGGTCTGTGCTGTGTTCAATATGCGTTACTTAAAAAAAAAACGTGTGCTTGGGCTGAGTCTCGGCCAAGCATGGGATGTGCGTGGATCGTGCATGGGCTGGGTTCAATTTGCGCCGGGCCTAAGTGCAATCAGCGCACACAACGCTGCGAGATAAAAGGCAGTTATAAATTTTAGTCAGACGAAGTTGAACAAAAATGAATTGCTACAAAAGCAAGTTGAAAAAGCCTGTGACAAGTTGGAAAAAATTATGAAGAAGCAGGAAAGAGAAGAAAACATAATAGCATGGCAAAATCCTTGGCCAACTTGCCCAAGTTTCTCCAAAAAAATTGAAATCGAGTTGTGAGATATTTAATCATGTGTACATGACAATACCTGACATAGCTTCTGCTACAGGTGTACAATGAGACTTGCCGAAATGAACAATATATGTATGTAGATGGGGTATCACAAAGAGAGGTTAATGCAGGCACCCTTCACTTTGGGATGTTATCTCTTCATATCTGCATTTTTTTGTATACATCTTAAACAAGTTCAGCAAAAATTTAAAGACAAAATAGGATTGATGGTGACGTTTTCCCAAAACAGGCAGAAGTGCAATTTGAAATAATAACAGTTCGTTAGGTGATTTTTGGTTTTCACTCGCATCTTTTTCGCTTCCTCTCTTTCTCCATCTTACCATATTTTCTTGAGTCATCCTTTTTTTTATCTTTTTTCCAGATATGTCTCGCATACTTTCCTATTCTTGTAATCTTACTCTAATCTATAAGTTCTCGTTTGCATTGCATTCAGTAAACTACAGCTGTCTCACTTCTCCAACGTTCGATACAGTAGCTTTTGCATGGATTTTAAAAATACTTTTATGTTATACGGCGTGCTAGAACACTGTGATAAAAAAGTAACCGAATTTGCCGTGCGCTCCAACTGAAATGCACGCTCTAAAATCGTATACTAGAAGCATGTAAGCAGTGACCCAGCTTTAATCCTCTTTTTATCTTCGTTTCCACTAGCTATGTGTTAAGGCGCAGCAATTTTGCATTTTGAAAGTTGAAAATCGATTAATTGTCAGCGTTGAATTGTTTACGAAAAATTTAATCTACATACTAATTAATAAAGCTTACAATTCAAAACGATCACAGATTGCGATAAATGTCGCAGAATCCACACGATCTCCGCTTCCGCAAAGACCTTACCCGGATACGAAAGGAAACGGGCGCCAAACACGTGTCCTTATTACACATTTACAATTAAATGGAACTGCTTGAACGAAGAACAACCGGATCGTTACGTACTTTGTTAGTTTTTGCCCCTCCGCCATTTCTAGGAGCTTTTGCGAGAGTAATATGAATATTTTATGCGGACGCTTTTGTTCCACTGGTGATTTATGCTCACGTAAGGGGTAGTTTAATTAAATGAAGGTTCTATCGGCGACTAATAGAGAATTATGTTACGTCTGTAAATAGGGAAACAATTCCCTGAGAGGATGTAAGGTTTGAATTTAGGAGGTATTTTCAGATAGAAAAAAAAGAATGTTTTGTTTTTAGTAGATTAAATTAAAATAAAAAAGAACAACAATAAAGATAAATCCTAAGCTATCGTTATACCTTTCACTGCTGTAAATCCAGGAATAGAATGAGCTAGCTTAGCTTCTGCTACGATTCGTCACCCCAGTTCATGCTGGAAATGCGGACACATATATTGGATTCAAAAAGATTTCTGGAAGATGTATTAGTATGCTATTCCGTACAGCTAGCTGTAGTGGTTTTTCTCTTGTCGTTTTTCTTTGGTAAATGTTTCTCCCTTTCCTTATATGTATGTAGTACTAGGCAGCAGATAGCGAAGTAGCACGACCGACGTATGTTTCGAATTCTTCCAGGCCACGCGGTCCAATTCAACTCATCGAATTGTCAGAATACACCATAGTAATAACAAGATTCCAATATGCATACATATACATATACACGATTTTCTTGACGTGGAATTTTCAACTGAATTTAGCGTAAAATTCCCCGGATTACATCGTGGATGTCGCTATCGGTGATCCTGCAACGTTGTCATCTTGTCTTTGACCTGTTCGTAATTCACTTTTTTTTCTTGTTTCTCAGGACGTTATTAGTGACGGTCCTCCTACTCGACCATGTTTTTGCCGCCCGGATGGATACCAAGATGAGATTTTCGCGTTTCTGTTTTCTTCATCTTGTCGTTATGTGCATTATACAAGCGACCACATGCTATATAGACACGTAATACACCGTCAAAGAGGATGTTTTTTTTTTGTCGGAATGAGATTCATAACTTCGTACAAAATTCATTTCGGCAAAAGTGCCCCCGAGGATTTGCATAGATGCGGAGGTGTAGTACATATAAGAACATCCAGTGATATTTCTTTACTATTTCTTATGTAGGATGATATTTTAGTTAAAGAGCACGTTTACTGTAAAAAAAAGAGTCTGACAATCTCGTGAGAAACCTTACTACTTAGTATAGGCTTCTGTATCTTATATTCATAATTTGGAGTGCTTTATAACTGAGTATATTCATGAGAGATAAGGTACAATTACGATCTCAAAATATTGTCAGCCAATGATCCTATGATCAACTACAAATACTGCTCCGTTATCTATATTTATCAGGGTCCTATCTGCAACACCACATTGGACAACTTAGGAAATGATGCAAAGTTGTCTGTGGGAAGGCACCCTCGCCTGAAGCTGAGTATTTAACCGGAAGAGACACCACAGTTGATGTATCTCGGCGTACAAGGCTCCAGATTTTATAGGAGATGTAGATTTGCCAGAGTGTTGTTTCGTCTCTTTGAACAAAATTCCAACATTACACTTCGAGAAGCGCAGCAGCGATTAGCCAGAAAAAATTTAAATGTATTCGTGGCAACAATACGAAATAGATTACGCGAACAAAACATACAACGTCGGAGTACAAGAGTAAAACCGCTCCTCTCTGAAAATCACACCGCCATACGACTAAAATGGTCACAAGAACATTTGGAACGTGATTGGAGTAATATGATTTTCACGGACGAAGAATCATTTTCAGCATTTGTTTGTCAATGAGGCGGAAACCCATGATTGAAAGGTCCCGTTAAGCATACTCAAAAAATTCATGTTTGGGGATGTTTCAGTAAATACGGTATTCGGCAAAACACTGCTTTGGATCGGATATCTCACAATGGATACTAGAAGAGGACAACGATCCGAAGCAATAAATAGTAATCCGATTGAAAATGTGTGGCTCCACATGGAGCAGAAGTTTCGAGGAAAATCTGGACTTGATTTAAAGAAGCTGGTACATAGGATTCGACAAATATGCCGCTCATTAGCATCCAGTTACCCCGAAAAGGTGCTGGTTTGGGACTGCGTAAGTGCCCTAAGGGCACCCTAAGGAAAATAACTTTGGCCTGGGTCCCCAGCCACACGGGAGTGAAGGGAAACGAGGCGGCCGATTAGCTGGCCAGACGAGGTTCGTCAAGGCCTTTCATAGGAGCGGCCCTTTCCTTCGGCATTACCAAATCACAAATTAAGAGGTCCATCTACGAATGGTCACAAAACAAGTCCAAGGAATGGTGGGAAAGATCACCAGGACAAAGACAGGCTAAGGAGTTCCTAAGGGAACATAGGCCTAAGTTTACTGAAGACCTACTGAGTAAAGATAGGAAGACTGTCAAAATGATAGTAAGTCTGATGACCGGTCATTGCAGACTGAATAGGCATATGTTTAACATAGGCCTGGCAGAAAATGCTCTCTGTAGATTCTCTCAAGAGGAAGAAGAAACCCCAGTTCATGTTTTGTGCCACTGTAACGGCCTAGCGAGGACAAAGTTTCTAGTAATGGGGGTAGAGAACCCCACAGCCAACGGCTACGTCTAAGTCTGATTAAGAAGGCGAAACTAGAGAGCGTTCTCTAAAGTAAGGGGGATCACAATAGACCTGTAAAGGTCGCGGTGAAACAGACCCGCATGCCAACCCAGTCCTAACCTAACCTAACCAACCCTGAAAAGTTGGTCGAAACTGTATGGAAACGTTGTAAATCCATTATAGATAACAACGGTGTCTGGACAATATATTCAACACTACTGCATTTTATTTACTACCGAACGTACGCTCTGGTTAAACAGATTGCACATAAGTGTTAGGAGTAGCCTTATATAACACTATTTTGTTGGAATTAGTAAGAAAAAATCTATATTTTAGTGTAAGTTGCGTTCATTGGACTTGAACTGGTTCAGAACATACCGCCCGCAATGTTTTTAGGTAAGAATCAGTAAGTATAGGGTCACTTTGGACGCCCCCCACCACTCTTACCCGCCGGCAGCTAGTGGGCTGGGCCTATCTCAATAAGCGCGGGATTTGAACTAGAATATTGGATTGATCAGTACCTGATAAAGGCTGTTCCATATGATCAGGTATCGAACGGCTTTGACCAGGTATTGAACTGCTTTTATCAGGTACCGAACGGCTTCTTGTTTAGATCCAATATTGGCAAGCACTATATATATTTTTTTGATTTTTATAAAAGAACATTTTCTAACGATTCGAATAATGTCATGAAAACATACACTTAAATAAGGAATAATGCAAAAAAAAAGACAAGTTTTTTCAAATTTTTATATGGCAAAACTAACAGTAGGTCATGAATTGGAGTACGCAATTAAACAATCACGTCTTTTTTATTAATAATTATGAAAAATACAGACAATAAAATAAACACTTTTGTTGTTTAGATCAGACAAAATAATCAAATGAAAAAATCCAAAACACTTTCCTATAAATACTGCTCCAGCAGCTCCATCTTGTTGGAAGTACATTTGTGCGTATTGAGCAATGGGCAATTCTTCTAGATTGTCCACTATTTCTTCGAGTAATGTATGATATCTTTCTTGATTTAGGATACCATCAATAAAATATGGTCCAATTAATCTAGAATCTAAAATTCCACACCAAACTTTTAAAGAGAACCTTCTCTGGATATTATTTTCAATAAGAAATCCAGGATTGTCATTGCTCCAATACCTATGATTGTTTCTATTAAATATGGCATTATTCGTGAAGGTACACTCATCCGACCAGAGAATTTTAGAATAAAATAGTGGATCTTCTCGTAATTTATTTAAACAAAAATTACAAAATAGCATTCTTCGTGGATAATTGTCTTCCAGCAAATGATGGATCCGTTGAGGTTTGTACAGTTTTAATTTATGTTTTTCTCAAAATAGAATGTACTGTTGTACTGGATGATCCAATATTGTTAGCAATCTCTCTAACGGACGTCTTAGGATTTTCCGCAACCATCAATAAAACGTTTAGATCTAAATTTTCATCTGTAGTTCGTACATCTTTTTTTGGCTTTTTAAAAGATCCGTACATCCTCAAATTGGCTTCCAGCTGTGCAAATTTCTTGTGATGTGGTGATTTCCTATCAGGGGAACGTTCCTGATAAATTCTAATAGCGTCACATGGTCGTTTCCCACATTCAAAATAAACTTCAAGCATATCCGTTAAGTATTCAAAATTCATATTTTCTATTAATATTAAAATAAATCGAAATTAAACTTATACAACCTTGTTTATTATAATAAACGGTGTTTTTGACAATGCGTTGATCACTCAAACTGACAGTGACCAGTAGTTGATTAAAAAAGACGCTGTGATTGTTTAATTGCGTACCCCAATTCATGACCTACTGTTAGTTTTGCCATATAAAAATGTGCAAAAACTTGTCTTTTTCTTGCATTATTCCTTATTTAAGTGTATGTTTTCATGACATTATTCGAATCGTTAGGAAATGTACTTTTATAAAAATCAAAAAAATATATATAGTGCTGTTTGAAAAAAAAAAGTTGAATTACGTTTCTCTCGAATCATGTCTGACAAACAGATAATTTGCATTGCTGTTTGTAGTCTTTACGAAACCCTACAGTTTCATATATAGATCATTAAAATCAGATGATAAATACAGACATTACAACCTTTGGAAATTTTTGTGGAACACCCGGTATATGTAAAAGAATCTGGATATGGGCAAAAGACGTAGCATAATGTCCAAGATATTGCAGTTGATAGCCTCTTAAAAAACGGCAACGTCAGTTGGGGGCTCTGAAATACCAACATTAGACACTCAACCCTCCAAGATCTAAACACAACATATTATCTCACCATATGATATTAAGCTTGTGCCTGTTCTTAAAAAGCCTGCTATTTTAGACAAAAAAAGGAGAGTTGGCAGCTTTGATTTATGGTTTATTATTTAAGAAAGCTTTGTTAAAGTCATATTCAAAAACCATTGGATTTGTCAAAGTCTAAAGCGGTCAATGCTACTCTTGGATCAAAATCAAAGCCGAAACCGAGAAGATTGTTTATCACAAAGTTTAAAGCTGAGGCTGTAGATGGTTTCATACAGTCTATTGTATAATTTCACTCAAAATTAATCTTTCTGTCATAATACCCAGGTGTACTTAACAAATGTGAGAACTAAACAATTTGAAATAAGTTGACTGTGCATATCTAAAATCGATATCAAAATAATCATATAGCTGTCTTTCCCATTCCTTCAATGAAATATTCATCTAGGCCAAACGAAATAAGTACTTATCTCGTTTTCAAGTAGTTGAGCTTGGCGATAAAGTTAGGTGCGGTCTATATATACATCTGGAGATTTGTGGATAAAAGTTTCCAAACTGATATTACAAAAGTTGGAATATCGTTTTACTAGTTTTAATCCTTAGGTATAAGTAGATATGCTGTTGCATTCCTGCTTCCGTGAAAGTTTTATTATTAGATCGCCTTGTAATTGAAATGTATGGCCATTTCATAATCGTATTTGCTACGCTTTTATGCGACTTTAATCTAAATATAGTAAGCTAAGCGCGATTTTAAGTTCTAACTGGTTTTGATAGTTATAGTACATGAATAGAATTAGACTTTAACCATTGTAATACATTTGTAATAAAGTGAACATTTCTATACATTCGTAAACGTACGTCTGTAATATTGTAAATTTCGATTGACTAGACACAAATCCTATCTGAAACAGAGAGAAAGAGACAGCTTTCGACAGGGATTAATTCAACACACAGTATTCGGGCAGCTTATAAATGCGTACTCGTCCACCGCAAATATCAATAGGGAACACGCTGCGAGTTCCTCTTTACCGGAATTGTTGGGATTTAGCGATAACTACGCCGAAATGTTAATACTCTTCGAGTACAGTCATTTTTAGCTCCGCACCAAGCGCGATTTAGATAAAGCGATAAAGAGAACTCCAGATTTCTTCTTTATTATATACTCCCGTTTTTTGTAGCTTAAAATATAATCGGTCGTACACACAACAACAGAATTCATTCAAATATTAACTGGCTATGGTTCAGTCCACCCGTCTGTTCGTTGGGTGATAACAACTTTGCGTTGACGTAAAAAAGTTTCCACCAAAACGAAATAAATTGGTTTCAATCGATTTTGTATGTATACGAAGAGATGATGAATTAGTGACTCAAATCACACCAAAAAAATAGATCGGATAAGTTGCATTTTATTAGAAGCTATTGCATCATTAATTGATAGATGTGCTCGTACACAACTGCACAACTTAATAAGCATTCATAACGGGGGCGTCACACCAATCTACACGATCTAATCCATCTTACTTAATGGCGGGAAATAGCGTCGAGCGCCTAGGGAGTCCTCTATGTGTGCGTCGAATAAGACCTACTTTATGAGCGGGCGCTACTGCTGCGGTATCGTGCAAGATTGACTTCGCATTAGTCCCGGTTGATTAATTGCCTAATTTTAGGCTCGCTAATCCGTAATTTGGCACAAAATTAAAGTTGATCCGTACAAATGATGAAGTTCGATATGCCGGCTTCCTCGGTCTGGCAGAATTCGAGGGGCTCTGGCTGGCAGCTCCGGAATAATATCCATATTTCAGGAATGGAAGCCCCTATATACGCCAACTTCCGCTTCTGCTCCACTCTATCGCTTTTAAATTGTAATATATGCCGGGATAAATCTGAGTAGAAAAGGACGAAGAGGACGAAGATAGATGATGCATCGAAATTCTATTTTTTTTTTGTCTTTCGAGTCGAAATTAAAATTGATTTTTTGTCGTTGAAATGCAAATACGTCAGTTATTCCCTCGAGATTAAATTGAATGCACCATTACTGCATAATATCAATCTTAAGAAGATGTTTTTCTGTGTGTTTCTGTTTTTTTTTTTGCAAAATTGCTGCGTTGGGATCCCTCATGCGGTCACTTCTTGATTCATTCTGGAATTGGTAGAGGAAGCACGTTCAGACTAGTCTGAACTCGTTAGCATTCTAGTATATAGAAGCAAACCAAGACACGCCAGCGTCGAGTATGCCGGGAAGAATAAGAAGCACTCGTTCATGTACTACGCCATTACGAAGCATTATATGGTATTGAGAAAGAAATTGAGAAATTGACGCTGACTCTGAAGAGAAGTCGGGTACTGCCCAATGAAACCATCCACAATAAGGAAGATCAGGAGGTTGAATGAGTTCCTTTGAGTAATGATGTTCTATACTATAACTCCAGAAATTTTATAAACATAACCTTTAACAGACAATTGAAGATTGAACTTTTATTCACGTCTTTCTCTAATTATCTAATAGTATAACGTTTGATAATGAGTGGCAACATTAAGTAATCCAAAAAGATTTTATTTTTATTTTTCAAGCCAATATTCTCAAGCAGTAATTTTGTGCTCTCTTGTGCGTAATAATCACTCATAGTATAGGTATACGTATAGATGTAGGACTCACCCTATTGAGCAAGAGCAATAAAATGAGACCTCATCAACGTTCCTTGAAAAGCAAAACCTTACCTTATCGCTGCTAACCTCACTAACATGCCGACCAACATAACGACTGCGATAGTAGACTAATTCTAAATCTGTTTACATGTTAGAGAGGCAAGCAATGATGGGATTCGGTGTTGTGTTTGAAGGAATGGTGATGAGCTCGGATAGATCGAAACCACGAAATACGTTTGTGGCTTTGCTCGATGTTTTCAGATATGCTACTAACTTTTTATGAAATTTACAGTTCAGAAGTACTCTTGTGTTAAGAAGTATTCTCGTTTCGTTAGTTCAACTGGAGATAACGCCACCTTACGGGGACAATCTGGACCTTATGCCCGATTGTATTTACTCCCTGGTCTTTCTTAGATAGAGTTCGTTATTCGATCGGCTCAACAGTCAACTTGACGTAAGATGTCAAATATAAAATGGTCCTAAACAAATTGATACAAATAATATTGGGAAATTAAAACGGAACTGCAAAATTATATTTAAAACGTCTTGCCAGTACGCATTTGAGTATCTACGGGTGCTTGCAGGAAATAGAGCAATATAAAAAGAATCATTTGTACCGTTACGCACTGAAGGTGTGCGGGAAGTATTTTATTTTTGTTGTGTCCGAGCACAATGTAAAGGTGGGGAGGGGACCGACATGTGGTCCTCTGTGCCCCATGGATGGATTCAGTGGCAAGAATGTCAACACTGGACCTACGATATGTGTGTGCAGGTGCATCAGGAATTGACGATAAGTTCGTATGCGTAAATTGTGACGAAACTAGTTTCTATTTTCAAACATTTAGTTGTTATTTTTGCCTAAGTTTATTTAAGAGTAAAATGTATTTTCTAACTAAATATAGCTACTTTCTTTCATTTTTAACATGACCCTTGTCCCATGTCTCCCGAGGTATGGGGCACAGAGGACTGACAGTATAAACTCATTTCTTTAAAAATACAACCAGTACTAATTTCTATTTGTTAAACATGTTTACATCAGACGATAATATACGCGTGTAGTTCCCACATCCTACGAATGCAGATTCCTATCATAAGCCATATCCAAATACCAACACTTTTTGCCTTAGGTAGTCTTCTGTGCCCCACTCTCCCCTAAGTATCGGTTTGGTAAATCATCGTCACAGGTGCTATCAGTTGTGTGAGGATTTTCTGGACTGGTTACAGGTTTAGGACAATCATTTGCTTCGGGTCTGAAAGTAGGAAAGGTAATTTTTGGTGTAACTGGAGTGTCCTGGCCAATCAATCTTAATTGGTCAATATGTCTTCGCCATATTTTTCCAATTTTACTACGTAGGTAGTGTAAGCTTCCTAATTTTTGATGAATGTTTCCTATTTCCTATTTCCCATTTATTATCAGATCCGTAACTTCTTGCAGAACTCCTATCTCCCATTTCTAATTTTCTGCATTGCATTTCTTTGGTTTTGTTTTCTTCCAAAGGTATTTTTAACCAGTATAATCTTGATTTAATTTCTCTACCAAACATTTAACTGCATGGACTTTTGCTTGAAATGCAGTGCGGAATTTTGCGATACTGCAAAAGAAATTTCTGCATTTCCATCTAGTAAACGCATCTATTAAGATAAATAAATATTTACCTTTGACTGGACCAGCAAAATCAACATGAACTCTTTGAAATGGTTCGGTAACTTCTTCCCATGGATAAACGGTTTTTGGTGAGTTGTAGATTGTGTAGATTTGAAATAAGGGTGATATTGCGCTGCGACCTATTGATGATTGTGCCCCCTTGCGTGAGCTGTAAGCTGCTGGGAGTATGCCCGCTCCTACAGCTCCCCATCCAGTCGAAGAGCTTTGATAAACTGCATTAGCTGTGATGGTTTCAGAGAAGGTATGTCTTCTTCGTCTATAACGTCTTTACCGAGATGGCTGGCTCGGGTTTCTATGATGGCGGTGCAGTAAGATGTTAGGTGTTCCGGATTTTCATCCTCAGCCCCGCAGAACCTGCAGTCGCTATTCTGTTTTAGACCTATCCTTGCCATGTGTTCACCAAGGTGACAGTGCCCTGTAAGGAACCCTGTGAGAATGCGCTATATATTCCTGCTAAGTTCCTGCAAAGTTTTTGCTCTATGCTTATTGTAGTTTCCAAGGAAGATCTTGGAGTGTCTCAGACCAGGAAGATTCTCCCAGAGGGATGCTCTGAGGCTCTCTTCCCGATCTTTAAGTTCTTTTTTGTAGGTGCTCGTCCCTATACCACAGAACGGTTCAGGTCCCACAAACGGAGTTGTAGCGGCCTTTCTTGCTAGTGAATTAGCTTCTTCGTTGCCTCTGATTCCAGTGTGTCCTGGTACCCAGTACAGTGCAACTCTATTATTCTTGCCCAGGTTGTTTAATCTATCAAGGCATTCCCAGACTAATTTCGAGCTGATCGTGTTAGAGCTCAGCGCCATTAGGGCTGCTTGACTGTCGGAGAAAATTGCAATGCTCTGCTTCCGATAGTTCCTGTCAAGGTTCAGTTGAGCACATCTTCCAGTTGCATTGATCTCCGCTTGGAAGACGCTAGGGTATGTCCCCATTGGCTCGGAATATTTGGTTCCTGGTCCAAATACGCCTGCACCTGTTCCTTTATCGGTTTTAGACCCGTCCACATACCACTTGATAGTGTTTTCCTTTAGAGAGTACGTGGAGTGTTCTCCTACCCACTCTCTCTTATTACTTAGCTTGGTGAGGAAATTCCTTTCAAAGCTATATTCCTTGACCATTTCATCATTTGGTAGGCTTAGAAGTGGGGAGAGCCCGGCTTGAGATGTCCATGCTCTCTGGTGCGGAGTCGCGCCCCTTCCAGTCCCCGCCCTGGTCAGTCTGTGCATAGCCGCAAGGGCCGCTCCCTCCACCACTATGTGTGAGGCGAAGAGTCTAAAATTACCTCTAGGGCCGCAGTTGGGCATGTTCTCATGGCTCCGGTGATGCATACACATGCCAGCCGTTGCAACTTGTCAAGGGTATTCCTGATTGTAACTTTAGTGACTTTTGGTAGGTTATTATGTTGATTGCATTGCAGGCAATTCTGTACTAAATATTCAATATCACTGTCTATTGACGTCCACCAACAATAGTTTCTAGCCAAAGATTTCATTTTCACCATTCCAAAATGGGAAACATGTAATTCATCTAAGATTTGCTTGCGCAACGTCTTGGGTATTACTGTTTTTTGACCTCTTAAAAGAACTCCATTGTTTGAAGAAAATTCGGTCAAGTTCACATGGATTCTATCTCCCCAAGGAATAAGGTAATGTGCTGATTTTCTGAATTTCAAAATACATAGTCATCATCAATTTTTGTCGATAAGCCTTCCGTTACCGGCAATCTTGAAATTCCGTCTGCATTGCCATGTAGTTTTGTATTTTTGTAACGGATTTCGTAATCAACACCTTGTAAAAATACCGCATAATGCTGCATTCTGGTCGTGCTTAGTGTAGTCCTTTTCCAGGGTTAAGTATATGAGTAAGTGGCTTATGATCCATAACCAGAATAAAATGACGGCCTGCCAGATATCGGTAAAACTTCTTGACGCCAAAGATTATACCGTAAGCCTCTTTGTCAATTTGAGAGTATCGTCTCTGTGTTGTTGTATTGGCCTCTCACTACCGTCAGGGTACATATGTGAAAGAACTGCGCCAACGCCGTATGATACCGCATCAGTTGCTAAAATCAGCTGTAATTTGGGATCATAATGTGCAAGAACCCTATCTGATTGTACCTCATTCTTAATCAACTCGAAAGATTTTTTGCAATCCTTTGACCAGTGAAATTTAACGTTGTTTTTCAAACTATGGTATAATGGTTAAAACAAGAAATTCTCTGTCGGTAATGTCACCCCCTACCCTGTCTCCTATCTCCCTAACCATACATGCTAATACCAACTATTCATAACAAATTTGCTAACACATAGAGGACGACTCTGTTAAGTCCTGGGAACTCAACTTTGCGCAGCTGATTCTAGAAGAGGAGTTTAACTAAAAATAATGTAGGTTATGTGAGCCCAACCTGACACGTGTCGGTTATAGTAACCAGATGGGGTTTTGGTGAAAGTTAATCCGATTCGATATATCGATCTTGGGTAACCAAAAGTTTACAGGAATGGGACACAGCCCTCCGGCCTGATAATTATGGTGGTTGTTCTATTATGTATCTTATCATGAAATGAAACAGCTAACGCTTTTATGGAATTGGACAATTCTCTTTATACAAAGCTTTAGAAACAATGGTCATTGTTGTAAAATATAACTAACATTCTACCCACATTTAACTCATAACTCCGTTTAAAATTTATAGATCTAATTCACCCACTAACAGCCACGCTATAGACGAGACAATATTATATAATTTGTTTTCCCCCACACAGATTGCAGCCTCTATGCACGCTTTATAATAATCTATACGTAGTACACGAGTATATTGCAATATCTTAACTGGTAATGTATTGCAACACCGCTTCTAGTGTATTAATTTCCATCTCCGGTAGTGAATCTTCATCTAGCACTAGTAGCTTCCGCGACCGCCGCGCCGCTAACTTCTCACATCGGTATTAACAGGCTAACTTCTCTGCGGCACCTGACTCCGTCTAAACTGCGCTCCTTCACTTAAGTTACATTGTTTGCGGCCAGGAAGTTACTGTTATAGGAGTTAATATTACAAGTAAGTGTATCGGGGATGCAACGGTCAGCGCTGCGGGTTATCTGTGAAGCCCCGTGCGAACTTTGAAATTAATTTAGAAGGAGTTGTAGTGTAGCAGTCAACGTATCCGATATCCTTACCGTGGGATTCATTACTAGTTTGTATGCGATGATAACTATCTATCTATAACAATATGCGAGGACTATAAGGACTCTTTAAAAGTTAAAATTAAACTTAATTATTTTGAAACATCCTATATTTTATACAATGATTTCCATCGGAAATAATATATCTAAATTGAATCGTCGATAATAACGGTTGGAAACAGCGAACCGTACCACCACTCAGTTCAGGGCATTTATTAACGGACGATATCAATTATTAATTAGAGCGAGAGTAGTTTAATATGCAGGAATATTGCCGGCCGTCGCCATTTTGAACGCCTCTGTGGTTACTGGTTACGTAAAGTAAATTTTGTTTCTCTGCAAAATAGTTCTCGTTTATTACGAATGTATACGTATCCGGAACCTCCAGGGAGTAATAATTTTTTAGCGTTATTGCCCACAGCCAGACCGTGGATAATACAGCCTAGTTATTTATCATTTAGTTTTCAAGTTTGAGATATCCTCGTCCTACAGTTGGTATCGTTTAATATTAGTTTCAAACTATTTATGATAGATTATAACAATAATCTCGATTTCATGGTATATAATTAATATACAGGGTGACATAGAAAAAAGTACATTGCATAGTGCCACACAATAGAGGACACTAAAATAAGAAAAAAAATTCCTATGAACATGGGTCCGCAAGACCTTCGGTTAAAAGATACGGGGTGTTGAATTTTATTTCTTTTTTTGGTTTTTTTTTGAATATCTATGGTTCCAGTACAAATGCATCTGAAAGCCGACAATGCACGCTAATTAATCAAAAAATAACAATTGAATAATGTGTCATAATGACACTTGTCAAACTGATGTAATTGTTGTTTGAGGAATTTTGTGTTCGTGATTAAGTTTTTCATTGGTTTTCTCACTGATTATTCAAATTTGCTTTCAAAAATGGTTCACTACACTTTTGAAGAATACAGGGACATGATTATGTGTTACGGCGAAGCTAGATCAAATTCTTACGAAGCTCAACGTATTCATCGAGAAAGATATCCTTTAAGACAAGTTCCTAATGTTCGAATATTTATTGATGTGTATAGGCGTTTGAGAGAAGATGGCTGTTTTAGAAAACCAAAATTGAATAGTGGGGTTTCCAGAACTCGACGCACTGTGCGAAACGAAGAAACTGTTTTACGAATGGTAGAAAATAATCCAAGAACAGCACCAGAAAAACAAGTTCAGCGGTACGAAACCTTAACCGTGAATCAGTTAGACAAATTTTCAAAGAACAACTTCTTCGCCCATATCATTTCCAAAAAATTCATTCACTATTGGAACATGACTTTGTTCCTCGTGTACAATTTTGCCAATGGTTACAAAACCAAAGACAAAACATTATTTCATTAATTTTGTTTACTGACGAAGCTGGTTTTAGTCGTGATGGTATACTGAACCTACATAACCTGCACCATTGGAGTGATGAAAATCCTCATCAAACTGTAATTCGAAGTCACCAATATGGGTTTTCAATTAATGTGTGGGCAGGTATAATTGACAATTATTTAGTTGGCCCATTTCGATTGCCCAATCGATTGACAGGTGCACTGTATCGAAATTTCTTGGAGAATGATTTAAACACATTATTAGAGGATGTCCCATTGGCCATTACTGGAAAAATGTATTACATGCATGATGGGGCGCCAGCTCACTTTTCTCGAGTGGCAAGGGAATATTTGGACAGGAGATTTGGAAGTATGTGGATTGGTCGAGGGGGGCCAGTACCCTGGCCAGCTCGTAGTCCCGACCTTAATCCCCTCGATTTTTCATTTTGGGGATTTATGAAAAATGAAGTTTATGCTGTAGAAATACATAATGAAGAACAATTGTGGATAAGAATTATGGAATCGGCAGATAGATTTCGTAATAACCCAGGAACATTTCAAAGATGCCGTCAATCATTAAGAAGAAGAATGGAAAAATGTATTGAAGTACAATTTGCACATCTTTTAAAAACTTAATTTTTTGTTTTAATTAATCATCGTTTTTGCAAATAAATTAAAAAAAAATTCAACACCCCGTATCTTTTAACCGAAGGTCTTGCGGACCCATGTTCATAGGAACTTTTTTTCTTATTTTAGTGTCCTCTATTGTGTGGCACTATGCAATGTACTTTTTTCTATGTCACCCATATGTAATAATAATGATATAGGTGGCATTGTATATTCAATTTCAAACTTTGAGCCCGTTCCCACTTGTCGGGCGTCGGGTCCGGCTTTTTATCGGACGTCGCTTCCTCTATTCACACTAGTTGGATGTCGGACCCGATCGAAGCTGGAAATAATTTTCGGTACCTAACTCGAGGTGATCGTACGCTATGGACGTTAACGAAGTTCTTGTTGTAATGTACTATTTTCGATGAAAACAAAAAGAGAGAGAGTCAGGAAAAGAAAATTTTGGGTGCACTCAATTCTGAAAAAGATGTGGACTTTGGAAACTTTTGGGACCCTAATCACAGAATTGAAAAGTGACGAATGTAAATTTTATAACTATTTTAGAATGTCTATAAGTACATTCAACGAGTTTCAGCAAGCATAAATTATCACGGTACAAAATTTAGAGGCTGGATTTGTCCTGCAGAAAGGCTGTCGACATTTCTAAGGTAAAAAAACAAATTTATAATTTTCCTTATTAAGGGCTGAATTTTCAATCCTGGGATAAGTTTTCACTGCCTACTTACAAACATTTAATATTTGTATGCATTGACATTTTACGGATTGAAAAATGGGCCCGTTTATTCAAAGAAAATAACACAAGTACTTCAATACTACTTCAAAAATTTTCATCAAAATTTAAATCCGAATCTTGAGTAGAACTTGAGTGTTGTGACCAACAAAAAGAAACTGGCGATGGAGATTCTATAGTTTGGCATGTCAAATATCTAGATCCACTTGGGAGAAGCATATTCTCGTTTTGTGTCGAATATCCAGATCGTTGTATGTAATATTGTTTCTCTTTAATTTTTTGAATCAATGACAATACGCCTCCAACGTTTCATCAACATTGAAAGACATTGCGGCTGGCAGAACACCTTTAAAATATCATAGCATTGGATGATCAGCTGGAACTGCTAATCTGTTGTCCAAGAATTGGCCCATTTTTGTGTCCAGGTTAATGATCTTTTGCTTTCTAGAAGAGCTTGGTAAAGATTTTGCAGACATCTAAGAACTGCTTTCTACCTCCAAATTCGCCATGGTATCTGATTCATTAGTTATTGGGCGCTTCTCAACAGAATCATGAGTGCGATTAGGCTCAGCAACTTTTTGCAAAAATTTCATTTGTTCTTTGTATATACAGGGTGTCCAGAAACTCTCCTGATAAACGAAGACCGGAGATTCCTCAGATAATTTTAAGACAATTTAACCCAATTCACCCTAGTCCGAAAATGCTTCCTAAGGGAGCTAGAGCTCTTTGAAGATGGCGCATTGTGATTAGTTTTTTTTTAATATCTCCAGAACGCTTCTATTTAGAAAAACAACAAGTGGTATGCTTATTTATCCTCCAGAGATGAATCGATTCCATCAATTGCGAATTTCTAGTACCGGTCATAGGCGTCCGATTTTGTCTTTAACTTTTAAGCATTTGTGACACTAGATTATTAAATGTTCAAGCATTCTAGTACTAAAAGGTACTCTTACTTTAAGTCGGTAGGATACACCGTTTTCTAGAAAAATCGATTTGAAAATTTTCGTTTTTTCGTCTGAACTGCCAACAGAAATAAAACCTACGTTTTTAATTGTTTTTCTAAATAGAAGCGTTCGGGAGATATTAAAAAAAAACTAATTACAAGGCGCCATCTTCAAAGAGCTCTAGCTCTCTTAGGAAGCATTTTCGGACTAGGGTGAATTGTGTTAAATTGTCTTAAAATTATCTGAGGAGTCTCCGGTCTTCGTTTGTCAGGAGAGTTTCTGGACACCCTGTATATATGGTCTTGACGACTTGGCTCCTGCCCCGGACTTTTGTTTTCCATTTTTAGTGGATACTAGTTTACTTGCAAATAATAAATAATAATGTAAATAATTAATCTAAGTATTTTTAATTACAAAAATAATTATTTTACAGATATTGTGCATCGGGATGTTCGATCAAAGAACTGCACTACAGCTACAGACTTCGTGCGTCAACCATTAGTAAAATTATCAAAGAAATCAGTCGCATTATCTGGGATACATTAAGAGAGGAGTTTATGAAGTTGCCTGATAGTGAAAGAAAATAGAAAGACATTGCAAATTTCCCACATTGTCTCAGAGCCGTTGATGGAAAGCACGTAAGAGTGGTGAAACCAGATCGAAGTATTTTAATTACAAAGGTTATTTTTCGTTTGTTCTACTCGCTGTTGTTTATGCAGAATATCGTTTCATTTATGTGAGTGCCTCAATATTTAAGGAATCTACCTTTTTGGAAAAAATTGAGTGATGGTAGTTTGAATATACCTAAGCCAAGTCCCTTTCATGAGACAATTCAAAAAGATATGCCCTATGTTTTTGTTGGCGCTTGTTGAAGCTTTACCGGCGTCAACAAATTTATTGAGACTTTTCGGAGGCACTCATTTGGATGACATGAAAAAAATATTTAATTATCGCTTAAATCGGGCAAGAAGGTACGTTGAAAGTGCTTTCGGTATTTTAGCTAAGAAATGGCGAATATTGCATCGACCATTGGATGTGCACCCAGATACAGCTATCGAACTTGTTAAAGCGTGTACAGTACTACACAATTTCATCTGAACTTTGAAGATATTCAGTCTGCAGTAGAGCATCCGATGCGAGCACAAGTACATTTGCAAGTATATAATCGTCGTGGTGGTCCTACTGCAAATGTTATACTATCTGAATTTGCAAACTACTTCGTTTCACTAATAAGCTCGGTGTCTTGGCAGATAGCCCGAACATAATTAAAATGGTTTTCTTGTAGGTAATACAATACCTACGTTTACATTCAGTAAAATTTCTCTATTCAAAATTAAATCTTACCACATAGCTAATAGAGTTTAATATTGAACAGATAAGTTTGACAAAATGTTAGCATTGACGTGTTATTATTGTACAATAACTATACATATTCTGTTTTTTTAAATAAAGATACTTACCATAACGTTGTCTTTATTTTTCGTCCACATTTAAGATATCTTCATTTGCTTATTTTATCACTTTCTCCATTATAAAACAACTTGCCAGCTATAAAAACACAGATCACAACACAGCGCACACGTTATCGCGTTATCTGCTTGACATCCGACACATGTGAACAGAGACGTACAAATTTATAAGCGAGAGAGATCCGATACGATTTCTGATCGGCCGGCACCCGACATTACAGTCGGAGCTGAAAAAAAAAACGGTGTCGGATAGATGTGAACAGCTTCATACAGAATGTATTGCTACTACGAGGGAGCGTTTTTATATTCGCGGAATGGGGGATAAGAGGTGGAAATAAAAAAACCAAATTATTTTTCTTTTTCAATTAATTTATTTATACCCTCATAAAAAATGATTTCTGTTTATCTGCAAAATACGCCGAAACTGCCTCCTTGACTTCATCATCGGCAGTAAATTTTTTACCCCGCAGCTCTTTTTTCATTTTCGGAAACAGGTAATAATCACTCGGGGCCAGGTCTGGGCTGTAGGGTGGGCGATTCACAATTTCGAAGCCCACCTTATGCAAGGCAGCTAACGCAACGCGGCTCTTGTGGATGGGCGCGTTGTCCTGCAAAAGAAGCACACCTTTCGTCAATTTTCCCCGTCTTTTCTCTTTAATGGCTTCTTTTAGTCGCTCTAATATTGAAGCGTAATATTCTCTGGTTATAGAAACACCTTTATCTTTATAATCAATCAACAATATTCCTTCCGAGTCCCAAAATACCGTTGCCATGAGTTTCCCAGCTGATTGTGACACTTTAAATTTCTTGGGAGGTGCTGTGCCCTTTTTATGCCACTGCATGGAGTCTTGTTTGGACTCAGGTTCATAATGATGAACCCAAGTTTCGTCTCCAGTAACAATTCGACTCAATACACCATCCTTGTCTTTATTACAGTGGTCCAAAAATGCACGTGAACACGCGATTTTTTCCATATTTCACTTTTCACTCCTGATTATGTTACTTGGTTGACGATAGCTCAAAGACTAACTGTCTAATAACAATGAAATTTCGTATTTATACTAATTATGAGTCGCTGCACAGGCCACGCCCCAATGCGCCTAATCACCTCCCTACAACCCGCTCATTCCGCGAATATAAAAACGCTCCCTCGTAGAACACCCGACATTTTACCAGAGTCGACACCCGATAAGTAGGAACGGGCTCTATTCATATCCTGTCCAAAATGGTCAAATGAACAAACCTATTTTATTTACTACACTTTCAAAGTGTTAAGGGGATTTGATGAAAATATGAGGCAAAGTCAATTGATGCTATTCAAACAAATATCATCTAAAATTGAATTTTTAGCAGCTACAATAAAATAAAGTCACCGCATACGCTTTCATGTATTCTGTATTCATCTATTGCAGATTTAAAAATGTTGTCAGGAACTTTATCAAGCTTTAGTTGCATTCATCTAAATACATTCATTTTTATTCGAAATTTCAAAACGTAATTGGTTTTATTAAAACTAGGAAAAGCACTTTACCACCTCAACTGTAGGCGAAGTAAATATTTCACATACAGCTTGTATAAAGACAGTCTTAAAATAATAAAATCCTTTCATAAGCAGAGTCCATTAACGTGCATAGAATACTGTGAAGCCAAAACTTAATTGCTGCTGCAGTATTGGTGGGCTGCGGGGTTGGTAACGTTAACGCGGAAAGTCCGACTGCAGTAGAGTGCCGGGGCACCTACACCGCAATTTATTTCCGTCATATAAAACGAAGCGTTTACAGTTCCTTTTCATTATTTCTGCTGCAATTAAAAAAGTTTTCACGGTTGACGTATGCGCCCCCGATTTAACTTCGGGAGAGGGTCTTCTCTTCTTTGCATTTTAATTTGTCCGGCACGCTTACGTCATTAGCATCCGGACGACGCGACACCGTTGCAAAAAGGAGAAAAAAACAACGAGAGAGAGAGAGAGAGAAAGGAGGAATGCATCCGAGCATAAAAAGCTTAAATACGTTCGCGAGATAAAGTTAATTGCTCTCCATTTCTTCTACGTTCCTGAGCACCCCTTTTTCGAGTGATGTATCGCATCTAGCGCTGGATTTAGTTAGTAGAATCTCCGTAAAAACGAGAGGGGAAAAAAAAGGACGCAATTTTTTCAACGACAAGAAGGGATATAAGTGCAGTATTATGGAGGACATACGCTAGGGATGAGTGGGATACCTATACAGTCTGTTACAAATTCGCGGGTCACCATTCGGATCTCGAAAACGGTAAGAGATACAAAGTCGGTTAAATTGTGGCAAAGTTGCGTTCTTTGCTGCTGAACAATAATACGTTTTAAAAATTTTTCTATGATTTGTAGTTTTTGAAATATTTCCGAAAAACACACTTTTTCTTTCTTCTGTTCTGAAGTTATTATTGCAGGGATCAAAACAAGGTTAATACATTCTACAGGCACTTTTTTGAGCTCTTTATGAAGATATTATTAGCTTTTGCTTAAAGCGTTTCGTCTCGCTTTGACCACCGTCAACTTCATTTTTTCTTATGGTCACTATATTAGATCTTAGTATCATTAAATAGACCAATTTTTTCTGATATTTTTTCATATATCACGCATCCTCATTAAAGAAAGTTAAATGGCTATAAATGCAGAAAATGTTAAAAATAACACTGCTAAGAAAAATATGGTGTGCTGTGACGACAAAGATTAAACGTTTTGACATATCTCCGCATAGTTTAGTTTGTTTACTGTTTAACTCAAATGCAATTCGTTTTAAACGTATTCAAATGATGAAAACAACGCATAACAACGTGACATATTGTGACGATGTTCTCAACCTCTTTTGGTGTCTCACGGTGTCCAGGGTTTGAGTGAACCTTCTTTCACTCCGGCGAAGTCTTCTGTCAGTTGGCGGTAGATGTCTCCACGGTACTTCGGGTGATAATCTAACGGCCAACTTCAGACGTGTGTACAAAGTGTCAATTGACGTTAAGAACTCATCAGTTATTTTTAAACTCTTCAGGTAGCAAAATAGTCGGAGAATTATAAGTCCAGGTAATGACTGGCAGAAATGGCTAAGTCCCCTGTCAGACAAACGGTTGCTGTTGTGGATGGGGTCTTCCAGATCCTGATGATGGAAACGGCAACGTCAACGGTCTGGTCCTTTGCTGGCAACTGGTCTGGATTCCTTCGTCCTTCTGGTGGTTCTCGGCTGGATCACCTTGGGAGGGCTTTTCGAGTTCAGGAGAGAACTGAGTTATTATGGCAATGCATGCTTCTTAAATACTGCTGAGGATACCCTCTCTTCGCCGCGGGGATACCCTCTCCATGTTGTAGAGTCTGCGCGGAACGCTTCACCAATTGTACACTCTCTTCCAAAAGTCGTGAACATATGAATATACAGGTATGTACAAAAACAATGATTCTAATTCGGAAAATAAAACTTAAAATTTGTACTAATTAAATAAACGTAATTGTAAAACTGAAATTTGCTTCTTCTTAGGTAACAGTTTGTTACAACATGTTACAACTTTATTATAATAATAACAACACAGTGACAGCGAGCGAAATTTACTTCCAACAGTATCCATAAAGACGTCAATCAAATAGAACATTGTTTGGTAAAGACAGAAATGTTGTTGTTTATGGATCTTTTAGTAAAATTCGAAGGAAATAGGAATTTCAGAATTTTAATACAAATTCAGAAAACAACAGTCATTTTAACAACTTTTAATATCCATCAGCAAATTGCTGAAAAATTAAGTAGGTATTATAACATTCACAAAAAGAAAAAAATCCAAAATATCTATTACAATGTCGATACTGTAGTCTGTTTCTTTGAAATTCTGAATAAGTTATATTTTACAATACTCGTCACATTGCATTGATACCAAACGTGACTAAAACGAACGAATTAAACTAGAAAAAATACCGGTGTACTCGACAGTTCTGAAAGTACCTACTTGATAGACATATTCATAATTATTGTAGTCTACAAATTTAATAGTTCACAAACAAAACAAAATTTTCAGAGTAGATATTCGAAATATCCTCCGTTCTTTCCTATACAACGAACGTTAGTAACAGCACGTTGAAACCAAAATTGTATTGCGTAGCTCGGCAATGTCATTAACTGGTCCAGCATAAACTTTATTTTTCAGAATACCCCACAAATAAAAAATCTAATGGCGAGAGATCCGGTGACCTTGCAGGCCAACGTACTACTCCACTATTCTCAATCCACTGATTTCGAAATTGTTCGTTTAAATGATCACACACCGCCCTTGCTTTGTGGCTGGTGCACCATCATGTTGAAACTATAATTCTGGATGTTTCCTTAAATTTATATTGCCCAAATATTCGGCAAATGTAGTTCTAAGAAAATTTAGGTATCGTTCTGAGTTTAGGTTTTCCTCATAAATAAATGGGCCAATAACTTGTTCTCCCACAATTCCCGCCCAAACATTTAAGCCAAATCTAACTTGATTTCGAACTGGTCTATTGACTCTTGGATTTTCAAGCGACCAGACGTGCTCATTATTTCGATTAAATAATCCACAATTTGCAAATTTACTTTCATCCGTTTTCGAAACACGTGTGCCGAATAATTAATCAAAGTTGTGGTGTGAGGTGATACCGATGTTTATTGTTATTACGAGCCCACAGTCCTTGAAATCACTCTTTCTTTAATGAGGATACGTAATGCATGAAAAAATATCAGAAAAAATTGATCTATTTAATGATGCCAAGATCTAATATGGCAGCCATAGGAAAAAATGAAATTGACGGTGGTCAAAGCGAGACGAAACGCTTTAAGCAAAATCTAATACCACCTTCATAAAGAGTTCAAAAAAGTGCTTGTAGAATATATTAATCTTGTTTTCATCCCTGCAACAATAACTTCAGAACAGAAGACAAAAGAAAAGTGTGTTTTTCGGAAATATTTCAAAAACTACAAATCATAGAAAATTTTGTAAAACGGATTATTGTTCAGCAACAAAAAACCGCAACTTTGCTCCAATTTGACCGACTTTGTATCTCTAACCGTTTTCGAGATCTCAATGGTGACCCTCGAATTTGTAACAGCCTGTATATTCATTAGATTTATGTTGAGATACGTGGGCGAGTTAATACTTTAGTATACTTATAAAATGTTGATGTTTAATGCTATTAACGTATTACAGTCGACGTAAAAAAGGAGCATTGAAGGATATTCAAGTTACTTTAACGTAGAAATTATTCAATGCTTAAAAAGTTTGAGTGAAGTATTTAATCAACTATCTGGTTCTGATCCCTCCAGTATTAAAATTCATTACTTCTCAGTTAACTGTTTCATATGAAGGGAGAACATCCTCATGTTGCTTCTATCATATTTGTAAAGAATTTCTCTTACCGACGTCTGGTCTTTTAAAAAGATATGTTGCAACGACTCGGATATATAACTAGCAACATGATACGAAGCACCCATAACAGATCTAATTTAACGGTAGAGTATATCGTACTTTAAGCTCCGCGCGAGCATTTTAAAACTGTAACACCATAACAAATTATTTGAAAATGTGTACTTACGTACATCATATATATTTATTTCCTGTATACATACATATATACATAGATATGTGTGTATATGCAACGCTTGGAAGGCGAGAGCTTGCGAGTAACTTGACGTTGTTGCGGTGGCAAGGACGTGATGCGGGTAAATCTCAAAACTGTGCGCGAAATTCCCCTCGCTACATAATTCTACTAAATCATATTAGGAAACTTGCTGCCGCTACAAATTGCTAAAGTTTAGAAGGTGAAATATGAATAATAATTTCGGTCGGGCTGCTTCGGCACGTTAGCACTTCATAACAATTGTGTTTTCGAAGTTGGTATGTGTTTGCATTATGGAAGAGATGCGTCCTCGATATATTGTGGATATATACGGAGCTTTTACATTTATATGTGGAAAGCGAGTCTAGTGAATTTTGTGTGCATATATAGTAGCCATTTATACATAGTTATGTCATTCTTAATTATTAGTGCGTTAAACTGTTTATAGCATTTATCCAAAATTCAAATATTTAAATTGTTTAACTTTAAATTTACGTCAGATATTTTAACTGGTGGAAATTTAATTGTAAACTGGCTAAATGTGTTGAAATCGATTGGTGTAAACCGTAATTTTCTATCTGAATTAATTTCGAAGTTGGTGTCAATAAAGTGCCAGAAGCATTTGTATTGTATTTTAAAGAGATATCGTGGTGAAAGCGGTTGAGATATTGAAATATAGAATTGCATTTATCTATCAAAAAGCTCAATATTAAAGCCAGTTCTAAGCCACGATCTAAGATACTTGACATAACTCCAGAAGCTATTCATACTTAATATATGATTAAAGATAGTTAATCGTTTAATCTTAAGTATCTCTTCCATTTCAGCTGCATCCTATGATTCTCTTTCTAACTTAAAATTATAGACCGTTGATACTATACGGGAAAAGGCAACTTACGCACAATCTTTTCAGAAGCAGAAACAATCATGTTTTCGACTTATAGAAACGCAAATAACTCAAAAACTAAAACATTTAGCTATAGGGAATGTTTAATAAATAATAAAGCTCGTGAAGAGTAATAAAATACAGGGTGCCCTGTGTATAAATATTGAATACGCCGATAAATAAATAATTTCTGATGAAAGGAGATAACATTAGAAATGTTTCTAGCACAATTGAATTATTTTATGTGGAAGCCGTAGTACGGTAGGAGGCGCCAACTTTGTTATTAAATTAATGCAAAACTTCCCATATCTTCTAAAGTAAACTGAATAACATAGCAAAACCCTACATTATAATAAAGGTAAGACCTAGAAGAATCGTAAACAGTACAAATATACAAGGTGTTCCATTTAAAATAAAGTAAGTTTAGTTTACCCTGTCTTTATTTGACGCCCTGTATAGTTAAAAACATTTTCAGGTTATAGCCCCCATACGCTTCCACTTTTATCTTAATAACATTTTCTCATTTCTCTTATAATACAGGAGTAATTGGACTTCCTAGAAAATAGTGCCCCACCCTGTATGTATATTAAGTATCGACCTCTGCTTAGACTGAAGTTCATTTTCTGATATTAAATTTATAGACTCACCGTCAGAATACTAAAGAGAAAAGAATTTAAATATTAGAACCATCCAAGATAAGGAAGATCAGGAGGTTGAACGAGTTCCTCTGAGTAATGATGTTCTATACTGCAACTTCAGAAGCTTGTTGAATATACTCTTTAACAGACAATTGACGATTGAACTTGTATGCAGTCTTGCGTCTTTCTCTAATTATCTAATATTAAAGTAGTATAACGTTTGACAATGAGTGCTAACATTACCCTATTGAGCAAGAGAAATAAAATTAGAGCAAGCATTAAAAGCGAATCATGGAGAATCGGTCTATCCGACCTCATCAGCTTTCCTTGAAAAGCAAGACCTTATCTTATCTCTGCTGGCCTCACTAACATAACGACTATGACAGTAGACTAATTCTAAATCTGTGTACATGAGGTACTTTCTATTTAACACTGATCCGCGAACAAAATCGGTTTTGTTCGAACGATTTATACACAACAGTACCGGTTTTGTTCACTGATCGTGTTAAATAGAAACTACCTATGTTAGAGAGGCAAACAGTGACGAGATTCTTTTTCACAACTTCCAATGTGTAACATAATAAGACGACGTCCTTTTCCAGCTGGATTTTTAATCCAGTTGTAAGTTCTTCGTTAAAGGCTTGTCTACGACTGTGAATGCTTGTGTCAGTCCACAGTTTGTATACTGTATGACCCTCATTCACCCAAGTTTCATCCAACTAGAAAATAGATCTGCCCTGGGCTTTATATTGTGAAATATCTCTGAGATATTGTCGCCTCCATTTTACAATGTCATCTCTTTCGGTCAAAATGCTGTTTCTGCTCCTTTTTAAGTATCTAGAGGACATAGCACAATATGTATGTCTATATAATAAATAGTTCCTACTTAAAGTTCATTTGCTTCATTAGCAAATACAATGTTGATCGACTCATGTTTCGCAAATCTTCATTATAATAATAATAATAACGAAAAAATTACGAAATTGTGTTAAGGAACTGGAGTTGTTTCTTCTTGGGATACGTGACTGTAGTATCTTGTGCATCACAGAACATTGGCAAACAGTTGAGCAGATTAAAATGCTTTCAATCACAGGATATACCTTAGTGACAAGTTACTGCAGAGATCATGGTGAACATGGAGGAGCAGCTGTCTACAGAGCCAATGAACTTCCGGGGCAAGTTTTCAGTGAATTAAACTTATTATCGCACAAGCGTATCTTTGAATGCGCCGGTGCTAAGTTTATTGTATGTAGAAAAATATTATTGTAGCATGTATATACCGTAGCCCAGATACAAATGTACAGGACTTCTTAACCAAATTTCAGTTTTTATTGGAAGTTTTGGTGAGCGCTTCATGTGACTACTTTATAGGGGGCGATTTTAATATTGATATTCTCTCTCAAGACAAGCCCACTAAAGATTTTTTATGTTTGCTCGCTAGCTATGGTGCTGTTGTAACCATAAATGAACCCACTAGAGTAACTAGCTTTTCTATGTCGTGTATTGATAATATAATAACAAATAATACATGTAAGTTTGAGTTTTGTATTCAGATATCAAGTATATCTGACGACAGGGCTCAAATACTCGCACTAGATCTGAATCTTAGTAGACAAATTAATAATTCCAAAAAAATGGGGCGAATATACTCTAATAGCGCAATCACTCGATTTCAAACAGCAATACTCGGGGAACATTTCGAACCTGTATTTCTTGCTAGAGAAGTTGACGATAAATATAACAAATTTCTACATATATTTAAACTATATTTTAATGCATCATTCCCATTAAAGGTTTTTAAACAACAAAAACGAAAACCACCTCCAGTGAACTCTACTATTCTGGATGTGAAGAATAGAATATCATTATTAGAAATATTATCTGTATATAATCCTCAATGCAATGAACAACTTAAATCACTTAAACTCAAATATAAGAACTTGATATTAGAAAACAAAAAGTTAATAAATTAAAAAAGGATTATAAATTCTGATAATAAATCCAAAACAACGTGGTCTATTGTCAATGAAACTTTAGGCAAGAAGAAGCAACAAGACTTTTATAGTGAAATGAGCCAATGAGTTCAACAACTATTTCGTAAATGTGGCTAACAAATTTGCCAAGTCCTCTGTTAAGTTTGAATGCAACATTATACATAGCTCTGAAACCTTTTTCTTTCAGCCTGTTATAACCTCAGACTTAAGAGAATGTGTGCTCAAATTAAAAAGCAAAAGCAGTTTTGGCATTGATGAAATACCGCTAAAAGTGATACAAAGCTGTTTGAATACCATTGCCGAACCACTATGTAACGTAATCAATGCTTCGTTAAGTAATGGTATATTTCCTTCGGCGTTGAAATATGCTGTGGTTAAGCCGCTTCATAAAGCGGGAAATTATGAGTCGATGGAGAACTACCGCCCAATATGTCTGTTAAACACGATGTCTAAAATTTTGGAGATGGTAGTATATTTACAAGTTCTGCAGTTTTTTAATAAAAATAATATTCTCAGTAAACATCAACACGGTTTTTTATCTGGAAGAAGCACGGTTACTGCATTGTTTGACTATACCGAATCGATACTTAGGGCATTTGAAAGTAAGAATATGTCATGCGGCATATTTTTGGACCTATGCAAGGCCTTTGATTCTATTTCACATGACGTACTACTTGAAAAATTGTACTGTTACGGGATTAGAGGGGTATGCTTGGACTGGTTTAAATCATACCTTGAAAGTCGTTACCAGACCGTTAAACTATCGTCAATGCGGAGCGATGTTTATTCTGACCCACTGAGAACTATGGCGGGAGTCCCTCAAGGGAGTGTTCTAGGCCCATTTCTATTTGTGGTCTTTTAAACGACATTTTTATGGAATGTCGTGATGACCAGCAAAAATTAATCTGTTTCGCTGATGATACGAATCTACTATTTCAAGGTAAAGATATGATGTCGTTGATAGATGCTGGTACAACAATGCTGACCAACATTGATACGTGGTTTCAATCAAATGGGGTAGTATTAAATATGGAGAAAACAAAATGTATACTCTTTAAACCAAACGAGACGCTAGAAACACCGAAAAATATACAAATTAATAATATTCGTTTGAGATTAAGTAGTAGCTGTAAATTTTTAGGAATAATTATAGACGATAAACTTAAATGGAACAACCATATAGACAATGTATGTACCAGACTTAGCAGTGCATGTTATGCCTTAAAAGTATTGAATCCGGTAACATATTACCAATCCAGAAAATCGGTATACTATGCTTTGGTGGAGTTAACAATTAGATATGGAATTACCTTGTGGGGACCATCAACTGAGACAAAAAGAGTTTTCATCTTGCAGAAGAGAGCTTTGCATATTCTACTGGACATAAGTGTAAGTGCATCGTTGCGCAATAATTTCCGCCTGAATGGTCTACTAACTGTATATGGCATATACATACACGAATGTCTATTGTTCATATATAAAAACGAACATCTTTTCGAGGACGATAAAATTAGCCATAAGTATCAAACTAGAAACAAAATAAATTATAATGTACCCTACCATAGATTATCCAAATACAAATCGGGAGCATTGTATACAGTGATTACATTCTACAATAAACTGCCGTTAGATTATAAAGAATTACGTCAATTTAGAACATTTAACCGTGAAACATACAAGTATCTTTGTAAATTAGAGCCATACTCTGTTCAGGAGTTCATTAATTCTTAAATTTGTTGTTTTTCTTTATGACGCATATTTCTGTACTGGGCGCATATCTGTATCTATATATATTTGTATTAATTGTGTATGTACATATATTTGTGTAGTTCGCTATAGAAATAAAGACAGATTATTATTATTATTATTAAAAAAAAAAAAAATTCATGCCTTAGCATCCCCCAACAGCTTGCGCCAATTACAGGGGGCATCGGCTGGCCATGAGTTATTATTACGCCTGTGGCTGTAGACCGACTTAAGATGTAACCTTTCCGCATTTGCCGTGGAATTTGGAAAACTACAGAATTGGAACTACAGAAAACCAAACTCAGAAAGGAAGCACCGGGGTTGGAACCCGGTACTGCTGGACTACGAGGCAAGTGTGCAAGCCACTAGGCCACGAGCCCGACCTTATTTTTTACTTGCACCGGCATCTTATCTAATGAAAGAACTGCTAGAGTATATAATAAAATAATGGAGAAATAATGGAAACAACGACAAGACTTAACCATAAACAGTGTCAGGTGACAGAATCTGAGCAAGATCGATACAGTGTAATTTGGCCTTGCTTTCAACCAACGAGAATTCACTCTCAAAGTGGTCTGTTCAGAAATTCGTCTCTCTACTTTATAAATAGACTTATAAAGATAGTTAATCGCTTAATCTTAAGTATCTCTTCCATTTCAGGTGCATCCTATGGTTCTCTTTCTAACTTTAAACTGTAAACCGTTGATACGAGAAAAGGCAACCTACGCACAATTTTTTTAGAAACTGTTTTCTGAATTATCCTAAACCAATGAAAGTAAAAGATATCAACAGCATCATCAACGGATCGTTCTTTAAATACGAGTATATCGGACCAAGCCATACCAGAAATCTCATTATTTATGAACGAATAATCAATTTTACTCTACTGTAGAGATTTCCAAGAGTTCAGTGGAATTCATTACAGGTAAAATGAAAAATAATACTTTTATGGTGACTGTCTATATTATTGACAATATAGAGTGGATTTAAACTTTTTGAAAAGAATGTACCTCAGATCTCCAATTTAGTAAATATGTTCACATTACACAGTTAATGTTGGTCTACCTAGATACGATTGTCACTAACTGTACCATTATTTTCACTGTCGGAGGGTTTTTACACGACCGGAAACACTTGCGCTTATGTGCTTGCAAATGCTGACCGTGCACTATCTGTTTCGGAAACGCTCGCTTTTAGACAGTAATTGCGTTTTTGGTCCGCGCTTAATGGTTTGTACTATCATCATTTTGAGTCGGTAAATTCGCGGTTAAAACACGCACCGTAGTTCGCCGTTTTATCGCACCGAAACTCTTTTGCTACACCTTCCATAATCGCAACAATCATCCATGTAGACCTAACGTAAACGGTATACATATAATTGTATGTGTGACGGAAGCTAAACGTATGTTGAACGGTGTATTTCCGTCATATACGACTTTCGCTTTAATGTAAAATCAATGCTCAGATAACGTTGCGAATTCACGTTCCAGTTTACGTCCGTTTGCAGATATAGAGTACTCAAAATCTGCTTTAGCTGGTGATATAAAATTCCTGTTGACATTGACGATGTAGAGTAGGTAGTTTTCGCTTATCTTCGAAGTCATAATTAGGCGGTTTTTAGCGCTATTTTTGCAGTACTAGCTTATAAATTCGCTGAATTTCCCATTTTAAAATATCATTTAGAGTTCGTACGATCTTTTATGCATAAAAAAAGATGCTACCTAGCTTCCTCAAGAACGATTTATGTTTGGATACAATAAATAAATTAGATTTCCAATAACAAGGTCATACAATCCCAGATTCTGTAGGTAATTTCAGCTTGGGCTACTGCATTGAAGGACACTCCTTGGATTTACAAGTGGATATAGAACAATGTCTCTTAAGGCAGCTCAGGTCAATTTTCCTTCTGGCACGGAAACAGCAAAGAATCATTGTCTTTGAGAATGACCAACACGCATCGTCCAGGACGCATGAGAGAGATCTCACTATATAATAAAAATGGGATAACCTCGAGTCCACACCCTCCTGGACCGACTCCCTAATAAGGAGCATAATACTCTGTAGCTTTGTTTGTGTGTTGAAAAAGTGTAGCTTTAGGAAGGTGGATTATTACTTAAGTTAGTTCTCGTCAGGACACGACAACTTTGGAAACTACTTAAAAAAATTTAAGCTGGCAGAAGATGACCGTTGTCAAAATTATGGAATGGAAAGTACACCTGAACACATTGCCTTTTCTTGCAAAAGGTAGACAGTAAATCGAACCGAGCTCGAGGTAAGCTGATTAACTGTGCTAACATTATTAAAATATGTTGGAGAGCGAAACCAACTAGAGGGCAGTGACCAACTATATTCCCTTAATAGAAGGTCTCACTGATAAAATCTCTACATTGTTTTCTGACTTCCCCATAAAACTTGCTCCTTACAACATAGTTACGACCAACAACCTGTTCTGCAGAGGTAAATCTCCCACCCCCACATTGCTAAATTCAAACGTTGTGTATAGCATTTCATGTACTAACTGCAATGGGGTGTATATTGGTCAAACTCACAGTATTTGGCTAACAGGCTCAGACAGCACGAATTAGATTGCGTACACAAATCCAACAAAACAGCCTTAGCTGACCATTGTCAAAGATTGAACCACATTTTTGATTTTGAAGACGTCAAGATATTATAGCCCACGAAAACAACTGGTCCAAACGTTTATTTTTAGAAATGTACCATATTAACAAACAGAAAGACCACATTAATTTCGGGACTGACTTGGGTAAGCAATATCTAATTCTTACATTTTACATTTAGATAATAATCCAAACCAAATCCCCAATAATCGAAACACTTAACGTTTACTTTTACACATCGGTGTATATTATTCACCGTGCTTTATTTAGTCCGATTTGGGGGAATTCATGTTGGTATCACTGACTCTGCGACAATCAGCTGATTCTTGCCGAATTTTAGCGCGTAAATGCATTCCCCTTAACCTCTTAAGACACATAGGTCGTTTTTAAGATTAAAGTTTTTAAAAGTATTGTATAAATCACTTCCTAGTCATTTTATCAAGTGTGTATTCATGCAAAATTGAGTGTTGACCGCTTTACTGTGAGGATGACCTTCGATTTTTTTTTTTTTATGGCGATGTAAGTAGTTTAATTGTAATACATTATAGAAGTATATCTTATTTGTACTGTGTCTTCTAGCTTGTGTTTCTGATGAAGTAAATAAATTTTACGAAAGCTTAGACAGTAATAAGGAATTACTAGTTTTATTTGGCTGCTCCCCCAATAGTGTGTCTCTGAAACCTAATGTTGTACAGCCAGTACTTCCACCTCTTCTATATCAGAAATGCTTTGAACGCAGTTTCCTTTTCAACACAAATTCGAGCCAAAAAGTAAAAACTAGAAGACATTCATGTCCCTCAAAGTTTCATCCAATTTTAAAATCTACGTTCTATTCAACAGCCTTGTTCTAAAGATATCGACTTTTTACCAAATACTTGAAATAAAATCACTTAAAACAGCAGTACTTACCGAAATGTGAGGATGGTCAACGGTCTATAGGACTTGTGACTAGAGATATCAGCCATGGGCGTTCCCCAGAAGTCATTCTTGAAGGTGTGTCCGAGAGGATTCAGCGCTAACACGTCCTTGTTCAGCGTTATAGCCGGGATGTCGTCGTGAACGAAATCGCCATTTAAACCGTTTATATAACATGCTACCGCTACCGTACTGACCAAACTGTACATCGGCCAAGAAGACGGCGATTTTTTACTCGTTTCGTTGGTAGTACTCGCACCGTTCGAACTCGTAATGTTACGACGTTTCATTTTAAACGGACGACGGTGTATTCGCGACCGCGACACTTTGTTAGAATAAAATTGTGAAAGATTACAACAAAGGAGTATCTCTAGTAGACGTCTCCTTTGTCGTGGGTTTGAGACCGGTACGTTTTAGTATGCATAAGGAAGGAGTATATTATGCTGATGATAGTATACAGCAAGCACTTTTCTTTCGACGGTTAGAGCACTCTTAAACTCTTATTATCGAGGTAGAAGAACAATAGGGTCTTATAGATAAAGGAAAATCACTTATGAACTCCATTGTTTCGTGTAGAATAAGGAGATCCTTATCTTACGTTCGATGCTCAAGTTAAATTATCTTCTTTTCTCCGTTCAATCCTTCAATCCTGTAACAAGAAAGAAAAAAATAATCAATATTATATTAAGCCAGTTATGTGAATGCAATAGATACGGTAAATTTAACGAAAATCGTGTCCAAACATAGACCAGATTCATTTACAATAATTTCCAGAAGGTATATCCGCGCACAGAATTCAATATATGCTACATACATAACACTAGAACGGTTTCCAGTACAGGCAATAACACACAAAATCATATCTGGCCAATCAGCTATCCAGTTCCTTTTACTACATGCTTCTATAGAAGCACACTTCTAACACACCCCCATTTATTAAGAATCCACCAGACGTCGGTTAGCGCACAATGAAGCGAAATAAAAATAATGGATGGTATTACGTGAGCGCCGTGCTATTGTTGGCGTTATTAGAACTTCCAAGTTCTCAATTTAAGATATATATACGGTTTCGTATAAACCAATTATGTCCGAGACAAATTTAATACAAAGAAAAAGAACCAGTAAGTAATGGAATCTATATTTTGTAACCCGGTTTCGGGGTTGCGATCCATCGGTTATTGGAGCACAACATTGAGGTTATATCGGGAGGTAGGGATGATGAGGAAATGGGGTTTATATCGAGCTTATTCTACAGTGCGTTTCTCTCTTAATAACCTAAAACGTGACTTGCAAACTATGTAGGTGATGGTTATATCTAAACAAGTTGGGTATAAGCGAAAGCTTTTGAATTATGCATGTATTGTCCAATAAGATTGTTGTTTTCTCTCAGTTAACACTAGTTACTATACAGGGTGTTTCTGAATTGATACGAAAGATTTCAAAGGGTGATTCTTTAGCAAAAATTAAAGGGGGTTTTTCATATAACTTTTTGTTCAACACCCTTTTCCCTCCAAGTTACAGCCCTTTAAAGTTCTTCAGAGATTAAAGAATAACACAGAGAAAATCAGTACAATAAAACTATTTGTCATATGACTTCATTTGATAGCAGCTTACTTGATTTTTTTTTGAATAAATAATAACCTCTTTGTGAATTTATGGGAAAAGAGTCTGAGCAGTATTTTATTTTTTTGTGATCAAACTAACAATTTTATGATAAAAAGTCAAGACATAAAAAAGTTGCAGATTGAGTCTGTCTTTTTAAATCAATTTTTTAAATAGGAAAATATAGGCGCATTAAAAAGTTCTGATGCAAAATGTTATAGGGGTTGTTTTTTTCAGCCATTTGTGATTACATTTTAGGATACCAAAAACACTCAAAAACTGCCATTTTATTAGCATCAGTTATCTGCCAAATTTCATTCTTCTAAATTTTTCCAAAGTGGATATATTAAATAAAAACATTTTTTTACCTAATTTTAAAGGGCTGTAACTTGGAGGAAAAAGGGTGTTGAACAAAAAGTTATATGAGAGACTCCCCTTAATTTTTGCTAAATAATCACCCTTTGAAATCTTTCATATCAATTCAGAAACACCCTGTATACGAGGTGGCGCAAAATAAACTTCATTAGTTCAGTGTCTGATTGGCAGGACTGATAGTATAATCGAAATTTAATATACATGACAGTGTAAACGTCATATCGTGCCGTTTCATTCGGCTAATAACAATGGAACAGTGGTCAAGTGAACAACATGCTGCAACAGTAAAACTATATTACGAAACATAATCTATTATATAAACACAACGATAGTAAAACAATATTGAATTGGATTCATAAATTTGCCAGAACCTAGACCGTTTTGGACGAAAAACATGGTAGACCAAGGAGTGTACGCACCCAACAAAATGTAGAGAGAATAAGAGAAGCAGTCCGAGCAGCTCCACGTTTATCAGTACGAAGACAGGCGCTAGAGTTTTCTAGTTCTTAGAGTTTGAGACTTTCACTCAATGCTTTCACGAAGAAGTATCCAAAGAATTATGCGCGGGTTAAAATTGCATCCTTATAAACTACAAATAGTGCAAAAATTACATCCTCAGGACAGACAAAATAGAGTACTTTTTTGCAATACTATGCTACACATGTTAAACGAAACACCCGATATTATTAATTTCCTAATGATGTCCGACGAAGCACATTTTCATTTGTCCGGGTATGTGAACAAACAGAACATGCGCTTGTAACTGTTTGGTGTGGGGTAACAAAGTCTAGAATAATTGGACCATACTTTTTCGAAAAAGGAAATCGTACCGTTACTGTTACTGCTGAACGGTACGTTAACATGCTTCAGCATTTTGTGATTCCTGAGCTACATAGGATTGGTGTTAACCCACGAAATGTTTATCTTCAACAGGTTGGTGCGACGGCGCATACAGCGCGAATAAGTATGGCTGTAGTGGCGGAAACATTTGGCCATGTTACTTCACGTTTTGGTCAAACTCCGTAGCCGTTCGTCGGATTTAACAGTGGCAGATTTTTTCTTGTGGGAGTATTTGAAGCAGCAGATATTTCGCCATCGCTACGATACCCTTCACGAATTAAAAGAAAGCATTCGCAACGAAATACGCTTAATTAATCAAGAGCTTCTTAATAGAGTCGTTTAAGGCAATGTGCTGCCAACAACGGAAGCCATCTTACAGATGTAATATTCAAAACTTAAAACTGTATTACCAGGTCTTGAGAAATGTTTAGTTATTTCCTTTCTAACTTGTTCATAAATATAATATATATTTGTTTAAAATAGTGGAGTTTGTTTTGCGTCACCCTATACCTACTGTCCGATACTCGATTAACACCATTTTGACATATTTGTAATGACAGTTATGTCAAAATGGCGTTCTTATGCCTCGACTACAATCATAAGCATGAATTATTAAGTTATACTAGATTCATGTTAAGAAAACAGTGGTAGGTAAAATAGGCAATAATTTCTTGGATTCTGATTGGCTGATAGCCCAGCCAAGTTTACTTCACAATAAAAATGATACCTTTGTATCAAAAAGTTGTCAAATTTTCTTATTGTTGTTTAGTATTGTGTATTACTTGGTATTTTCATTGATAGTTTCTCTTTATATTTTGTTGTGTTACAAATTTGACTAAAAACAGTTGTTATTACAGTTAAATCATCGGTTATTTTAAACAAGTTCAGGTAATGTTTTACTAATGCTATTTTTTAATGGTACTTATATGCGATTCAGTTCAGGTTTGGTACAAGCTTGGATGGGGACGAGGTAATTGGTCGAAATGTTAACATTCCTGCTGGTTCATCAAGGAATCCTCAAGGGAAACGTATTAGTAGTAGACAAAAGCAAACAGCTTACAATGTATATTTGCAATCGAGGTAGAAGAACAATAGGGTCTTATAGATAAAGGAAAATCACTTATGAACTCCATTGTTTCGTGTAGAATAAGGAGATCCTTATCTTACGTTCGATGCTCAAGTTAAATTATCTTCTTTTCTTCGTTCAATCCTTCAATCCTGTAACAAGAAAGAAAAAATAATTAATATTATATTAAACCAGTTATGTGAATGCAATAGATACGGTAAATTTAACGAAAATCGTGTCCAAACATAGACCAGATTCATTTACAATAATTTCCAGAAGGTATATCCGCGCACAGAATTCAATATATGCTACATACATAACACTAGAACGGTTTCCAGTACAGGCAATAACACACAAAATCATATCTGGCCAATCAGCTATCCAGTTCCTTTTACTACATGCTTCTATAGAAGCACACTTCTAGCACACCCCCATTTATTAAGAATCCACCAGACGTCGGTTAGCGCACAATGAAGCGAAATAAAAATAATGGATGGTATTACGTGAGCGCCGTGCTATTGTTGGCGTTATTAGAACTTCCAAGTTCTCAATTTAAGATATATATACGGTTTCGTATAAACCAATTATGTCCGAGACAAATTTAATACAAAGAAAAAGAACCAGTAAGTAATGGAATCTATATTTTGTAACCCGGTTTCGGGGTTGCGATCCATCGGTTATTGGAGCACAACATTGAGGTTATATCGGGAGGTAGGGATGATGAGGAAATGGGGTTTATATCGAGCTTATTCTACAGTGCGTTTCTCTCTTAATAACCTAAAACGTGACTTGCAAACTATGTAGGTGATGGTTATATCTAAACAAGTTGGGTATAAGCGAAAGCTTTTGAATTATGCATGTATTGTCCAATAAGATTGTTGTTTTCTCTCAGTTAACACTAGTTACTATACAGGGTGTTTCTGAATTGATACGAAAGATTTCAAAGGGTGATTCTTTAGCAAAAATTAAAGGGGTTTTTCATATAACTTTTTGTTCAACACCCTTTTCCCTCCAAGTTACAGCCCTTTAAAGTTCTTCAGAGATTAAAGAATAACACAGAGAAAATCAGTACAATAAAACTATTTGTCATATGACTTCATTTGATAGCAGCTTACTTGATTTTTTTTTGAATAAATAATAACCTCTTTGTGAATTTATGGGAAAAGAGTCTGAGCAGTATTTTATTTTTTTGTGATCAAACTAACAATTTTATGATAAAAAGTCAAGACATAAAAAAGTTGCAGATTGAGTCTGTCTTTTAAATCAATTTTTTAAATAGGAAAATATAGGCGCATTAAAAAGTTCTGATGCAAAATGTTATAGGGGTTGTTTTTTTCAGCCATTTGTGATTACATTTTAGGATACCAAAAACACTCAAAAACTGCCATTTTATTAGCATCAGTTATCTGCCAAATTTCATTCTTCTAAATTTTTCCAAAGTGGATATATTAAATAAAAACATTTTTTTTTACCTAATTTTAAAGGGCTGTAACTTGGAGGGAAAAGGGTGTTGAACAAAAAGTTATATGAGAGACTCCCCTTAATTTTTGCTAAATAATCACCCTTTGAAATCTTTCATATCAATTCAGAAACACCCTGTATACGAGGTGGCGCAAAATAAACTTCATTAGTTCAGTGTCTGATTGGCAGGACTGATAGTATAATCGAAATTTAATATACATGACAGTGTAAACGTCATATCGTGCCGTTTCATTCGGCTAATAACAATGGAACAGTGGTCAAGTGAACAACATGCTGCAACAGTAAAACTATATTACGAAACATAATCTATTATATAAACACAACGATAGTAAAACAATATTGAATTGGATTCATAAATTTGCCAGAACCTAGACCGTTTTGGACGAAAAACATGGTAGACCAAGGAGTGTACGCACCCAACAAAATGTAGAGAGAATAAGAGAAGCAGTCCGAGCAGCTCCACGTTTATCAGTACGAAGACAGGCGCTAGAGTTTTCTAGTTCTTAGAGTTTGAGACTTTCACTCAATGCTTTCACGAAGAAGTATCCAAAGAATTATGCGCGGGTTAAAATTGCATCCTTATAAACTACAAATAGTGCAAAAATTACATCCTCAGGACAGACAAAATAGAGTATTTTTTTGCAATACTATGCTACACATGTTAAACGAAACACCCGATATTATTAATTTCCTAATGATGTCCGACGAAGCACATTTTCATTTGTCCGGGTATGTGAACAAACAGAACATGCGCTTGTAACTGTTTGGTGTGGGGTAACAAAGTCTAGAATAATTGGACCATACTTTTTCGAAAAAGGAAATCGTACCGTTACTGTTACTGCTGAACGGTACGTTAACATGCTTCAGCATTTTGTGATTCCTGAGCTACATAGGATTGGTGTTAACCCACGAAATGTTTATCTTCAACAGGTTGGTGCGACGGCGCATACAGCGCGAATAAGTATGGCTGTAGTGACGGAAACATTTGGCCATGTTACTTCACGTTTTGGTCAAACTCCGTAGCCGTTCGTCGGATTTAACAGTGGCAGATTTTTTCTTGTGGGAGTATTTGAAGCAGCAGATATTTCGCCATCGCTACGATACCCTTCACGAATTAAAAGAAAGCATTCGGAACGAAATACGCTTAATTAATCAAGAGCTTCTTAATAGAGTCGTTTAAGGCAATGTGCTGCCAACAACGGAAGCCATCTTACAGATGTAATATTCAAAACTTAAAACTGTATTACCAGGTCTTGAGAAATGTTTAGTTATTTCCTTTCTAACTTGTTCATAAATATAAAATATATTTGTTTAAAATAGTGGAGTTTGTTTTGCGTCACCCTGTACCTACTGTTCGATACTCGATTAACACCATTTTGACATATTTGTAATGACAGTTATGTCAAAATGGCGTTCTTATGCCTCGACTACAATCATAAGCATGAATTATTAAGTTATACTAGATTCATGTTAAGAAAACAGTGTTAGGTAAAATAGGCAATAATTTCTTGGATTCTGATTGGCTGATAGCCCAGCCAAGTTTACTTCACAATAAAAATGATACCTTTGTATCAAAAAGTTGTCAAATTTTCTTATTGTTGTTTAGTATTGTGTATTACTTGGTATTTTCATTGATAGTTTCTCTTTATATTTTGTTGTGTTACAAATTTGACTAAAAACAGTTGTTATTACAGTTAAATCATCGGTTATTTTAAACAAGTTCAGGTAATGTTTTACTAATGCTATTTTTTAATGGTACTTATATGCGATTCAGTTCAGGTTTGGTACAAGCTTGGATGACGACGAGGTAATTGGTCGAAATGTTAACATTCCTGCTGGTTCATCAAGGAATCCTCAAGGGAAACGTATTAGTAGTAGACAAAAGCAAACAGCTTACAATGTATATTTGCAATTAAGAAGAAATTTATCACAAAATGTTATATGTGGTTATATGACATTTATATGACAGTTGATTTTACAAACACAAAAAAAATAAATGGATGTAGCTTTCATGCTTGTGATTGTACTGATGCATAGAAACGCCATTTTGACGTGAATGTCATTATGAATATGTCAAAATCGCATGATCGGACATCGACATAACCTCAACGTTGAACTATAAATGTAGTAGTACAACTATTAGTGACCTGAAAACGCCTGCGTGAAGTTAGCCCCCCCTTTTTCGAATTTCGAAATTTTGAAAGTTGTTCCAGGTTGTTCTAGGTTTGTTCTAAATTGTTCCAGAATTTTGGAGAAAAATATTAAAAAATTGTCCTGAAAAATCGAAAAAACCGTTTTTCTGGTCAGCCCCCCCTTTTTCAAAATTCGAAATTTTGACAGTTGTTCCAGGTTGTTCTAGTTGTTCTGAATATTGTTCCAAAATTTGAACCTTCTCACATTAGTAGTTTATGAAATAATTAATAAAAATGAAATTTCGCCAGCCCCCCCTTTTTCGAAATTCGAACTTTTGAGAGTTATTCCAATTTGTTCTAGTTGTTCTGAACATTGTTCCAAAATTTGAGCCTTTTGTCATGTGTAGTTTATGAAATAATTGAGAAAAACAAAATTTCAGTAACGTCACTTTTTCGAAATTCAAAATTTTGAAAGTTGTTGCAGGTTGTTCTAGGTTTGTTCTATATTGTTCCAAAATTTTAGTTTTCTATCATGTATACTTCGGGAAATAAATGAGAAAAACAAATTTTCAGAGGAGTGACGTTAGCCCCCCCCCACCCTTTTTCGAATTTCGAAATTTTGAAAATGGGGGGACTAACTTCACGCAGGCCCTAATAACACTTCCTATTGTGAAAATCTGAATAATATGCTGATCTAGTTTAACCAAATTTCCGACAGAGACGTCTCACATTTCTGTGTTTTGTTGTTTGTGTTGTTTGGACATGTTATATGTTTTTTTTGTTTGACACATTATGGATTTTCAAGTTAAGAGTAATTTTATCGGCACATAAGTAGAGACATTGGCAACGCCACTTGAACATCATAAATCTAGTTAGGCCTAAGAGCCTAAATGGTCATTACCGACAGATGACTGGGGTCACCTGTCATTCTCAAGGTCAGAGAACTAAAATATTCAGTACTAAATTTCTAAGGTTGAAGTTTCGATCATTCAGGGGTATTACAGATTTATTAGGTCACGAAATGGTCATGAAAAAATTAGCCGTGGATTACTAGACTGGATTTTCAGTTGTGAGAAGTTCGTCGTGTGATCATGCAGAGGGGTATAAAAGTCCTGTCTCTCCTTGATCAACAGGTCTGCTTTTTCGTTTCTCTTAATTTGTTGATGGAGTGGCACCCAAAGTTACTCTGTTATTAATGCTCAAATCATAAGCAGCTTAATAGCACTTCTATACCGTCTTAGAGGTAATGCTGCTAGATATTTTTTGGTATCTGTTCAAATTAATCATTAATGGTACTCGCTCACGATCATCACAAAAAACCTACACCCTTGTAAATGATTTTTAAGCATAGGAAAATGATAATCATCATGTTTTAAACTAAAAATTACTCGCTCTAATTCAACCGTTGACGATGAAGCAGACGTATTATTTTATCAAATTGTGAAACCGTACATCGTTGACTGACAAAAGCAAAATTCAATTTCGCAAGTGTACAATTCCTATACGTGAAATCCAACAATCTAGTTGCCTAAAACGTCTGGCCGTTGATGGCACGACTAACAGTCGCAAATGCGGTTAGTTGCGAAGTAGTTGCACACATCAAACTCTCTCCATTGATAGCAGTCACGTGAATGGTGCAGAATTAAACGTCATGGCTAACAAAGTTTATCCGCAACGGGCAATAGAGATAGAAGAACAAAATGTCAGATTGTTCCGCAAATTCGAGATTGTATGTAACGCCGAATGATAAGCTTTTGCACGGTGCAAAGTAAGCGCTTTTACTTGCGTGATTCTAGTAATTAAAATAAAGTTTCGCTTTGAAATAAGAAAACGCGTGTTTTGTTCCTTTTTTTGTAATTGTAAATGAGGAAAGTAGCTGTTTGCTTAATTAATTTCGGTATTCTTTACATTTGCAAGTATTTTCATTGCGGAAGTATTTAATGTTGTTTGCATATATTTAAGGCGGTTGTATTTTTATATGCAGCACTTACATTGGCGTATGTACCTAAATCATTTACTATAATGGGAACAAAGAAACAAAGCGCAAGGCATTACGAAGGCTGGAGTAAAAATGGAGATTGATTTTTAAAACTTAGAATCCCGTTCTGTGCAGTACAATCTGTGTAGTTTGATTAGGATGTCATTTACCAGGATTAATTCAATTTTTCGATAGAGTGTTGGTCATCTTCAAGTAATTCTCAAGTTTTGACCTTGACAGGGGCGCTCCTGTATGGCCACAGAACTTAAGCATCTCTATTGGTAGCTAACGCTGTACTGCTGTAATGTAATGGTTATCCTTGTGGATATCCAGACTGTAATCGTGTGGATGCATCTATTTTAAAAATGTCATAAATCGGTTTTCTTCAGTAATATACCCAATACGAAGTAAATAATAGAGGAATCAATGCATTGACAACTTCAATGTATGACCTTCAGTTGTATCTATACAATTTAACTCTCACATACAATCGACGACATAAAAAGTGGAACAAAATCGTGTCCGAAGAGACTACTTTCCTCGGATCTAATTTTATCGCTATCCACGTCGGGGGTCTAATAAAGCGCTCAAATTGATTGCGGCCTCATTATTGGCGGTGAACCGGAGTCGGTAGCGTCGAGGCGGTAAAAAATCTGCTGCGTCTGGCGCGGTCATTGTTACATAGTTCCAAGCTGCTGTTCTGCTACTCCTACCTCTACTGCATTCCATAGTTGCTGCAGTAGGGCTTCGTCAGTGCTACTACCACCATCGGGGGAGGTTTGAAAAGTACAAAGCGAATACTGCGACGTTATCTCTTTTGTCTCTAGAGCAGCGCAGAGCCTTTGTTATTGAAATATCGGACTTTTTCTAATGCCGGAAAGGTCCGCGTACTGAAATCATCCCCTATTATCGCTCTCTAAAGACATGTGGTCGTTGTCGCACATCAGGGGGCGATTAAAAATATTCTCACCATTAATAATAATAAAATCCAGATGTAGTTGACGTCGATTGTACTGTTCGTATTATTAATATCCCACTTGCGCGACGTTTTCGAAGCGTGGTGAAGTGCTAAAGATAAATGAATTGACGTTAAGATATCAGAAAGTCGTAACAATTTGGAGAAAATCGATGTGGTTATATCCGAGTTCTTTTTTCTATTAATGCTTTTTATTCGAATTATAGCCTTTTCACACTTTAGTTATTTGGAAAAAAATGGCCAGAAAATGGAATTACTGTCTATACATTATTTTTCTTAAATGCAGGATATTTATATTTTTAACAGTCTATTTTTTTGCCGGGGAAAATGCTTTATGCACCCCACTCGGTTGGGTCGATCGCGGAGTAGGAGTGTGGGACTCACTGCAAGCTCCTCTTTCCCTTCATCAGCAGCACCTCGGTCTTGTCAGGCCCCAATTTTAGCCTGTGGTCCTTCATCCATGTCCTGATCCTATCCAAGCACAGATCCGTATTTCTCATAAATGAGTGTCCGTTGTCCGCTCCCACCACCAGGGCAAGGTCGTCGGCATAGCCAATACATACCGCGTCCACAGCAAATTCTAGGCTCAGCACCCCGTCATACAAGACATTCCATAGGAGCGGTCCCAGTACAGATCCTTGGGGAACACCAGCACTAACATCAACGGTGGTGTCCCTCCCAATATAGATCTTTCTGTTGGTAAGGTAGTCAGTTACCAGATCTGTGAAGTAGGTAGATACGTTTCTCTTAAGCAGTTCTTGGACGATCAAGTCGTGGCTAGCTGTATTGAAAGCGTTTTTAACATCTATGGTAACTAGAACACACCATCTGCTATTGAAGTCCTGAGCAGTTTGCTTTAAAGCCAGGATCGCATCGATGATTGACATATTTTTGCGAAAACCGAACTGCAGTCTGTGGAGCCCGCCCTTCTGATCTATTTCGGTTTGTAGTCTGTTCTTCATCAGAGTCTCGAACACCTTACTTAGCGTGTTGTCCGGGGGTTTTCCATTCCTCAAAAGCAGGACCACTCTGGCCGCTTTCCACTCGTCGGGGAATCCATTGGTTTGTAACAAGCAGTTCATAATCGCCGCTATTAGTGCCGGTGAACAATCAGCAGCAATCCTGATGGCCTCCGGTGGTATTTTATCAAGTCCAGGAGACTTGCCTTTTTTGAGGTTCATTACAACGCCCATTACTTCCTCCTCGCTAAAAGGGGTACAGCTCGAAGGTTTCGACGCATTTTTATAAACAGCAACTCCAGGCGAAAAGAGATCCTCTACGATTTGTCGTTTCTTGTCAACACCGACATCTTAAGGGGTTAGGCATCCAGTTTTTTTTAGGACTATTTTATACGCCCCATCCCAGACATCATTTTCGAGCTCTGCGCACAGTTCTTCTCATCACTTTTTTTAGATTGTTTAATGAGCTTGTTTACTATTTTTTCTGCTACTGCGGTAGGAAGCTAGAGCCGCGTCCCAAGCTGGTACATCTACTTCTCTTTGGCGCATTCGGGCGAGTTCTCTTCTGGTCTTCATACAGGCCTTCCTCTTCTCACCAATATCGTCGGTCCACCAGTACGGATCTTGCTTATGTTTATTGCTGTGCTTAATGCTACTTTTATATGCTTGCAATATAAGCCTGGCGACGTCGTCATACTTGGTGACCGCCGCCCCAGTTGCCATTATTTTCAGCGTGTCCCTAAAGGCTTTCCAATCCACAGTTGGTTTAGTGAAGGCTATTCTTTTCCAGCGTTGTTACTTCCAATCTCAAAGTATATGTATTGATGTTCAGTTAGCGATTTGTCCTCGAGAACTGCCCGATGGGTTATTTTGGAGGTCATGTTTAGGGTCGATATGGTTACGTCAATGAATGATTTTGTTTCTCCTCGGATAATCCAGTATTGGCCATTGGTGCTTAATCCAATCTGTCCAGTACGTGTTCTTTTCGTCTGTAGTGAGTGAGTCCAAATGGGAGGATTTTGTGTTGGAATCGCCAAGGATTACCACGCGATTGCTATCTTCCAGGTTACTCATTATAGCGTGTACCTCTTTTTTTGTAATCAAAGTATAGGGATATTAGGGGATATATAGCAGTTTAACAGTCTATTGCACTACATTGAATTGGCCCATAATACGGTATATATTATAGGATAAAAAAAACTATTATCATCCGTTAAAATGTTCTTCTGGCTTAAAAAAATATTTAGTAATTTAGTCCACCAAGAAAGCAGGTCTTAACCTGAAATTTGAGTAGTCAAGATCTCGATTATTTGAGTAAAGTGTCTAGAATAGAATCTATTTTTGGCTAGGGTTTCCGACTAATATCGTACTAAAGCCCCCCTCAGAGTGTCCCCTATGGTGGGTGAGCAGGCCTATGAAATTAAAGTTCCAATGGAGAAATCTGGAGCTCACTAACAGAGATTGGCGGTTGACTCAACGAATTTCATCGGGATTGTATTGTATTTGTGTTGAACACTTTGTATTGCAGAACTTCAAGGAGCTGATTTCGGTCCACAAGCAGTGTTCTGTTTTCTGTTATGCTAATAAAACACTCAGTACCTACTAGTACATTAGACTGTTGATCGTAAGGGCTAGTAGTCTAGTGAGTAAAATTCCATTCGTAAAGAAAATCTTTAAACTTTTGGTTACAATAGTTAGTTCCATTGTCAGAATAAAGTATTTTTGGAATTCCATATCTGGCAAATATAGATTTCAAATTCACAATCGTTTCTTCTGCTGACATACCTTTTAGTAGTGCAATCTCTACAAATTTGCTAAAATATTCAACTACTAGCAAATAATTTTTACTCTTATAAGAAAACACATGGGTACGAACAATTTCCCAAGGTTTATTCGGCTGTTCTCTCATAAGCATTGGTTCACTTGTATTAGCATTGCTGAATCTTATACACGTGTCACAATTGCAAACTATATTAGTTATATCCATATTCATATTAGGCCAAAACAAAATACCTCTAGCTCTTGCCTTACATTTCTCAATACCCATGTGATTATAATGAATTTTCGTTAACATTTCTTTCCTCAAAGATCGCGGTACAATGAATGCGTTACCATTAAAAAACTAACCCACTAAACTACACCGCAAGAGTTTAAGAATACTTCTTCTCTAAACGTGTAATATGGTTTTATAATATCAGGTGCTTCATTTTTAGAATTCGGCCAACCTTCAGTTATCATTCGTTTTAATATTAAAATATCAGGTTAATTTTTAGCACTTATCTGTTTCAGTTCTAAATTCAATTATGTGCTTCTATTTCTTCATAATTGTCTTCAAAATAAAATCTTGTTTCATCAAAATTCCTCGATAATGAGTCTGATAACAACAGTTCCTTTCCCGGTTTATACTGCACCTCTAAATCAGATTTTTGTATTTTTAGTCTCATTCTTTGTAATTGTAATGGACAATCTACAAGTGGTTTTCTAAATATGGCTTCTAATGGGCGGTGATCAGTTTCTACTTTGACCCTTTTTTCCCTATATAAATATATTGATGGAACCTAGTGCAACCATGTACTATTGCCAACATTTTCTTTTCAATTTGAGCATATACTTGTTGCGAACTTGTTGAAGGCCTTTGAACCATAGCATACAGGTAGATTATCTTGAAGAAGACAAGCTCCCAATCCATTTTTACTAGCATCTACAGATAACACACAAGGTTTGTTCATATTATAGTATTGCAAAACTGGTTTTGTTTCTAGTGCATTTTTAATATTATTAAAACTGTCGGTATGCTTTTCAGTCCATGTCCATTCCGAATTCTTCTTTAGTCAAATTTCTTAATTCATGGCTTAGTTCTGAGCAATTAGAAATATATCTTGCAACATAGGTAACCATACCAAGAAAAGTTTCTAATTCTTTTGCCGTTTTGGGTTCCTTCATTTTGATAATATCTTCTACCTTACTAGGATCTGGAGAGATACCCTTACCGGAAAATTTATTAGCCAAATACTTAACTTCGGCAACACCTAGTTTACATTTCTTTATATTAAATTTTGTTCTTTGTAATATTTGCTGTAACCTAAAATCATGTTCCTCTTTAGTTTTACCATAACAAAATAATATCATCAATAAACATTTCACATCCATCAATATCATCAAAAATTTGTTTGAAGCATCTTTGAAATATTTCTGGACTAGCTTTTAGACCATATGGCAATTTTTTGAAACAATATCTTCCAAATAATATCTTATAACTATCTGCACTTAACCTAACTTGATGGAAAACTGAATGAGCATCTAATACGCTAAATACTGTTGCCACTGACATTTTCGCAGGGTACCAAAGGTACACTCTTTTAATGTTGAGATTAAGGTGTTGGGGATCTAGACAAATTCTAAGACTAGAGTAGGTTTTCTAACAAAAACTAAGGCACTTCAGTAGGTTCTACTACTTTTCTATTATATTTTCTTAGCTTTAACTTAGGAATTTTTCTACGTGGTACAACTTTACCTACTGCGTTTTCGACTAACTTAATTTAGACCACCATAGATGTAGAAGTTTTTGTCTACCGGTTACCGTCATTATAATAGGTGGTATTAATTTTTGAGGGGTGCTGGCCATAACAAAGAAAATATTATAAAATCAATCTGCATTATCATGAGTGTGGTATCACAAATGCATAGCACAATTATAACTAGATATTGTAATGTTAGAGACGTAACCGGTCGATTTACGAAACCATGCAATTTCCAACAAGAGCGTACACGCTTTTACGATCATTAACGTTTTGCATGCCGGCGTTTATTTGGTTTGAAATCGCGGTCGGTTGGTAGCAATGTCAAAACTAATTAATTTTCATATATGTACGATAATAATACACGTCTGGTGTGAAGTCCGTTCGTTGTTTCTGCGTTGTGTGCGTACGTGTGTATGTGTACGTCGTCACAATTCTAATTAAATTATGCTCGGCGGCGTATTATCGAACGCTCGGACAAAGTTGAGGGATTCCCCTTTGTTGTTACATAGATATATGTATTTAGACGTAAATATTAAAACGGATAGTAATTACGACAAAAGTAATAATTATAATGGAGTTTCAGTCGAATTTTAACTTTATTTACTCATCCTATTGACTGCGCCACATACATGTTTCATATTTGAATATTCGCTTATAAATATAATTTGGTCGGTTTCATATTAAAACAACCACCATTATATTTTAAGTGCGGGTTTTCCCGGAATACGTCTCTAACCAGGTCGGGGCTACAATTCACGCAGCCGCTTCATTTCAACGAAATAAGAACTACCGCGAGGGATGTTACGACATGAATTATTACAACAACTCTCTCTCCCCTAAATTAATGACACGAGATGGAGTCGTACGTCACACGCGAGGAGCGTGATACCGTATTGTTCCTCTGGCGCTAATAAAATTGTTAAAGAAGGGGCCGGTGCGGACACAAAAAAGCACGCGAAAGAAGCGGAAAAAAAAACGAACGAGAGTATAAAACATCTTTCTTTCCGGGCACTGTGCCGTACTACGCTAAATTTTCGTATCCGGGTACCACCTTCTTTTATGTTAACACCTTTTGTTGGAGTCGGGGTCCGAAATGGATAACTCGCGTTCTTTTTTTATTGTTTTAAAGGTTATTTATAGCGTGGTGGTTTCGCCGTTTTTTTTTTGTTTCTTTTCGAGCTGCTCCAGCACGCGTGTGAAAGAAGCGGGAAAAAGGAGTTCCGTTACCGGGGCATTTTCTTCCCTGTATTTTTCCGCACTGTTCGAGGATGTAGCTGAAGAAGGATTTAATGTTGGATGAAAATAATACGAAAATACGATCTTTAGAAAGTTTTGTTGGTATCTGTGTGTAAGAAAGCAGTTCAGCGATCTCATAAAATGAAATATTTCTATACAGACACATAATTTATGGATAAGGAACTGTCAGCAATGAAGACCCATTCTACTCGTATTTTTAGCGCAGTCTACAGGATTAATCTCCGACCATGAAACGGAATCCTTCACCATAGTATCCTACTTTTGAATCTATTGGAAACTTCAATGTGTAATACTATCAGCTAGAGCAGGAGTAGATTTCATTTGTCATAGTAAAATGTAGAATAAACATTGAACAAGAACAAATTCTAAACCGTCCAATAATCGTATTCAATTTCCTATGAAGGATGCTACCCTTCATACATCTCATATGTATACACATAAATCTTACCACGCTGAATGCGACCATTATACATCTTGGGTGATAAAACATCATTGATTCGGGGACGCGGAGGCGAATGTTAGTAAATAAACCGACGAGGTCATAGTGCAAGTAGCATGACATCTGCACCGCACGACTGAATGCACACATGATCCGGATTTATCGGTAGCAAGTTCGAACAATCGCTTGCCTAGCCGTTTCACAGGTGAATAATGATCCTCTTTGGCAAGTGGTACCGTTCCGGTCCTGATAAATAGTACCGCTACGGTTTCCCAACATCGTTTTGTATTGAAAAGTTCTCTTCTACACAGCCCCCGTGTGAAATGTTCACGGTTTGATGGAGAGCCAAGACCGTACTTTACCTTAGAAGGGGGTTGCTTTTAAATATATTAAAGAAATCTAATGTTTCTTTTGAAGAAGTTCGCAGATATATACGACGACTATCTTTAAAATTAATGTAAAATCGTTTCTCGAAAGGATTTATTTGGTTGTTTACTAACAATCAAGTCCGTAAATAAAAGATCTTTTACCGGAACAGTCTCAGAAAAACAATTGAATTATAGTGAAATGAAAGACTTTTAAATTTTGTGTAAAATTTAGTTACCTATGTCGAAGTTTTACCGTATAATAGATTATTCATCACTTTAAATGAATATATGACAACTATGATAACTGTAATAAATGCACCTTACTGGTTTTATATTTGTTCGAGACGTTGCTACCTAGATGATGTGAAAATAGACTAGTTTCATTTTAATTAGACTATTAACTATGGCATTAGAGCGAGGACTAGACTAGGCATCTGAGAGCGATTTAGTGCTGTGGTTAACAGGGCATTAAATGAAGGGCTGCACGTTTTGTGCATTTTTGTTGATTTTCCGAAAGCCTTCGATACTGTCACTCACAGCAAGCTGGCCAGAGTTCTGGAAAGTGTGGGTGTGAGAGTACTGTTCTAACTTGATTTCTTGATTATCTTTATGACAGACGTTTTTTAGTGAGGATTGGTGAGACTAATGGTGATGTTGTCCAATTGGGGAAAGGTGTGCCTCAAGGCCGTATATTGGGTCCTATCTTGTATGCTTTATATTTGGGTGACATTGGGGCGTGTTTTGATGGGTGCCAGTATCTGCTATATGCATATGACACCTTGATATATGTATGTGGTACATAGGGATTTACGAAGTGGATTTCAGAGGTGGACCCATGATAAAGAATTGGTAATAAACTCGAAAAAGACTAGGTTTATGCATATAAGATCGCCGCATTTGAAAATAGATAGTGAAGTTAGTATTAGATTGCACAAGCATAAATGTTTGCATGGGTTTACCGATTGTGATTTTGACAACATACAAATATAGCGTAAGTATTTATGTTTACTTGGGACTACATGTCGACCAGCATCTTCTGTGGTCGGGTCATGTCAATTCCTTGGTTTTAAAGCTAAGAGCTGTATGTGCACAATTTTACAATTTAAAAGATTTCCTACCTAGTGCAACATTTACAAATAAGTATGGACAACGAGTACCAAGACTATTCTTGCCAAGAATGTTTAATCGACTTCCGACTAGTATAAGGGATGAAAAGCGAGTAGGGGTCTTAAAAAAAACATAATCCAATATTTATTACCTGAAGAGTTCTAAATGATTAGTGCAGATCATTGGTTAGTGAATTATTTATATAGCATGCTTAAATGTGTGGCCAATGTTAACTTGTAGTTTGCGGAATCTTTGAGGGTGAGGTTAGGGGTGAACTTTACTTTTGTTATTACCTTCTTTGGTTGGTTTAAGCCTATTTTCATTGCTTCAAGTTTTGCATTTCTGATTCATGTTTCGAAAATGCTTTTTAACATCAACATCATATCATATCATGATCAGTATGAGTTCTGTAACTGTTGGAACTAATTCTCCATTACCTTTATGTTCTTGTTGAATGCTAAAGAATCTAGCTTCCTTTTGGATTAGGTTGATAAAGTTCAATTTATATACTGTCGTGATCACTATTTTGTACAGGGTGTCTCTCTAGTGCGTCCAAGTACCATATCTCCTCTTGTGGATATTTTTTCCGAAAAACAATTATACGCAGGTTACTTGAATTGATATGGCATATATTCTAAAATTACTTTCACTTATACAGGGTGTTCCATTTTCACTGAACAAAATACAACTTTGTTATTTTAAATACAATAGTATAATTTTTTTCAATGCTATCGATTCTACACATTATTTGCAAATATTTTGTATTAGGGTTCCCTATACCTAAATTCAACTGTTTCGAAGATATTTACAATTTTCCGTAATATTTTCCTATTGCACCATCTTAAAGAAAAATTAATATTGTAAAGCCCTTTGAAGAGTAAGGTTCCAAACTTCTGCAAACGAAAATAAAGGGTCATAGAAACTGAGAACTGTCATAATTTTTAACAAAATTTATACAGGGTGTGCAGAAATTAGCAACCAATTCAGATATCTTCAAACATTAAAAAATCTTTTTTTTTTAATGGCACTTAGTACTTTTTATTGTAGCGCCTAATTCTGCAAGAAATTCTACATCGATTCGTAATAACATCTCATACACCTATCTTTATTAGTTTTTGAGTTATTAGAGATGATGGGTTCCAATTACGGAAAGTATACTAATATTTATTATTTTTTGTCATAGTTTGCTATGAAAATAAAATATATCGGTAAGAGTTGTCAAATGAGTGACAGTTTATCGAGTAGACTCGTTGGTCCGCGCAATATGACTATTAATCATCAATGATACAGGATAACAGCAAGAATATGCCGTGCATTTAATGAGAAATATCTACAACCTATGACCGTAGCGAAATTCAAAAGAATCGAAATCAACTTTCTAAATCATGGAACTATTAAAGTTATCAAAAGACCATTTTTCGAATTTTGAAATGACACAAAATGCGACCATACTAGTTAGTATGGTCGTGGTTAGTATGGTACTGGTTGTTATGTTTAACTAGTTCATAGAAACTGAGAACTGTCATAATTTTTAACAAAATTTATACAGGGTGTGCAGAAATTAGCAACCAATTCAGATATCTTCAAACATTAAAAAATCTTTTTTTTTTAATGGCACATAGTACTTTTTATTGTAGCGCCTAATTCTGCAAGAAATTCTACATCGATTCGTAATAAGATCTCATACACCTATCTTTATTAGTTTTTGAGTTATTAGAGATTATGGGTTCCAATTACGGAAAGTATACTAATATTTATTATTTTTTGTCATAGTTTGCTATGAAAATAAAATGTATCGGTAAGAGTTGTCAAATGAGTGACAGTTTATCGAGTAGACTCGTTGGTCCGCGCAATATGACTATTAATCATCAAAATGACACTAATAGTGATATATTAAATTAATTTTATATCCATGGTAAATGATACAGGATAACAGCAAGAATATGCCGTGCATTTAATGAGAAATATCTACAACCTATGACCGTAGCGAAATTCAAAAGAATCGAAATCAACTTTCTAAATCATGGAACTATTAAAGTTATCAAAAGACCATTTTTCGAATTTTGAAATGACACAAAATGCGACCATACTAACTAAACATGTGGCTAACTCACAGCAAGTGAGATTTGGTGTAAATGGAAAACAACAAAACTGTCACTCATTTGGCAACTCTTACCGAAATATTTTATTTTCATAGCTAACTATGAGAAAATAATAACAGATATCAGTATACTTTTCTTAAACAATAACACTTCTACGGGTTTTTTTAGAATTTAGATTAAAACTCGACGTTAATCTAAATTCTTTTTAAATAATATAATATCCTGAAGAAGTCACAGAATTGTGATAAAAAAAACGGTCAAAAAACAACATCAACAGTATACTTTTCGTAGTTGGAACCAGTAATCTCTAATAACTCAAAAACTAATAAAAATAGGTATACGAGACCTTAATACGAATCGATGTAGAATTTCTTGCTGAATCAAGTGCCGCAATAAAAACTACTATGTGCCATTTAAAAAAGAATTGTTAATGTTTCAAGATATCTGAATTGGTTGCTAATTTCTGCACACCCTGTATAAATTTTGTTGAAAGTCATGACAGTTCTCAGTATCTATGACCCTTTACTTTCGTTTACAGAAATTTGGTACCTTACGCTTCAAAGGGCTTTATAATATTAATTTTTTTTTAAGATGGTGCAATAGGAAAATATTACGGAAAATTGTAAATATCTTAGAAACAGTTGAATTTAGGTATAGGGAACTCTAATACAAAATATTTGCAAATAATGCGTAGAACCGATTGCACTGAAAAAAAAACCATTGTATTTAAAATAATAAAGTTGTATTTTGTTCAGTGAAAATGGAACACCCTGTATAAGTGAAAGTAATTTTGGAACATGTGCCATATCAATTCTAGTAAGCTCCGTGTAATTGTTTTTTTCCGAAAAAATATTTACAAGAGGAGATATGGTACTTGGACGCACTAGAGAGACATCCTGTACATATTATATGCGTATCGCTACAGTCAAGCTTAACAGCTTTGTAGCATGTCAATAAAGTTTAGCAGGTTATTGTTATGTCATTTTTATTTATATGGATTAGATTGTCATTTAACTTAACTAGTATTTGGATATCGCATACATTATCGTGATCACTGTTTTGTAATTACTGTATGTATATATTGCTGCAGTCAGGCTTTACTAGCCTTGTAGTATAAGTTTATTAAGATAGTATTATAGTCTATCTTGTAGTACCTACTATATATAGAAAATTTTTTTTTTACGACCTATGTAGGTATGTCAAAGTTTTGCCGCATAATACCTTATTCATCAATATAAATGAAGAACTATGATAACTGTAACTAATGCAGGAGAAGTTTATTGATTTGCATTTGATATTTTAAACTTGTTTGCGATGTGGCTAGAAGATAGAGTAATGTTGATAACTAATACCAAAAGTTTTTAAATTTGTTTTAATTTTAGTCACCCAACTCTCATCAGTTTGTTGTTACTCTGCAATGCTGGGCAACTACTACTAGTTTCTCAAGAGCGAAAGTGAAACTGAGTATAAGAAGAAATATTCAACAACTTCATTTAAAAAAATTAAAGAAAACAATAAGGTAGTCAACTATTTAAATACATCAATATTATTGAACATCCACAATCAATATACAAAACCCTTCCTTAATCAAGGAAAGAACAGCTCCGTTAGAACGTTTATTTTTTAATTTCATAAAAGAAGGCTTACATTTAATATCTATTTACTATAAAACCCGTTTTATATTCACCGCACATCCAATTCTGGCACAAACCGCCACCCCAGAACGAACATAGACTACAGACGATGTCGACGTCGATACCGGGGTGGCCACGAGAATAACGTCACGCAGAAGCACATTGACGTGGTCCGGGTGTTATATAACCCCATCCTACCACTTGGCACACAAGATATGCGGTCCTAAACGTTTGTCGCTCGCCAAGAATATAAAAATCTACGTACAGGTTGCCCCTTACCACCGAAAGCCCTCGAACAAAACCCTATATAAGAGACTCCGGCGTTCCGGAGTAATTGAGTCCTTTCCGAAATTCACTCGCATACGTGCTACGGCTATTCTTAACCGCAGAACATATGTTGGCCTTCACTTCACTTACCGTTTATTATAGTAGTCGTAAGTATATCAATGGAGAGTGTGCTATATACGTCGAGTATAGGGGTTTTGTTTTATGATATAACTAAAGGAAAGCTTTAGCCGTAGCATAAATATTGGTTTTAGACAATTTCTTTTGCCCGATTCGTGTTATATCGGTTTGGGGGTTACATTTTCATCTGAGAGCTTGTAAAGGTTGCAATAAAATAAGGGGAAACATATGACGCAAGGAGTAGGTTTATGAAGATGATTAAGTAGTGCCTACCGTCAAGTCAATGTACAGTAGAGCGTCAAAAATCCGGACCGTCGATAATCCGGATTTACGTCCGGAAAAAAATAAAAATGCCAAATGCACTGATGCGTGGCTCATTATCGTAGCGCTACTAAGGAATGTTGGCTCAGGGCAGGTGTGTGGGCGCGCTGGTGAGGGAGGGCAGGGAGTCACTATCTCAAGCCGGCCAGTTGTCATGTCTAGTCGCGCTCTCGACTGCGTGTTGTGTGCCGTTTTTTGTGCGTATAGAAGCTATTGTTTTTGCAGTATACAGTGTAGTAGCGCTGATTATTCGTTGTGTGTCTGTGTTTACGTGCACATTTGCGGCGATTTACTGTAAGATACTTAATATTGTACAGACTTATGTATTTCCAATTAAGAATTTAATATTTCTCTCTATCTGCATGTTATGGCGTCAAATTCAAAGAAAAGCACACGATTTTAAATGTTGAAACTAAGTTAAAAATGTTAAAACGGTTATCAAAATTTATGGAATCCACTATAAGTGACATTACGGCTAAGAAAGCTCAGCTCGAACAGTTTGCTTTGAAACTGGATTCAGAAGAAGGGACGCTAAAAAGAAAAACTGCACGAACTGCAAAGAACAAGGCATTGGAAGATGCAATGTATATGTGGTTCACCCAAAGGAGAAGCCCAGGAGAACCAATTTCAGGTCCACTTATCTGTGAAAAAGCCCTACAATTCAATGAAAAGTTTAATTGACCAAAAGACTTTAAAGCCAGTTCTGGGTGGCTCAAAAACTTTAAGACTCGACATGGTATTAGAGAATTAGACATTCAAGGAGAGACACTTTCATCGGATTTAGTGGCTGGCTGTGCTTTCGTTGAAAAGTTTAAACAAGATGCACTTGCAAAAGGTTATTCCAGAGACGACGTCTACAACGCAGATGAGATCGGAATAAATTGGCGAGCCCTTCCAAGCAAGTCTCTGACATCAAGACGTGAACAATCCGCTCCTGGTCCAAGAAAAGATTAATAGCAATGGTATGTCCTAATGCAAGTGGAGAGCACAAAATAAAATTGTTGGTTATCGGCAAAAGTAAAAACCCAAGGTGTTTTAAAAATGTGCACACTCTTCCTGTTTGCTACACATCACAGAAGAGTGCATGGATGACTTAATGACTGTAATTTTCCTATATTAGTACAATAATGAATTCATATCTAGTGCAACTAAGCATCGTGAGGAGAACAAGAAACATGGAAAGGTTTTGCTTATCATTGATAACACACCTTCCCATCTCCTTCTTGAAGTATTGAACACAATCAATGATAATTTTGAAGTTCAGTTCTTCCCAGCCAATGTTACAGCCACTCTGCAGCCAGTGGACGAGGGAGTGATTGTAAAAATGAAAATATTCTACAGGAAGCAGCTACTTCGTCATCTTTTGTTGTCAGAAAATGACGAAGAGAGTGTGGTACAGTGTATAAAAAAATCAACATTAAAGATTATGGTCTGAAGAGCAAAGTGCTGGAGAAGACGATGTAAATGATAATGAAGACGGTGGTGTTAACGAAGTGACAGGAATATGCAGCAAGATTCCGGGATTTGAAGAATGCGATGAGAATGATGCCAGTGAGTGGTTAGCTGTTGATAACAACGATCCTGGATACCTGATGTTGACCGATAAAGAAATTGCTGCTATGGTGTATGAAGACGATGCAGAAGCAGTTGAATCAGATGATAAAGTTGAAGACGAAATTGAAGAGGCAGGGCCGACACATTCAGAGGCATTTACGGCAGCAGAAACTCTGATGTCATAGCTCGAAAAACAGAAGGAGAGTACACCTTCCCAGCTCATTCTGTTAAAACGTATTAAGGATTTGGCCGCAAAAAAGCGAACAACTACTGCAGTACAAAAATCAATTAAAGACTTTTTTAAGAAACTTGAAAATTTATAGAGTGTGTAATATTCTTTAACTTTAACTTACTGTACTTCACGTTTTGTATTCTGGTTTCAGTTACATTAAAGTTACTAAGTAATAAACAACAGTTTTTTTAAGCTGTAAAATGGTACATCACTTCGGTCTGTCTTTCGATCAACAGGTTTGCACCTTGTTTTCAAATATAAAACTTGTTTAAGAGTATGAAAAAACACATCTGTATAAAATAAACTTAACGTCAAGTATACAAATTAAAAGTTACCGTTAAGTATAAAATTAGAAAATAACTTTGTAACATTTAAGTATTCTTATATCTGTAATAAGAACATAATGTTGCAGCTTTAACTGTAGTTAGTTTCTATAATTTTAAAGCATAAAAATATGTAGTCTATTTTCGAAAATCCGGATGAGGTACGGTCCCAATTAATCCGGATTATCGACACTCTACTGATTGGATAAATCCATAAATATGGTTAGTTCCAATGACAGTCTCGCAGCATTATCATAAAACTGTTACTGAACTAACAGCTTGTGGTAGAGGAATTCAATATTATATGAACTTTTCCCTCCCTAATTCCAGTAACACGGCTTTTATTACCTTAATACCTCCTTATATTTGCATATTTTTGTTATTTAAGCGTAATAGGCAAGGAATTTAAAGCAATACCTTTTGTATTCCCATTTGACGGCAGGTATATATATAGTATATTTGAAGTTCATTACGTTCTCGTTAAAAACCCGCCGCCCAACCTTCGCGATCTTCCTCGTCAGTTGACGAGAAGCACCTCCTTTGAACAATAAATTCTTCAATTTAAAGTTCCTCTTTTAATTATCTTTTCGCTATCGCGTAAATCTAAATTTAGGAACCTTATTATTTACCTTAATTTACTTTCTAAACGGTTCAGGTACAGATAAAGGCGTCAGTATCCAATTAATTATTTCTTCTGTGAAATTATCTCGGAGGGAAAAGGTTAAGTGTTACGTAAGGGAAGAAGAAAACGATACGCGTGGCTTGGCGCGAAATATTATTGAAGTCGTGGGTGAATACACTGAGATATTCTCAAGAGACAATGTGTGAGAGCTGTATATGTATGGTTAAATAATATTTTTAAATTTCTTGGAATTCGCTACGGCTTAGAGTATACTGTGAAAATAGCTTTTTTTTATTCTAAGAAGGAATATTTATTATTTTTTAAGGCAATATTTGCTTGCAGATGTTTTGAGTTTCCATGAATAGCTTTCTTGGAATTTCAGTGAAGCCACGCACTTTTCTGAAATTAAGTCAGAAACGTTAAACTTTTTTCCGTTTTATTATTACCTAATATTTTTCAGATAAATATTATGATACGAATCATGAATCTACAGAATTATCAACGCTTTATGAGATTTTTGGACCAAGTCTGGAACAAATTAAAGAAATGTCTTCCTATATTATAATAGGCACCTTATAAAGAATAAAATAAAGCAATATAGAGCATATTCAGTTCCTAAAACCTAATCGGCTGGGTGTATTTCAAGATAGTCTGCCAAGTCCAATACTTTGTTAACAGTTGAGTGTGTTTTCCAATCCACACCATATTATTTCCTTCAGTTGTTAACAGGTATGAGAGTGAGTTCTATCACGTGTATTCACAGCATAAAGAGCGAATCTCAAAAGTATCGAGTTAATCAGGTTCATATTATATTCTCCAGCCATGAGAGTCACAACTTCTATAAAAAAAAATCATCACCATCATTCTTCGACCCTATATCCTTGATCTTTATATCTGCTGGTTTATTTATTTCTTTAAACTTTATATCGTCATCTGCAACAGCGACAATTTAAGTGACTTTGTAGCTAGCCTAAGATAATTTAGGTTTTTTTCATTTGTTGCTCTAAATTCCATACCATTTTGTTGCTTTTGGTTTCTTAATATCATGAAGGCTACTCTCTGATGGCCTTGTTTTTCATCATCTGAATATGCTAAGCTTTATCACACTGATAGTACCTACAACTGACAAAAAAATTCTCGGCCGTCAAATTCAGATCTTAAACCTTTCAGTCACTATCTATTTTGGATCAGAGAAATACGAATAATCTAAAATTGTGGTACTACAAAGACGGATTTATTTACAAATTTTTTATATCACTTGTGAAAGGTTACCAACCCCCGTTCAAGGATTGGTACATGTCGTCAATTGACAACATCGTAACTAAAGGGTAATAAAAAAACAAATGGGGAGCAAATGGATGCCAACAAACGTTTTCATTTCTTGGAGGCAGGTGGAACCAAATCTTTGATCCTGTTGTACGGCACACAAATTTGTGAACTCAACCATTTCTTCAAGCAGACAGTCGCTAAAGTATTGAGAAAAAATTTCTTAAACCACTTGATGTTTGGACTTAGAAATTGGACTCCTTTCTTCCAACCAATCTTTTCTTCATTACGTCTTTTTTGCGAGTTGAAGCTAAACGTGAGGTGCTTGGGCCAGGCTAAGGTTTAGTATAGGCACTTCTTCAGCAGGTACATCGTCTTCGTCTTGTTCAGTTTCCACTTCTTCAGATTCCTGGATTTGTCCATTTTCTTCTTCAAAATCTTCGTCATTCGCAGGCAAAGACTCAGGTCCAGAGCTTTCATTGAGGGGTGGATTTTCATCGTCTTCGATTAGATCTTTAATTTTCGATAGATGCTCGACCAAGTGCACAATCTACTCATATGTCAATCGTTGTTTAGACGACATTTTTGGAGATTATCTATATAGTATTCAATAAATATATCACTTAATATTTGAGGTTATGTTACCCTGTACAATAATATCCGTATAGTGACACTGTATTTATTTGACGATGCCCAATTTTGCAAAAATATTGTCCAAACATAAGCTTATAAGTACTAGTTGTACGTGTCACACACAAAACTGTTCACTTTCGTACACACGATGCACAAAACAAAAATTCAAAAAACAAAATATAACGGTAATTGGAGCAATATTCAAAATGTAGTGTACAGCACCCTGTAACAAGTCGTCCACCAATATAGAAATTTTAATTTTTTGTTACCGGCTTTTAGCACCAGGTGGCACCATAGTGCATTGTAGGGATTGTCAATAATGTCGTCAATTGACGACACTATGACTGAAAGGGTTAACGAAACTCAGGTCTGTTGTTCTAGGGGCTGAGCGAAGCTCTTGAGTTCTATATTCGAGGCAACCCTTACTGGCTGCAAAATGGTGGGAAGTTGATGTTTGTGAAGTCGTCTAGGTGATGATGAGTGAAGCGGTCTGAGGTGACCATGCATACTCTAGTTTAGGTTCGGTCACGCGAGAAGATGTTGGGTCCTCCTTTCGGCAACGCGTTAGCGGGAGGGGGTGGGGAGAGGAGGGTATAAAACATGCCAAAGATGATCAAATTTTGTTAATTTCATTCCCATATTAGTACAATGAACAATGACTGTTTCTTATCATTTTTGCCTACCATAAACTAAAAGAGTTGATTTGAATTCGGAATTGTACACTTTCAATTTACACGAAGCAATTACAAGATTACAGGTATTAGCGATTAACTCTTTCATAATATTTTCCCCTTTGATTACATGCTACATGTCCCTTTTCGTAACACAAAACACAATAATCCACTATTTTATACATAAGTGTCGCTACGACAGATGTCCATTTTCATACCGTTTTCTACGTATTCCTTATAATTCTGAAAGCAAACGTCATCCATTTAAATTACGAACATGTAATTCTAACATGAGACACTATACAGATGTATGTGTAGAATAATAAAATGTGTACAGTCGAAACGTGTAATAAGTTTCCCAAGTTATGTTCTATATTTAACCTATAATGCAGGTTAATGTATAGCCTGGCACACACATTTTACTTTTATAAATGGAGGATTTTCCAGGTGTTTCAATTGTACTTGCGCTGGAAGTGTATTATTTACAGTACAGGTTGTTATCGCCCATTTCTACAACCAGATTTCCCTATACCTGTCTGGAAAATAGATACACTTAACTGTCTATAAACTTTCATCATTGTCTACATACATGTGAAATAAGCAGCTGTTTGTAACTGAAGTCTCGTCCGAATGAATAAACAATAACTTTACGGCACATTCATTGTTAATATTTCAGTATCTGTTTATGCGACGGATACTTGTAATCTATGATTACGTCACTCCGTACGAAGGATTTCTTATATTTAGTTTCTTATTTATAAAACCAACCCCCTGCACGACCTGTATAAATTTTAAATGCAACAATAATCATAATACCACTAACTTCGTATTACATATTTTAAATTATATAACCGCAGATAATTTAAATTTGAATAATTTAATGATTGTAATAAGGTATTCGAAGAAGGTTTAGTAGCTCGTTTGTTTAGGCGAACTAGGGGTTGATAGAGGATTAGTAACCTTTGTCGACCCTACCCTTACAAATGAACATACATATTAAGGGTAATTTTGTAATAGGTAAGGTATGACCATAATACATTGCGTGTGAGATATAAAAATATAAGCGGGAATTAACTGACATTGTTCTACAGACAGTTTTAAGTGACTTGAACTTATTACAAACCTGATTGCGTTAAAAAGCCATTCCTTATTTGTGATTATTAATTAACAGCCTAATGCCTGAAAAACTGTCAATTCATTAAAGATTTCCTGATCATTTGAGCAGTCGATAGATGATGATAACTCTTCATTTGTTCATGGAAATTGGATAGCACCTTTTTATCTAAACCTTTCATTTGGTCAAACACCAAGCAAGAGATCAAGTAATATATCTCCCTCAACCACTGAAGCAAATAGAGGCAACACTTTAAAGAATGATAATCTCTCGTCGACTAGGGTACATTGACAAACAACAATTTTGCAAAGCAATAGGTATAAACCTAGTAGTTCTGTTTGTACAAGGTTCGAGCAACTGTTCCTTAAGTCGTTTAATCTCAAGGATGTGGCTCATATACCCAGGTGGGGTTTATGTGAAAATATGTCTGGCTTAAAGTGTGACCAGGATAGATTTAATGAACTCTGTCATCATGAGCAAAGACAAGCTTTGCTTATTGTCAGGAATTCTATCAGGTCATTGTTGGCTCCATCAAAATGCTGTTTCTGCGAAGGAGAAGGATACTCTCCGAAATGCACAAAGACTTACCTAACATCAAACCTTCCTACAAACTTAAGACCTTACGAAATAGAAGAGGAAGACTTACCTAACATCAAACCATCCCACATTCTAAACTTTCTAAAGCAGATAAGTTTACCAAGTCAGCTATCAAGTCGAGAAATCCTCTATCAGACAACAAGAAATGGGGAAGACAATAGACCGTCTAGGTCTCAGTGTAAATATCATCTTGCAACGCATACATACATACAAATTGCGACTTGTTCTGCAAGCACAAGGATACGTCTGGTTGCCACGTGGGGTGGAGGTCTATCCGGATCTAATCCTCCAAGATGTGCTCACTGAGCGTCGAAAGAATAAATTACAGTGCTGCGACAATGACGCGCAGGACTCGGTTCTGCAAGATATTAAGATGGTCAACTTGATAAACGCTGATACTGGACCAACTTAGGGCACCGTAGGTCAGTATCGGGCGGAGAAAACATGTGTATATTAACAGCTTCATCTTCAAGCTTAAAGAGCTTTTGTAACACACGTCTCCACTTACAGGACCATTCAATCACCCCGTCGACAGAATGCTGAAGACTTCGGTAAATGAGAGCATCGTTCAGAGATGCTGTATATAGAGCACGACCTTTGTGTGATTAGAACGTGGAATGTCCGATGTAAAAAGTATAAAAAGTTCAGGTCCCAAGAGGAACCCTTGCGGGACACCTACACGTATGAACCCAGAGTAAAAAGGTTTGACAATAATATAATGTATAAAAGAATATTTAAAAGTTCAATTCTGATATACAGGGTGTCCAGACCATGCGAGGACGGAAGATTAGACAAAAGTTGTAGCCACTCCTAAAATGCACATTCTAAAATTATTTTCAACTATACAGAGTGTTGTGTAAATGAGTGACGATACAAACTTGTGTTTTGTTTTAATGGAACACACCATATATTTTAGCATATTTTGATGGTACTCTTAAAAAGAAAGACCTTGATATCAACATGTGTAGGTGTATCTCTTACCGCTGTCGTTTTATTTGCAATTTTGTGTCTTAACATGTCCAACTTTGTGGAGACACTGAGATGAAACCTGAAAGAATATTTGAGATTTGTTTAGACAAGAAGTTTTCCACTTTCGTCAAGTTTAATAATCTATAATCAATTTACTTATTTTTAAATAACTGAAATTGCAGCAATATCAAATGCAAAATTAACATTTACGGTGTTTTTTTTTAAATAAAACACCCTGTATATTTTTGTTCTAAAGTAAAGTATTTTTTAGTTTTTAATGATACCATGTTTTCCCTATCTGCACTCAGGAGTTTATGACTTATTCACTGTTATTATTAATAGATTAAAAATTTAAACGAAAAAAGTCGTAGTCACCTGTGAACTTTTAATTGAAATAAAATCTGCATTTTATATCTGTCATTAGCTACGTTGCATGTACAACATAATGTTGATAATTGTATTTACTTTTGCGATTAATTTCACGAAAGAAGAGTGAAAGAAGAATTTACTGTCAACGTTATCCAAAAGCATTTTAAAAATTAAAAGAACGTTTTGAAGCATCTGGAAATATTGGTTATTCGAAAAGGGAGATAAAAAATCAAAAGGTTACTAATGAGGAAAATGAATTAAATATTTTGCCATCGTTGGAAGAAAATCCTCAAGTAAGTACACGAAATTTGAATATCCAGACTGGAATAAGCAAGAGTACTCTCAATTGCATCAGAAAGAAAAATAAGTACCATCCCTACCATATGTCATTATATCAGGACCTTCGTGCAAATGATTTTCTTAATTGTTTAAGTTTTCGCAACGTTATGTTAAACAAAATGAATTGGGACCGGAATTTTCAATCTTCGATTTTATTTAATGACGAAAGTACTTTCAAAAGTACCGGTTTAGTTAATAGACATAATATGCATTATTATGCAACAGAAAATTCCCATTGGGTCAGACAAATTGACTTTCAACATCAATGATCAATTAATGTATGGGGTGGCATAACTAATTTACAAGTTGTTGGTCCTTATTTTTTTGAAGGAACGGTAACAGGAGCCACATACAAAAATTTTTTAAGACATCAGTTACCTAATTTATTGGAAAATGTCGATCTCCATACACGAAGAATAATGTGGTAATGTGGTATCAACATGATGGAGCTCCACCACATTTTCATAGAAGTGTAAGAAATTTTTTAAATAACTGGTGTGAAGAACGATGGATTGGTCGAGAGGAAACTATAGCTTGGCCTTCAAGGTCTCCTGATTTAACTCCTATTGATTTTTTTCTTTGGAGACATTAAAGAACAGGTTTATCGAAACATTCCAACCATAGCTAATGACATGAAACAACGTATAATAGCAATTTTTGAAAATACTGGACAGCAAACTCTTACTGATGTTAAAAACAATTTTCGCCGCCGTCTCGAAATGTGCATTCAACAAGACAGTGGAATTTTTGAGCATCTGCTATAAATATGTTATACTTTTCCATTTTATTTATTTATTTATTTAAGATTTTGCATTAATCTAATAAATATTATTTTCTGTTTTTCAATATGTTGTAGTATTTTGTTATTATTAATAATTAAAGCTGACAGCATTTTAAATTAATTATTTTCATTTAAATTTAGAATCTATTAATAATAACAATTAATAAGTCATAAACTACTCAGTGTAGATAGGGAAAACATGGTATCGTTAAAAAGCTTTAAAAAAACACAAGTTTGTATCGTCACTCATTTACACAACACTCTGTATAGTTGAAAATAATTTTAGAATGTATATTTTAGGAGTGGCTACAACTTTTGTCTAAAAAAATTTTCTCTAACTGCTATAATAAAGCCCTAATCTTCCCTCCTCGCATGGTCTGGACACCCTGTATACACATATGTTTCGGACTCCTTTGTCCTCATCAGTGTATGGTACAAGTTTTGTTTAGGAATTGCTCAAAAGATGTCAAGAGATGGAACTACATTTATTATGTAATGGGTTGCATTGCAAAAGGATTTTAGTTATAAAATTTCACATAGAAAGAAATGTGCTTGTGTGAGTATAAACTGCTCTTAAATGGATACACATAATTGTGAATATATCAACATGTCTATATTGAGTTCCACAAGCTAAACTTAGCTGATAGATGAAACGAAGGGCAATACGATGACACCAATACGCGAATTAACTGAAATTTTTAAATGACAGCTCTGGAACTAACGCTCGATTTAGACCCAATTATAAAACACACTAGCCCAACTGTATTATTAATACAAGCACACAGTTATAGAGTTCGAAGTAGACCCACTAAACTCATGTTATTGTTAGGTTTAACTGTCACGGATTTCGTTCAATTTCGACTGGTTCCCTCGATATCGGGATAAATATTCAAAATTCCGATGTCACAGCTGTTCGGCGGATAGATTGGCATTAATCATAGAGTTCGAGGATGTCTGATATGGTTGGAATGTCGAGTATGGCCGCGATAACTTGGGTAACAGTGAAAAAACCGTCCGTTCCAGATATCTTGCAGTTGAGTTTATTGAAATTCCTCGATAGTAGATAGCAGCTTTAACGAAATATGTTACATATATCTAGGGTATATATCTAAAAAAGTGAGGGAACTAGTTACAGATTTCGAAGCGTTTAAGGTTTCATTCTAGTTATTACATAGTCGTCTTATTATAGATTATTAATTTATAGGTTGGGTATAAATTTGACGAATATATTCTGACCAGCCCGACAGAAAAAATTGATGAATATGATCTTGATGGTAGCTTTTATTTAAATATGGTGTACAGTTCTCGCGGCATTTTCAAAATTTAAATATTTTCCGCGTGGAAAACATTTCAATTTGCCGTGGGAAATGTTTCAGGTACGTTACCAAAAATTATGACGGCACAAATATTAAACAGAATTGGTTCGAATTCCCTTTCTGAATATAAAATACACGTATTCATATGCACACCATGTAGGTACACACAGACACATACATATACTTTATATCAGTACATACACGAGTATATATAATGTATATACATATATATATATATATAGTTCTGACGTGAATATTCCACATAATATATAAAGGGAGTACGAGATATGTGTACATATATATATACGTGGAAAATTTCAGTTAACATTTTTCATTTCGCGCTCCTTTTTTTTCAATTCGCCGCTTGCCTTCTTTTCCCTTTTTCGTTCGTTCCCCGCGCCCTTTTTAGAATTACTCTCAGTCAAGCTTAATATTTCCATTCCGGAAACCGGAAAGTCACTTTTACTCCCGCACATCTCATATTTCAGCGTTTTCCGGACCCGACGCGTGAGCATTTTTCAAAATCTGACGACTTACTAGCGTGTCATTTTCTCGGAATATATGGATGTATTTAATTTCACGATGGGCGATATCATATTCCATTTCTTGAGTCTATTTATGGCTTGTTTTCCTCTTTTTCTTATTTGAATGACAATATAATCAACTTAGTCTTTTGTAGTGTGTATTTGATCTTCTTATTATTGCAGCTTTTGCGATAATATTTCTTAAAGTACTCTTAAAGTAGCTTGGAGCTTTTTCTTTTAAAGGGTTGTTATTATTAAACATTTATTAAAGACACATATCAAACTATCAAAGAAAGAAGAAGATATCTTTCTACACAAAATGATTATTGACATGGAAAATCAGATACTGCTATTATGTACTCTATTATGATGATCTTGGAGATCACAATCAAATTTGATAATAATAATACATTTATTGGAAATATAAACTCATTAAACAATACAATAGATAGAATAGATAAATTACAAAAACAAGACGAGGTATTTTTGACACCGAAGTGTATTTATTTTCTTGGCGTAGGTACATGTATATAATGTAATTTTTTCCCAAACGCCTATTAAATTAAACATATTTTTATTTAAAAATATGTCGTCCGGAAGTGGAGTCAAACCAGCAGGTATGGCTATCGCCGCCTACCGCAACACCGTTGCGCCATCGGACGGCTTTGACACCACTAATAATCTTCACAAATATATGCGAACGAGATGTTGTAATGACCTAGGATAGGCAACATTTTTGACACCGAAGTGTATTTATTTTCTTGGCGTAAGTACATGTCCACCACTAATAATAATTATTAGTGGTGTCGAAGCCGCCCGGTGGCGCAACGGTGTTTCGGTAGACCGCGATAGCCATACCTGGTGGTTCGACTCCACCTCCGGACGACATATTTTTAAATAAAAGTATGTTTAATTTAATTGACGTTTGGGAAAAATTGCATTATATTAAGACGAGGTAGTTATGTCAATACACCCGCAAAGATATCGCTGTAGAACCGCTCCGCATTGCGCATCATATAGTGCAAAGGAGATTTCACCAGTAGATTGGACCTAGCTGTTGATAAATTGAACGATGCTGCATGTCGAGCAGAGTAACGTGGAACGTTAAACGGTATGGAAGCAAGTATATAGTTGCGGACAGTCAATTTCACTGTTCACCAGCTTATATAAAGATCTCGCGCTATGTTTGAAACGGCGATCCACCAATAACTGCAGCTGATGGACCTCTAAGAGATGGTTATAGGAGATGCTCCAATCAGGGTATGATCCAATACTCTTGAATGTCAAGAATCGAAGAAATCTGCGCTGGACTCTATCTATAGGAGGCTGGGAAGCATAGTGTGGGTACCATATTATTGAAGCAAACTCTAACGTACTGACAACCAGCGCAAAATATAAGCCTTTAAGAAGGCAGACACTTGTAAACAATTTAGATATCCTCATCAAAAAATGCCAACATTTTAGATGCAGCTGTGCACATAGCGGTTATATGTTGATTAAAGGATAAGGTGGAGTCAAAAACGACACCCAGATCTTTGATTGAGTGAACTTTGAGTAGCAGATGTCCATTCATCGAATAATTAGTAACATACGGGACAGATTTTCGAGTAAAAGTCACAGCGTAGCACTTATCCATGTTCAAAGATAATTTATTGGACTCAGACCAAGCCATAACAACGCCAATATTCCGCTGTAGGAGAGCTGAATCCGTATCACCAGCAACATATGTATAAATTTTGAGGTCGTCCGCATACGCTAACGCTTCACATGTGAACAACGGATAAAGATCATTTATGAACAGATTAAATAACATGGATCCCTAGGGTACCCCACTAGATGCGTAAAAGTCATAGGATTTGTAGCCGTTATAGAAAACATAGTTGGTACGGTTTAAGAGATATGATTGTACCAACCTTAACAGAAAAGGTGCAAATCTATAGCAGCCCAGCTTATATAGAAGGAGATTGTGATCAATTCTGTCGAACGCACGAGAAAAGTCCGTGTAAATAACATCAACGTGACCCCTATTGTCGACTGCTTCATTTACAGATTGAGTAAAAGTGGCTAGGTTAGTTGCAACTGATCTACCAGACATGAAGCCATGTTGAAGAGTAGATATCGCTAAGGAAGTGTCGAAGAAAATGGAACTATACAAGGTCTGTTATAGAATTTTTGAGAAATTGGATAAAATGGAGATGGGCCGGTAATAATAATAATAATTAATAATCCTGGCACGTTTCTATCGAATTGAAAAGTTTGCTGTTTTTATTGACAGATTGATTATTGAGCTTAAGGGTCCAGCAAGATAAGATCGCAATCTTTTAACCAAGAAGCTTGGGATTAAATCATCACCAGCAGTGGAGGTAGAACTGAAACCAGCCATGATTTCTGTGAGAGACTCCACGAAGACAGGTTGAACGGAGAAAGAAAGAAATTGAGTCATCATTTAAGGCATATTTGCAGTATTAGAAGGACAAAATGACGTTCAAAAGGCAGAAGCAAAGGCATCCACAATACCCTGCGGTTTATCCATCCAGGTACCATTATAGAAAATTCTCCCAGGTATGCGTGTTGTGCCCTGTTTGCTATGGACAAAGGACCATATTTTCTTCGGATTTTCTTTAAGAACGGACTCGCTATGGCGGACATACTTCTCATACTCTTCTGATATTTGTTGTTTACATAAGGTACGAATCCTTTTAAATTGGTCATAAAAATTGTGCTACCGGTTGACTTCTACTTGCGAGGATAGTAATCTTTTGTCTTCAAGTTTTGTTTAATGACATTCGTGAACCAGACTGGATAGCGCGAGGTTGAAGGAAAATATTTTGGAATATATAGGTCAAAGGCATCATAGAGCTTAGTATAAAATAGGTCAAGGGCAAGGTTGACATATAACTTCGTTTGTAGACGTATTATGCACGTATTCTTTTGGGACCACAACGACATTTACCAAAAGGTTACTACAAAAGTACGTTTTTAAGACGTTACTCTGCTAGCTGAGATGTGCTTCTCCAGAAAACAAAAATCTTCTCCTACCACCTCCTTCGATCAACTTTGACTTATGATGCTTTAACTAACTAACTGGTCCAGTGCCGGCACATGATTATACAGGTCCTCCATAGAGATTTGGAGTTCGCTACCTTAAACAAACACGCGAAAGGACTGGCCAAACGAACCTTTTAAGAGCCTCTCGATTGGAGAACTCTCTCACGGAGCACCTTAGGGAACTGGATCCTGTCGGACCTTCGTCCTGTGTTATAATCTTGGCAGATTTTTAAGATTACTCAATAACACTAAGATCAAGTCACGTATTAACACTGATTAAACGCTCACAACTTCCACACAATACAAGGTTAAATGGAGTTTGTATCTCAGGCTTAATGGAATAGAAGATAGTTGATGCTAGTTTGCAGAATAATGATGAAATAGTAACACGAAGAGCAATTAGAGGAAGTGATAACGCCTCTGATGATTTCTGATTTTGAACGCTTGTCGTGGATGTTTTCATTCGTTTTATTCAAAATCAATATCAGTCTCCTAAATCTTATCTCAGCTTTTGTGTTACCTAGAAAGTTCTTCACAATTGTCCTTAAACATAATGTCTTTCAGCTTCGCTTCATTCAATTTGGGAAACATTTCTTTCAAGTAATTGAAGAAGACTTGATCTCCTTTATCCAAAGCTTTTACAAAGTTCTTCATAAGGTTCAACTCCCTTTTTCGTAAATATCCTTTTATAACTTTCTTTCGTCTCTATTACATAAGTCAAAGGCACCAAAAGGGATGTATTGCTATTATGTAGTAGTTCTGCTTTCTAGCTGGATTAGTGAAGTCAATAAATAGTGACCAATTCTTGTGGATTATGTTAACACTGAACTCTGCATGTCCAAATATTTAGCAAAGAAAGTACCTATTGATTTATAACAGGAAATTATTGCCTCTGGAGATAGAAGGTTGTTGTAGTCTCGACCCAAAAGGTTCAGAATGCTCTTTCAAAAGTTTTAGTTCGCGAATCAAATCGTTCGGTTCCTTTTAATAAAATGGACGAGGTCGGACTGAAGGCAGTACCTTTATATATCTTCAGCACCTTGAGGTTCACTTGATGTAGAGTCTGATCCCGTGGCTTGTAAGTCACAGACAGGAACAGAAACAGTGAACCCTTTATTACGAGGTATAAGCAAATGTAATTTGTCGTGAAATACTCTAATACTTGCACAAAATGTACAAGATATTAAATGTTTAACTTATATAAATGCTTTCCTACGTTCTATATAAGTAAAATTAATTAAAAAACCTAAAAGTCATTAGAGGTACATTTCAAACACACCACACCATCACTGGATAACAGATGATTGTCAAGAGGAAGTTGATAACTCTACGGTTTTAACACTTAACGCTTAAGTAGTACATTTTTCTTCTTTCGCGGGCTCTTTATTTCAACAACCGCTATCATTGTGCAGAGAAAGCGAAATAAAATACATCATTTCGCAATATACCCTCCTCTCTCAAAGCACTTACACTCACCAGACCTACTACTACTGGCGTTGGAGTAGCGATATTTCCTCCAAAAGGCGCCCGGGCGATAATTAAAGACATCGCTGCATAATGTCTTTTCGGTCCACTTAATCTGCTGTATTTAAAAGCTTCACGCTTTCTCTCTTCCAGCCCAACAGTCGCAGGCATTCCATCTAAGGGTGCCGCGCGATCAACCCTTCATTTGTCTCTCTCCACCCCGCTAACTCTTCTTCCGCGGCACTTCATCGTCTGCCAGTGCCATTCATCCTCTTAATTTTGCGTTGGAAATCGTCACATTTCGCGGTTATCATTGAACGCCGCTACTACTGAAGGGGGACTAATTTACGCTTTTCTCCTTTCAGCTTAATGGCTCTACTACACACAGAACGAAAATAGTCCGATTTCATTCGGTAATGAGACCAAGATGTTTTAAGAAATGGTGAAATGAAGAGGGGGCGACGCTAAAACGAACGAACAATGATGGAATCGATAAGCTTTGAGGCGCTGATTGTTCATTGTTCTTCGATAGCGTCTGATGGTCGTAGTCGTACGCCTTGCTGATTCATATTCTTAAAAGCTATACTATTGTCGTAGATTAAAGAGTGAGTAAGTAGGAGTTTAAGTTATTGTTGTGGTATTGTTACGATTCATTTAGGAACTAAAACATAAATTCCTTTAATCTAGTTAGAGTATTTTGAATAGACCTTCCATAGGAAACTCTTGAGTTTACTTGTATACCAATAAATCTAATCAATCTAATCAATAAAATAAATTTTCGCTCTTTCCAGCATAATTCTATTGTAATGCACGGCATAATCAAAACGAGCTTGAATTATGTCTGGTATATTTTTTCTTTCAGGAACAAATTACGTTCTTTTAAAAGAGTAGTGAAAGCTTTTAAAGGCTCCATCAATCGTCGACAATGATATTTGTTGGAGAAGTGGCCATTCGTTTAACCATTTTTATTTCAACTGACGCAGAGTAATGGAGCAGTCCTCATCAATCCAGTCGCAAATTTGTTCTTTCTGAGCTAAAGATAAGTTTGGCTGTCGATGCCCAGCACTTACCTTTGTATCATTGTTAGTCCTCCTATACATATTTTGCATACATTTTTCTAACGGTATCAGGTAAAACCGAAAATTGTTGTGCTACATTTTTCACCGTGGAACCACTACTCAAAAAATTAATGACTAAAGTACGTATTACATTGCTTATTTTGGCATTAATTCTCCGGTGACCATTGTTATCCATATCAATACACCAAACATTTAAGCAGTGTAGTGAGATGCAAGCAATATCGCACAAGAGATTGAAAATAAAAAGATAAAGTTAAAATGCTAAAGATAGATTTAAAAAAATATTTATTGAAATTGTATTTGACAATGACAAAGAAACATTTCAAGGACTAATGGCTAACATGAGCTTGTTTTAAGGCGCACAATTTCTCTAAATTTGGTTTCATGTTAGAGATGGCCACTCTGAGTTGATTTTCTACTTGAAGTTTATTTCTGTATTTGGATTTTAAGGTAGCAACTGCAGAAAATCCAATTTCACATAGATAAGACGTTGGAAAAGGCAAGAGAATCCTAAGCGCTTTGGCTTTTACAACGAGTAGTCATTCCGAAGCTCAGTCCAGAAGTTTGTTAAAGATTTATTAACAAAGTTTGACTTTTGTAAGGTAGTTGATGAAACATCTATCAGTTGTTCTTCTTCTTGTAGTGATAGTCCAACAGGTCTATTCTCAAATGGATTTAAAACCCAGCTCCAGTCTGATAACTGGGGGATCTTGCACAAGATCGCTCAACGTGAGAAAACATTTCAAAACTGTTTTCTTTGAATTTGTTATAATAATAATAATAATTCATGCCTTAGCATCCCCCAACAGCTTGCGCCAATTACAGGGGGCATCGGCTGGCCATGAGTTATTATTACGCCTGCGGCTGTAGACCGACTTAAGATGTAACCTTTCCGCATTTGCCGTGGAATTTGGAAAACTACAGAAAACCAAACTCAGAAAGGAAGCACCGGTGTTCGAACCCGGTACTGCCGGACTACGAGGCAAGTGTGCAAGCCACTAGGCCACGAGTCCGTGTTATGCCATAACTGCATTTTCTTACAAAAAAGTCATTTTTTTTTACTCAAATCAAATATATTTACGTCTTTTTCTTACAGCTGAAGACAGAGTGTATTAAGTTTTTCAAATATGTCTAGTAAGCAAGAAAGCTTCAATAAAAATAATCTGTCGTAGAAGTGTGTTGAATGTTTGTGACCCTCCTCGCTCAGAAATATCGCTATTTCCCTTCTTAGTTCAAATACACGCTTAACTACCTTACCGCGTGGTAACCATCTGGATGAGGAATAAAATAGCAAAGATTTATGCTCAGCTCCCATATCTTCACAAAGAAGAGAAAGAACATCCTCGATTTTAATGGCCTGGCTTTTATGAAGTTAACTATACTTCAATAACTACTGTCAAAACTATATTTAGTCCAGGACTAAGCAATTTTGATACTAATGCTTCCCGATGTATGCGTCCAAATAATTTTGAAGACTCCTTTTTTACTAACGCTGCGGTGACAGCGTTAACGCTGGTAAGACGCACATATGGAAAGAAATGGGGGCTAAGACCAGACATGCTGAGTTGGATATACAGCATGGTGATTAAGCCAGTAATGACGTATGCAGCTTTGGTATGGTGGACAAAGACGCAACAAAGGAACGCTATTCAGAGGCTGAGCAAGGTACAAAGACTTGCCTGCCTAGGAATAACGGGAGCAATGCGGTCGACACCGACTGCAGCCATGGAGGCACTCCTGGACTTGCCACCGTTGCACCTGGTCATATAGGGGGAGGCAAGGATGGGGGCATACAGGCTGCAACACACAGCGATTCCGAAAAGGGTCAACACAAATCATATGTCGATAACTGAGCATGTGGGAAAGGGGGTGTTGGAAATGCGGAACGACCACATGCCGGTAAGGCATAGGTATGGGAATCCCTTCACGGTGTCTATAGCGGACGGACGGGAGGAGGCTGCCAGGTATGCACTGAGAATCAAAGAGCATGACTTAGTCTGGTACACGGACGGATCTAAGACGGCTAATGGTACCGGTGCAGGGATATGCTCTCAGAATGAGGCCACAGTTACGCACTGGGGGAGTATGCTTCGGTGTTTCAGGTGGAAGTATATGCTATTCTCCAATGCGCACACACAATGAATGTGAAAGCGGTGACCAACAGACGAATTCACATCATGTCTGATAGCCAAGCGGCATTGAAGGCGTTATTAAGTCTCAAAGGTGTCGTCCAGGCTGGTGACGGAATGCCTCGACGAACTGGTGAAACTGTCGAACGGGAACAAGGTTTGGTTGACTTGGATACCGGGCCATCAAGGGATAGAGGGCAACGCAAGGGCTGACGAACTCGCGAAGAGAGGGTCAGAGATGGAAATGTACGGCCCAGAACCTTTCTTCGGTGTCACAAGGCAAACGGCCCGGAGACATATAGGAGACTGGGTTCGTACGAAACAGCAGGAATACTGGAGAGCCTCACCCGGTATAGTATATGGCAAAACCTTTATAGTGAAGCCATGCAGGAAAAGAGCTAGAGAACTACTACATCTTAGTAGGAAACAGCTCTGCATCGTAACGGGACTAATGACCGCACATGCTGCGGTGAAAGAACACCTACACAGAATCGGAGTGTTTGACGGGGACACAAAGTGTAGACTTTGTGGGATAGAACTGGAGACAGCCGATCACATACTACGCGACTGCGAGGCACTAGATCGCAGAAGGCAGAATCTATTTGGGATAACGAAAGGAGACCCAGAGATATACTTTACCCACTCGGTTAGGGACCTGTACAGGTTAGTGGAGGGGACTACCGTGCTAGAGTGGGTGACTTGAACAAACAGATGTGGCACAATAAGCCTGTAAACTGTATTTACCTGCTCCATCGGTGCAAATCGCAACACAATTTTTCCATTGAACAATTCGGTGGGTGTAGTTCTTCCTTCTATCTGTTTAGAAAACAATAAATCTTCACATATTTTAGAATCTAATGTAACGAATCAAATGGGAATCATTACTGGAGTCAGTTGCTTCCTCAAGATGCATAGCAAACAATTTTCTACTCAGCTCGGATTCAAGCTGCTGCTGAATATCGACTGATATATATGAATAATGTTAGCTTGTAAAGCAAAATTTTGACCAAAAAATTATTTCTACAAAGTCTTTGCAAGCGGGTAAAATGAGTTGCTTTGCAATGCTCTAGGGTTTTTTGCATTTAGCTACTTTGGAAGCCACTTTTTATGATGCCAAGAGAGCCTTCTTATTTACTGCCAGCATTTTATGAAAGTTTGACTTCTGTTTTTTGAACAATCTCAGTTTTTCCTCAAAAAAACTCACGCGGTTTATTAACATATTCTGTGGAGTGTTTCTTGATGTCTTTTCAATTTATTCGGTTTCAAGCAATCTGCAGCCAATACCTTTAAATAGATAACGCATTTAGTCTTAGTCTAGTAAAGCCAAAATTTAGATAAGATTGGTGATATTTTCTTGTTTTAGATTTCGGATGATCTTCATTTGAGCGCACGTCATCCTCAAGTTTTCGTTTTAAAAATTTATGCATACTCATCTACTTATAATTCAAAATAATGCGTACTGCTTACTGTTAAAACAATTGTATGGTACTGAGAACATCTAGTGTGCACTTCTGTATTTATAGTCGAGATTCTCGAATTCACACAGTTCGAGAAAGGTCGGGGTCTATATTATAAAATATTAGTGATTATAAAAAGAAATTTAATAAAAATGATCAAATACCTTCATAAAGAAAATAAATCACTCGAGTGAAACAAGTACTTATGTAAAACGCGCAAATATACAAGTGAATAAAATTGACAGTAAACGAGTAAACACATTTTTGACAGAACAAGCTAAATGCGAAAATTTTGGTCTGGCAATTTCTTCAGCTTTCTTAAACCAGGGTGCCTAAATTCTTTTAAAAAATAAGTCACTGTATTGCCATATGTCGATAGCTAACAAGTTACCAATAGAACTGTTGCAATGGCTTCCCTTGTTAAAGCAGCTAACACATCTTCCTGGTGAATTTATGGACTTGTAATCGAAAATTGATGTAGTGTGCCATGTTCAACCACTCAGTCCGCTCAATTATAATGTCTGATTATTGGGACATTACTTACAGAATAACTTTTAAATCCCCCAAAAACTACTCGAAATAAACCACCTGTACAAGGGATTATTTTATTTGAAAAATTAAAAAAAAATAAATAGAAAATAGGGGATTAAAAGCGGTAACATTGTCGGTCGCCCCCTAGTCTCTATATCCGTTACAGACGATTAAACCGATTTTAAGCCGGTGGCGGACCCAATTTATTTTGCGGTTGCTACAAATGAATAAGGGTCGTCTGACTGCGTCAAATTGAGGTCGACCGCTAACGTTAAACGGTGTACGATATCCATTTTCCACGTATGCGTTTGATAAATCCGATTGATATTTAATATGTCTAAATTGTTAGCGGTTGTGCGGGCGTGCATTTTCGCTATTGCGAAGCGCAGTCGGATCTCCCAAAGGGAAAAAAAAATAATTTTGCGCAAAACTGAAACCGCTTTTAACTCATTTTGTGCGGGAATATGAAACAATTATAAAATGTAACGGATATATTTCGATTTCGAGTTTGTTTTTTTCGATAAAGCTGTTGGCTTACGCACGAATGCATATGTAGATATAATATTTTGTGAAAAATATAGTGGCGTGGTTTTAAATAGGATTATTTATTGGTGTAACAGCATTTGTTGCTTGTAAAGTAGGCAGTTTATTTGGGAATATAAATTGATCCGATAATTTGTTTTATTAACACATAACACTAATCTTGATAAAGAATCAACTCATTATCGTATTATCTGGGAAAGAACACAATTTAGGAGTCTATGACAGGTCGCTTTATTAACGGTGGTTATCTCGGTAACTACATGTTGTATACCCACACACACACGCGTAATCAAAGACATGATAGATGCGATACAGGTTAAAGGTGTTGTCAATATCAGCAAACTGACCACAGTAACGTGATAGTAACTGGATCAACACATGTATAGATAATAGCTTAACATTACTGTAATAGATAGGTTGTGTATAATACACGTCTAACGCTGCTGAATGCGGGAACATTGGAAGAGATCCTGGAACCAAGATAAGCGCATTGTCGATTCTAGCCAGTCGATTGCAATGCGGATGGATAATATAAACGGAAATACTCCATTACACGGCTCCATACTCGCACACATCATCTATATAACATATATACACCCAATACTAGACGTATACATACATACCTCCCCCATGTTAATAGGCAATGTGTCACTGTTATCACTGATGCTTCTATGAGATTGTAGAGATGTTTGAAAGGAAAATGCTGCGTTAAAGCTCAGGTTTTCTGTGAAAATTCACGCTCTCTATAGGTCTGTCAGGACCTTGTATCCTATCGACTGCGCCAGCTAATTGTAATAATACAAAAATATCTTGTTCATATACAATTTTCCTTGGGAAAACTGCTACAAGATTGCGCGATATTGCAATACCTCCCTCGTCCAATAAGGAGGGGATGAGGGTATTTATGTTTAAAATACAGCGCGCACAAACCATTATTTTAAAGAACGGAACGTGCACGCCGAACGCGTTTGTAAATATTCCTCGCCGCCTGGTAAATCCCTTTTAATCCTTTTTAGCGACACTTCTACCGCCTCGCATCCAAACGGCTATGTTCGTTTTTTTTTCGAACGCTCCTACTCGTGCGATGATGAAATTGCATACGATGGCATTCCTGGTAGTACTTATGCATATTTCCGATTGAAAATGTTCAGTTGTGATATTCCTATTTAAATAAAAAGTCGGCAGAAGTTGAGAAGTTATAAAATTGCGTTGAAGCATTTTAATGAAAGGTATTTAATATTATGTATGTTAATATAGAAAAATATATAGAATAATTTGTGTGTTACATTCTAAAGGACCCTAAAACAACATTGGACATCTCCTAAAATATTGATACTCAAGAAAACGTCCTTAGAGGAGCTCATTTCGTTTTCATCCATTATTTCGTACATTTCTAGCCATGCCCAAACGTTCGAATTGTTAAAACAATTGTCCAAAATTTTGATTTTCAAAAAAAAAACGGTGTGTGTCTGGGGGATGGAGAAAACCTAGAACAACCTGCAAAATGTTGGTATCCAACAAAAATATGTGAAATATGAAGCTTAAATTTTAGGACAACCTAGAATAAGTTGGAGCGACGACACATTTAGAAGTTTATGTCTGGATAGTAGGGGAGTGAATTTGATTCTTATAAATTTGCGAAATTTCATTTTTGTCGATTGGCTAGTACGTATTACACAATAATAATAGATTAGGAATCTAAAGATGAGACTTTCAAACAAAATGGACAAATTCTTGTACAACGTAAAACGTAAACGTTCTCCTTAATTATTTCATGAAAGACAGAAGACTAAATATTTGAAAAAGTATAAAGAAAACAAAAAAAATATCTACATTACCGATCGGTTTGTATTAACTATATAATATTCAAGGTCATTGACCCAATTAATAAACGTGGCCTTCGTGTTTATTATATTAATTATGCATTATCCAATTTATTTCAACAAGACCTATATGTTATTAATTATTGAAGCTAGTATCCATTAGATGAAATTAAATACTAGTAAAAGTAACGGAATCAAAAAGGTAAAATGGATAAAATATTCTAATCTTAAATTTCAGAATCTAATTATCTCAATCGGGAATTTCAGCCTTGGGAACGGAAAGATAACAGGATAAAGGAATCGATTGGCCAATCCTAGGGTATAGAAAATAAAATAAACATATTAAAATGTCATTTAAAATAAGAAAATTTCGGATACAAATCCTACAGCAATATCGGCGTCTTTTTAAGGAAGAAATCAACAACAAGCTATCTCAACGACAACTAAGAACATACTGCTGTTATTCAAATTTTTCCCCAAAAATGATGTGATATCAGAGTTTTTCATTGGTGGAAATGAGGACAATAAATATTACTGACATCTTGAAGAAAAAAAAATTAATGAACCAATTTTCCTTCTTTTTACTTTTTAGTTAGTTTTCAACTAAAGAAATTGACAACATTATTAAATTATACATACTATAGTTTACATTAATTCCAGGTATTTAGAAAATTTACAAACTTAATCTCGATAACATTCTTCGGATGCGTATTTTTTTTATTTTAACATAATTTTCTTTAGTATTCTAACAGTAGTGCCTAAAATTGTTTCTCTTAAATTTGAAAATTATTATCTAAATTTTTTTTCCTTCGTAATAAACTTAATTTACATAATGTTGACGTATGACAAAGAATAGTTTGTTTAATAACAAATATCTGAATAATTAAAATTTCCATGCTTTCCAATCTGGTTTAATCTGTCTGTTGCCCGGGTTTTTGTTACAATCCAACCCTAGTCAAATTGCCCCGAACAATAGCTAGATCTCACCGAGATCTTTCAGTTGATCAAAATTACTTAATTCTACCTAACCCCTTGTACAAGTATTCTTTTAATTAATTTTTTTTAATAAAATAGTGTTTAACTTGTCTCTATACAGTATATAGGTTGTATTTGATTTTCGAAGGATTTCGTCCAAATTTTGGATAGTAGAGTCTCGATTAACCGTCACCCTTTTAACCGTCAGTTTCTATTAACCGTCAGGTCTCTGAGAAAAAAATTCAAAAATTAACACTTCAATTCGGTACAGTAGATATGTTTTATAAGTCGTATACCCTAATTTGATTTTAAAGAGCATCTGCGCTGCTTATAACCAACCGATCAGAGCATTTCAATATGAAAATTTCTCAATGTACCTGTAGAGAGTACATACATACATACTTTACTGTACTCGTGATACAATTATTATTATATATTTATGAAATTGGCGCGCAGATTGCAGCGACGTAAACATGTTCGTTTGCATTGCGTAGCCGCTGTGTTTTGTCACAAATAGCAAGTACAGCAGATTTACATCAATAAGGTGCTAGGTAGGCTAGGTTTCTACCGAACAGTTGGCAATTGTGAAAACTGCTATATAGCAGTTTTCACAATTGAACGAACAGGCCTATTGATGAACTTTATTTTGTGTGAGTCAACCAATCATATCAATTTCTTTTTACGCGAACAAATCATTATTGTTAGTTTTGTTTGAGTGTGCTTACCTGGAGCGTGTCATGAGTGAAGAATGTAAATGCATAGTGTTTGATTTAAACTAGAAAATGGAAATTATAAAACGCTTGCGCAAAGGGGAAAGTGAAAGCTTCATTTACATAGAGGGTAGTGGCAATTGTAGTGTAAGAGTAGTGGAAGGTGTATTGTAGTGCGGAAATGCATTTACATAAGAAAAGTAGTGGCGATGCGCCTGCTTTGCTGCGCATGCGTATCGACGATAGTTGGTAATGGATGTATAGTCAAATGTAAACACAACAAAACAGCTGTTATCGGTAGATTGTTCTGCGCAGACGCAACGGTATAAGTATCGGTAGTGTAGTGGGAATGTTTGGAGTTTACGAAGTTTGGCACTACACTAATACACTACTACATGAGAACTAACTTCGGCACTCCACTACTCTTACACTACAATTCCCACTACCCTCTATGTAAATGAAGCTTTAGTAGTATTGCACCAATTTATGGTGCAGGGCGGACAACTTTAATGACATTAAAAGAGATGCCGAAAAAATTGAAAACCACGTTTCTAAAATGGAAAATGCTAATGATAACGTAAAAGCTAGAGAGACTATGAAACCAGTCAAACTTGATCAGCTTGACACAGTAATGTACCAATGGTTTATTCAAGCTCGTAGTCAAGGAATGCCTCTAACAGGACATATAATACAGGCTAAAGCCATAGAAATGTACAAAAAACTTCAAAGCCAGCATTGGTTGGTTAGCCAAATTTAAGTCTCGTCATTGTATTCGTCAGTTAGACATTGCGGGCGAAAAACTAAGTGCCGACAGTACGGTTGTAGCAGATTATCGTAAAAAAATGTACTTGTGAAAGAGCAAACTTTTAACTGTGGCGAACCAGGCATAAATTGGAAAGCTCTTTCCCAGAAAACATCGGCATCATTATCCGAAAAATCTGCGCCAGGATTTAAAATGCAGAAGGATCAAATAACTGTCCTGGTGTGTGCCAATGCAAGTGGAGCCTATAGACTTCCTTTGCTTATTATCGGAAAATCTAAAAAGCCTAGTGCGTTCAAAAACCTAAACATAAATGTTTTGCCTGTATCATATTATGCTCAAAAAACGCTTGGATGAGCCAAGCCATTTTTGAGGACTGGTTCCACAATGTCTTTGTGTCTAATGTAACATCTCACTTAAAATCAAAAGAATGACCACAAGAAGCAATACTGCTCATGGAAAATGCGCCTACTCATCCTTTAAATGAAATGAAGAGTGACAACGGTAAGATAATTTTTTAACGCAAATATGACCCCATTGATTCAACCAATGGATCAGGGTATCATTGAGGCGTTATCGAAAAGTTTTCCAAAAGAAGATTGTGTCTGCCGATAATGAATTTAATATCAGAGCTTTTTGGAAATCATACACTATAGACGCAATTTTCAATGTTGTTGAGGCTTGGCATGTTTCGGAGAAAACACTGGAGAAAGGGTGGAATAAATTATGGCATGTCCAAGAAAATGACGTGAATAACGTGGAAACTCAAGAGGAGATTATAAGCGACGAAGAAGACATTTTTGAGCTCTGTAAGAGTCTTCCGGTGGAAGCAAATGATACTATTTTAAAGGAAGACATCTGTGAGTGGCTTGGAATGGACAAATATGCTGGGGGTTTGAAATTCTGAACAACGAAGACTTGATAGAAAGTGTTTTGCGAGAGAATGATGATGTGATTGAAGAGAAAGAGAACGAGGTTACATATGAATTGACAAAGACAATTACTCATTCAGAAGACGAAAATATGTTAACCCAATGTATCGACTGGTTCGAGCAACAGGAAGAAGCGGACGTCACTCAAGTGTTACTGCTTCGCAGAATTTGGAACATCGCGGCCGGAAAAGCGCGCAGGGTTTTAAAACAAAAAAAATGACAGATTACTTTAAGAAGTAAAATTGTAAAATACATATTTTGTTATTTTCCTACAGTACAATAACAATTAATGTTAATGTTTATACTGCAGTATAGCGGGTAAACGGGTCGATAGCCGCAGTGGTTAGGCGGCTGACTATTGTTGTGAGAGGACGATAGGTGCCGGGGTTCAATTCTCTGGAGGGACGGTGACTTTTTTTCAGAGAGTTTAATCCCGGATCGACTTGCCATTCGCTGTTGGGAGGAAAGTGATTAACAGCGCGGCATCATAAAAGGCGATATGATGCTGTCACAAAGCCATTTAAACACAACTTACACACACTAAACTACACCGCAAGAGTTGCAGTGATAGCCAGACAAGTAATACAGCTTACGGAGTCACTGCAACTAAGCACCCACCACACATTAAAAAAAAACATAGAGAGCAGTACATACTATGTATGTATGTTTTAAATAGAGTTAAATAGAAAATGTAAAAGCTTTATTTCCCCAAACCAATCTGTGTTATAAATAGAGCGCAGCATTTTATTTTTATCGATCGCCAATGCTCCTCGATGATCCGGAGACCTATTTCCGTTAACCGTCTATTCTCTCATCCGTCACCCCAATGGTCTCAAGGGTAACGGTTAATCCAGACTCTACTGTATATGAAATTGATCATGCTAAATACGAAAAAAGTGTCAGATTTGGGCTAAAGGGTTTTGTTTGGATGGTTTTGTTGCGGATAACAAATTTTCTCAGCTTTCAGAATATATATATGTAGGTCGTATTTAGAAATGTTTCTCTTTGTGACCGAAAATATAAAAAAAGCCAAAACGGTGCAAGATTTGATCCCCAACTATCAAAAGTTCAATAAAAATGGGGGCAAGAAAATGTTGTGTTTTCTCAGTAGTATGCAACATTAAAATTTCAAATTTTTTCCAAAAAGAAGGTCAGGGACCAGCTCAATTCCCAAAATTTCGATTTTCATTTTTTCGTTGCTGACAATTTTCTAAAATATTTAAAGAAGAAAGTTGAATCGTTAGAACAATTTAGATGAAACCTAAAACAATCTGGAGCAACAAAATTTCGATATGATGGGTTGGTAGGTTGGGGAGTGAATTTTGTTTTTCTCTATAACGAAATAGCGTAGTAAACAAGCTCAAATTTTGGTGCAATATCGAAGAAATCTAAAACTGAAGGGGAGGTGAGGGATGGGAAACGAATCGAATTAATATGTTTCAAAAACTGCAGCTCGGAGAGCAAATTTGATGCACAATTTCCAAAATATCGGTTTTCAAAAAAATGGTTAGAAGGATGGACATTTTTTTTTTACTTCGTGAAAGAAGCGAAGTAGGAAACCAAGATTTTGGAATCACGTAGAACTGTAGAGAAAACCTGAAACGATCTCGAACAACTCCGAAAATTTCGCCGGTTTGGGGTCTCAATATCGTTTCTATCAATTACGGTGTGAAATATGCGAAGCAGAAAGCTAAAACTTTAAAATGTAGCAATCATCTGTTTCAATAAATGTAGAAAATCGATTATCGACATTTTGAAAGCACCATCTTTCACCCTTGATAAAAAATAAACCGTCGGACTTTCTAACACTGAACTCTAATTTAAGTTTTATCGAAAAAACAGAAGATTCTTAAGACATGCGTGATGAAATATTGAAGAATTTTTATAATTTCCACTGCTTCTAATAATTACATTGTTTTTACTCTAATAATAGTTAGTGACATACTCTATCGAGGGCGCATCGCTTAACCGCTAGCAATAAACGTCACTTCAATAAGATGACTCATGAAGTCACCTGCTGGGCATGTCTATTACAATGCGATTGATATACTGATAATTATTACGTTATTGTCACCACCAGATACTAGTTATTATTGAAAAGGGAGACAAATATTAACCATTTTCTATGGTGAATAGAAAGAATTAAAACGGGGAGATGGCGTAATATATTCACACTCTTAACTTGAAAGAAAATTCAATAACAACTTTATTACGAATAAAATATTCCACAAAAGACCCACTTTAATAATCCCTCGCTGGGGCGTCAAATATTTTTATACCAGCACTTATTTCCGACAATTCAAGACGATCACCCATCTTCCTACTTCTGCAAAACAACACGGTATAGCATTAGCAACGGCACAACAGCACCGTAACGTTATTTTTTACGATTAATTCAAGTCGGGCTGTAGCGGGTACTACAAGTTTTTTATCGACACCGGTACTGCTGCCTGCGGACGTGCCGCGAAACGCTAACGAGTCGTTTGATGTGCCCAGCACCTTAATTTTTCAAGCGGGATTGCCCTTTTCAGAATCACTGAAAAGAAGCAATTTACTTATCTCGCGCACAGGCAGAATGCATGCAGCAGTGATGTTGTAAGAGAGGCGTGTTTGTCCAATGTTGTAGAAAGGATTCGTTGCTAGTGCACGTACTTCACGTACAAGCCGCTGCAATAGACAAAAAAAAGGAAGATAGCAGTAGACGACTTTGGAAGGGTAGAGGGAAAAAAGGATGAAAGATGAGAATCTGAAAGTTGGAGAGTTTACGCTACTCAGCCATCCTTTTCAGAAATGTTTATGAAACTTATAGTGCTTTATTGGGTGTATACATACTATATATATAATATATTTCCGGTTATTTTCTTCAGCTACCACGTCGAAAATAAAATACTCCCACTTACATTTATCCCTCTATTAAAATAAAATTCGGTTGAATTTTCATCTTTATTATATATTCTGTGAGTACAACCGTTTAAAGTACGAAACCCTCGATGGACATGGCATATAATAAATCAAGCTAGCTGAAATTCCTGCATTGCGGTGAGCATGCGTTTGACATCTATGACTTTCTATCAATTTCAATCGTCTTCAGGTCTTCAGCTTGCATATATATACAAACTCAAACTTACAGCAGAGTGGTTTTTATTTATGATACTATATTTTTCTTGCATATATTTTTATTGTACGATAACCTTAAACTCTGCATTGAACTAATTCAATTAACATTAAGCCGATGATATAGTTGTTTCATTCAATTCACGATATCGAAACTCTTGTTTCCGTAAAGATGTTTTAGAATTCGTTTCCATCAACCGGCTCAAAGACAGAGAGCGGAAGAAAAATCTGCTCCTGCGTAGGATAAAAGCAATCACTTTATTCTTACGAAGAGATAATAGTTTTTTTTGTTTCTGTTGCCGGCTGGCAAGGCAGCAGAGGGCTGAGGCGAGACGTTTTCTTCTTCCCCTCTTACACAACTGACGGCCGAACAAATTAAGGGCATTAGAGAAAACATAACGACGTCGACGGAAACCGGTATATGGTCGAGATGGAAAAAATAAATCGAAAGGAAATTGCCAAATTGAACAAAGAAAAGCAGGAGATAAAAATACGGCGGAAAAGAAATAAACACGCAGCCAGCAGCGAACGGAGCAGATAAATCATCGTACAATACGTGATAATGTGCGGAGCGGTTAATTGCGAAGTATAAATAAAAACACCGGAACAATCTCGTGAACAGATTGGTGGATATAAGCAATGGTGATGAATTGCATCAACAGAAAAGGGTAATGTAGTTATTTTCAACGGTAATTTTCGAGTTGTGGAGGTATGATCTCTCAACTATTCTCATCATATTCGTATGAATTTATGGTATAGATAACTAGTGAAATAATAGAGATATCGAAGAATACAATTATAAAATTCGTTGTAATTATTGTCCATTTCAAATAAGAATGGAGCAGATGACGCTACAATCGGAGCACATATCACATGTGATTTGCAAAAATCGCGGTAAATTTAAAATTTGTTTTTGATGGTCTGATAGTTGACTGTCCACTATGTAGAATAACATCTTTACGAACACTAATAAAACCCATTTAATGCTTCTAATTGCACTTTCATGAGCTTCGTCCAATTTGTCATATTTCATTTGACATAGGTATCCGTTTCTTTGGCGGCGTTTCCAGTTAACTCTATATCTCCGATGGTGTCTTTAAACAGTTTTTTTGCTAATCCCAAATTTCATTTACTGTCCGATGAAGCGTTTGCCCACTTGTTACATGCCTGCACCTTGCATTTTTTGAGGAACCTGTGAGAGCAGCATCGGCCATGATTACTTATTCACGTATTGACGTTTATCAAAACTATAAGATGTATAAATAAGAAAATTTAAGCAAAACTGTTCAAATAGTACCTTCAATAAGTGAATATTATGACATGTGATGTGACAACTGTCACTATCAGTGTATTTTAACAGCTAAATCTTTATTTTGCGAGAAAATAATACAAAATTGATCTGAAAATTGAAGGAAATGGGAAGTACAAACATGATGGATGGAATAATGAATAGTTAGAAATAAATTCCAACAAGAATACATTTCTTCTCATACTAGCTGCAGCTTCTGGGACTACAATATGACATTTATTGTATATCTGTAGTGTATATTATTACGAGAAATAAAGTATCTATCCATCTATCTATTCAGAAGCTATAGAAGAATCAAGATGAAATGAATAAAGAAAACAATAAAGTCCAATAATCGCAATAGAACACAAACGACGCTCACATAATATAACCTTTTTGATGTTTCTGACATTTATACAATTTTGACAAATTGTTCTTGTGTAAATGTGCACTAGATTTTAACAAATCACAGACGTTTATTTTAGACCCTATCTATTCATAACGCTCCTTTCTTATTTGGAATGAGGTATAGTAGTTTTCTATTTTAGTCCAAAATTTCGTGTCCAATCGGTACTTCCTCAGTGCAGACTATTATATAAAAATGGATTAAATCACGTGTCGTGGATGTGGCAAACTGACATCAATCATGCCCGTTACAATGACTAAAATATGACCACTATAAATAATGACCAGTATGAGTAATAACCAGTATAAATAATGACCAGCATAAGTAATGATTAGTATAAATAATAACCAGTATTAATAATGGCTAGTATCAATAATGATCAGTATAAATAATAATAATAGTAATACAATAAATCTATACATCATTCACAGCGTTAGAAAAGATAGGACCTTATTTCGCGGCTTGTGATTGGTCAATTATCGAGGCACGTACACACTATGTAAAATACTGTTCTTATACGTATGAAATTTGAGGTTAAAAGCGATACGTCAAATTTGTTTATGCTGTTTTGTTCGTATATATTTACATTAGAAGCAAAGTTCTTTTCAGTATTACTTGCAAATTCAAGGTATCTATGATTATCCGTATTCATGTAATATTACTATTACACTTGAAGAATCCTCAAGAAATCCTTCAGGAAAACATATAATTAGTAAGCAGAGGCAAATGGCATATAATTTATATTTGCAAGAGAAGCAGAACAATTCAAAGACAGCTTCTATTACATTGACTGCGAAATAACTAATCTATGCGTCATACAACCTATAATAATTTGGATGAAGGCCAGCGGTGAGCATTCCGAAGACAAGTGCATTCCTTTTTCTGGAAAAATGAGTTATCTACGTGTACAAAAATATTGAGCGTAAATATATTTGAATTAATGTTAGCATGATCTAATTAATGTTTGTAGGTTGTTAATGCAGATGAGAATTTACCAGACTTTAAGCAAACAACTTTAAAGAAAATTCTCAAAAAATTAGGACTTATGTGGGTGAAACGAAACCGAGAGAGTGTGCTAATGGAGCGATAAGATATTGTGTTACGGAGACACCTTGGAAAAAGGAAGCATTAGTTGAATAGCTTAATTTAAAAGGAATTGTTGTTGATAATTCTTTATTAAAAGTTAAGTTACTGGAACTTACTAAAAAAAATATATTACTGACAATCCTATTACATACATTATTGACAAAATAGTAGCAGAAAGTGTTCGCACAACAATACGATTGCCCCCATATCATTGTAATTTGAATCCCATCGAATTAATATGAGCTCAAGTGAAGCATCATGTTGCTAATAATAGAACTTTTAAGTTAGCGGAAGTAAAAACTTTATTATTGGATGGAGTTAATCATGTCACTGCTGAAGACTGGACTAATTGCATCAAACATTCTATCGCAGAAGAAAATACGATGTATGATTTGGATTTTTGCGTATTATATCATATAAATGATCGACTTGCCATTCGCTGTTGGGAGCAAAGTGATTAACAGCGCGGCATCATAAAAGGCGATATGATGCTGTCACAAAGCGAATTGAACACAACATACACACACAAAAACTACACCGCGAGAGTTGCAGTGATAGCCAGACAAGCGATACAGTTTACGGAGTCACTGCAACTAAGCACCCACCACATTAAAAAAATATATTTAAAAATATTTCTTCTTATGTACAATAAACTTGAAAAATACATTGTCTATACAATTATTGTGTTTCTATACTTAAATATTAATAAATATAACACAGTCATACATCTTATATACAATTTCTATGCGTAGTCTGAATAATATATTTTACGAACATATAAATTTTACGTTTTAAAAATCAATCTTATCATTAATTGCCTGTGAGAAGCTGTAAAAAAGTTTAACAAAACTTAATAAAATAGAAATGTATTGATTCATAATGTTATATAGACATTATTAGCTAAAATATACATACGTTGTAATATATTTGTATATTTTACCGCATTTGAAGGTTAACCTACGTCAATGTCGATTTTGCATTGAGCGGTATATTTAAATTCTCTAGTATAAAACCAATGCCGATTGTGGCGCCAACTACTGCACTCTTAAGTTGAATGGAGTATAAGTGGAATTATTTTCGGGTATGCGGTCAATTTAAAAAAATATATATTAAGTATATATTAATATCTCAATATTTCGCAAACAATTTTTCTGCTTCATCAGGAGAACTACAATGGTAAAACAGGCGGAGAAAACAAATAAGTACAACGTCAAAATTAACAACAAAAAGTACTTACTTAAAACAGAGTGTATCATTACAAAATCGGTACATAAAACGTGAATTTCATTATCGTGAACAGAAAACACGGCAAAATTTTAATAAGTTTCACAAAACAAACATTTTGAAATATTGATAAAAATTGTAATTAAAATAAAATAACCAACCAGCAACGTTTAAGTCACATGTTGCTGTCAAAGAATAATTAAGTGAACATAACCTTGCATTGGTTTGGAGCTATGCTAACTGTGGGCAAATTAGATACCGGCAAAGAAGAACCATACGGGGATCAGTCAAAAAGTCTATCGTAATAGGGGTGAATTAAAAAGCGCTATTGGATGAAATTCGATAAAATATTACAGTAAATGGAACTCAACTGATCAGTGTCAGATTTAAAATTAACACAGTTCCCATGCATGTTAATATATATCATTTCCAGAAAAAGTCTATTTTTATAGTTAATGTGTGGTGGGTGCTTAGTTGCAGTGACTCCGTAAGCTGTATTACTTGTCTGGCTATCGCTGCAGCTCTTGCGCTGTAGTTTTGGTGTGTGTAAGTTGTGTTCAAATGGCTTTGTGACAGCATCATATCGCCTTTTATGATGCCGCGCTGTTAATCACTTTGCTCCCAACAGCGAATGGCAAGTCGATCCGGGATTAAACTCTCTGAAAAAATGTCACCGTCATGCACAACGCTAGTCAGCCGCCTAACCACTGCGGCCATCGACCCGTTTACTCTCAATATTCAAAATGGACGTATTATCAAAATCAAACTTATGGTTCCGTTCTTTTGAGTGATTAGCCAAAACGCAGGATCTTTTACCTATACGGCAGTCGTTTTTGTGTTGACTAACATGATGTTTTAGCCATTGGCACGTCTGGCCAATGTAGCAACTGTTACAGTCCATACAGGAAACTGAGTTAATTTTAAACGGGAGGGGAGTCTCATCCTTGATATTTGTAAAAATATTACATACTTTAATTTAGTTGTATTTAGCTATTTTTAAATTAGGTAAGTTTATAATTTTCCCCGTCTAACACCCTCTCGAACACTTTTGCTACTACACTGAGTAAAGTCACTCCTCTATAGTTTTCACAATTTCTGGAGTCCCCCTACTTCTCAATCACAAGGTATTTTACCAACTTCCCATATTTTCCTAAACAGTTCCAACAGTTATTCCCTCCTCACCCATATTTTTTAACATTTCAGGTTTGATGTTATCTAAGCCTGCTGGTTTGCCCGTTTTCAGTTTATTAATTGCCACGATTACTTATTTTTTCGTTATCTCTTTTTCCTCTTCTAAGTCTTCTTCCTCCCGTTCTATTTCTCGATTCGTGCTTTCTACTTTTGCATCCGAATTTTTATCCTCACCAAGCAATTCCATGAACTATTCCTTCCATCTATCTCCAATCTGGTCATTATCTGTGCTTAGATTTCCTTTTTTATTTTTTTATCGCTCTACTATCATTACTTTTCCCTTTCCTTAAAGTTTTAATTACCCTCAAAAATAATTTCTGATTTCCCTTACTTATATATTTTCTGCTTCGCTTGATATACCATTTCTTTAACTATCTTTCCTTGTTCTTATACTTTTCATAAAGTCCTCTTTCCACCTTCTCTTCTTTTCCGCTACTTGCGCTTTTATTTCTTGCCACCACCATGCTGTTTGCTTTTTATTTTTAAATCACTCTTTTTGTTCCACATACTTTTATTGCCGAGTTAATTATTATATCTTTTATTTTAATCCATAGTTTCTCTACATTCCATGCCTTTGCGTCTTCCCCAATTTTTAACACCATTCTTGTAAGGTGTTTTTGATACTTCTTTCTTATCTCCGGGTTTTGCAATTTATATGTTCTTATAGTTACGTACTTGGGCGTTAATATGTAGATTAGTGAACCATATCAGATACTTACACCTACCTATTATTGTTTTTAAGTGGAATAAAGATATCAAAGAGCTTATAAATCTCCGTTTAGAAAGCATCACATGCCTGATCAGCATCAATAAATTGATATAAAAATAAAACCATATAAAAATAGTGTATAAATAATTACCAGTATGAATAATGACCAGTATAAATAATAATCAATATAAACTGTCGTATTTGAATTATGATGAGACTTTCAACACAGAAATCACAAAAACAGTAGTTGGATAAGAACAAGTGACTGAATCGTCGCATTTCCCTGTAGATTCCAAAAACCTGTACTATTTTTATCCTTATTATTTTTAACATTTCGAAAACTATAGCAAATCTGATTTTTTTGTTATTTGCCTGTATTTCCTTTTTGAACGAAAAGGTTATAAGTCTACCGGGTGGATTGCAGAACAGCTTCAGGAAAAAATATCACAGACGTCTCTGAGAAACGTTTAAAAATTATTTAGGAAAATGTAGGATGACTGCTAGATTGCGAAACGGAACACTAAAAATTTAAATTCCAGGAGGGAAAACTTTGTTTTGAAAGAACACTTATAACTCCAGTTCTGTTGAATAGAATTTTGTAAACTTAGTCTGGTTGAAAACAGCATTACTCATCCAATCTAATGCTTACACATTCGAACCAATCAACCAATTTTCTTTGGGCTATATTTAGTGATTCAAACTCTCTAATATTATTTTGTCCATCACCTCTAGAGGGCGTAATGGAAATTTAAAATATGTAGATTTTGTGTATTTTTCCAATGGATAGAAGCAGTTTAATACTTAATGAATGAGAAAAAGGAATTTTATAACACGGTGACAACTTAAGTCGCAGCTAACCCGCTCAACTTCTTCTGTGAAAGTACTTAAATCGAACATGCCGATTTAAACGACTTCTACGGGAATTTTACTGTTCCAAGAATCGAGCAGAAACCACTATGACACATAGTCAGTTAGCTTAACGCCCACACGTACACTTTCACCGGTAAGCATCTCCATTTATTATCTGCCTTTTCCCGTCTATATTTCTTCATTTTCTACCGACTGCCGGAAGCGGCATTAAAATTACCCCGTATCGACACCCTCGAAATCCCCCCGGCGGCACCGCCACGTCATATCGCTGTGGCGGTGGTTCGCGTCGAAAATCGCGTTTCAATAATTCATACGGAGTATCAAGCCACCCTCTCTTCCTGTCTTTCACGCCGTGGAAACTCTCCCTTTCTTCCCTTGTCCAAATAATACGGAGGGTGCTTTTCACACTTTTTCACTTCTACCCACAAACCGGCGCCGCTATATAGAATAGCTAGCTCACCTTTACCGCGTCATCCACGTCAGGAATTACCCTCACACCAACGCAATCCCTATTCTAGACGTCGACAGCCAGCCTGAGGTGAGAGAAAAAAATCCCAGAGGCGATGAAAACGGCATTAAGGAGTTAAAGAAATGATTGAAAGCCGTTCGAAACGATGGCGCCAGCATGTATAGGCGTTAACGTGGAAAAGACGAAGCTAATGTAGGACTAGTATTATACGGGGTGGGGTTTACTTTCTGAAATATATATCAGAGATGATAATGCGGTATTGTCGCTTTAAAATGTGAAAAAGTAACGCTCGGAACATGTCAGTTTTGTAAACAAGGGGAAATACGTTTACGAAATATATGATTCGGTAGATAAGGGAGTTTATATTAATTTTTGTTGTCAAAATTTAATTAATTGTGGAATTTAGTATTTTCTTAATAAAATTCATACATCGTTGTTGTGTTAATCATCGCTGTGCGTAGAAGCTTAGCTAGCTGATTTATCCTTTTTAATCAGTAAATCTTTACGCCCCCCTTATCCTCTTGTTCACTATCTTCGCATCAGCTTCTCATCACAGTAGATAATGAGCGTAGAAGGAAGGTAACTCATTCCAGGCTTAGCTCTCCCCGATACAATCCCGTGCTTTATTCATAACTATCCGAAACTGCCGCAGGATTTAATTGAGGAAGTGCTTAATAATCAGAAACCAGACCGTTCCAGTCCTTCCAGTTTCTCACTGGAAGACCCGACGTCGTCTTAATCAGAGAATGCGAATGATGCGAAACGCCCACACATAAATCCGACAGAAAAGCAAATCCTGGCAGCTCAGGCTTTAGCGAGCCGGCAAGAAGACTATAGCCAGTTGGAATCTGCCATCATCGACTGAGCAGGAATAATTGATAATATAAATTGGCTACGTTTGGGTATTTCCGGCTAACTATAGTGAGGAGCGTGGCGGTCCCTAATCAAGTAAGACGGCTTCTCAAGACGAAGATGGGCACGAGGACAAGATGATAAATGCTGAAACGACGGTTTCTCTAAGAGCCGGCGACTGCCCGGGAGAGAGACGGACTGCTGTCTTCGGGTATACGGATTTACCTTCGTGACAGGCGAGGTGTTAGGGTGTTGAAGGTATTGCGAATATTGAATATGTGTTCAAGACGGAGAACGTGACATTCACTGGATCCTAGATGACGTGGATCCTATTATTGTATTATCAGGCACGGTGCACTTTATACCAGAGCAAAGCTGTAAAGTAATTATTTAATGTGCTCGTTGTTTTGAATATAGGACAAGTCAAGTCAAGTCCAGATTTAATATCAGATACTTATTAAACGGAGTGTTTTATTTATATACTAAATATTTCTTTCAATGATAGGTACATATTTTTAGAATGCTACATATGCAGATTGAAACTTGTTGACGGAGGAGCGATAATGTAATATGTTGTGGTGACTACAATATAGACTGTTTGCAATCTATGGATGGTTATTACCTTCTTTGATTCAATAGATTTGACCCAGTTGATTGATCAGCCAACTAGACATCTTGCGATCATGATTTTTGATGTATTAGGGAACAGAGAACGGAACTTCAATGATGCTTCCATGTCTGCATCTGCAAATAAAACTATGGCTGTTGGGTGTCTAATTCGTAGCAAACAAGATCATTGCGATGATTTCTTCCAGAAATCAACTCGGATACGTGTAAAAAATTTAATGGACATTTTACTACTCGGTGTTGGAAGACATCACGGATTTTAAGTGAATTGATTGCCTAGAATTTTGTTAGAATTATGTGTCAGTTTTATGAAACAGTAGTCAATCTTAGACAGGTGAATTATTTCCATCGTTTCCATTTCTTTTCCAAAAGCCAACATGATTATTTGATTGTCCTCTCCAAAGTATTCGAGTGTGTCTATCAGTCAATTCTGATATATAAGCTTGAGAGGTAAAGAGTAAATGGTGACGCGTTGAAGCGGGTTGAGTCTTATTTATCGTTACAAAAACAAAGCGTCGCAATTGGAGGTTGCTCATTGAAGAGTGAAGTATTGTGCAGAGGTGTCCTGCAGGGATTAGCACTTGGACCAACTTGATTTCTTGTATTCATGAATGATTTTTCCATGTACAGTCACTGACAGAAGTAATGTCTCCCCTCCAGAGACTCGAAATCAAACCTTTCTCCCTAATGGGAGTGGCTTGTTTTCAAGCGTTGTCACAAGTCGGTACCTCGTTTACATATTTACCTAGACGAAGTTATTGCCACATAGTTCAATTTTATTTCCGAAGAAAAAAGATGCGTCTTAGCGGATTTGCACAGCTTGTTCAGCTCAGATCCGCTAATTTTTTTATATTGTCTTAGCGGAGATGCATCGTAGCGCTACGCTACGCCGAACACGTGATTATTTGACGTGTTGTGAGCGGTTGGCAACGTTTCTATACAAACAACAACATAACCTATGAAATTGAAAACGAAATTTCTTTTTGAAGTAGTCAGGAAATAATTATGAATCCACAACGTACTAAGGCCACAACGAAGGAAGGTGTTTTGCTATATTTTTTCCTCAACTAAGTTGATTAATTTTTGATTCCATCAAATTTAACTAAATCAAAACAGTGATATAATCACGATGTTTGAAATTTACGGCTCGTTCGGTTATAAACAGCTATAAGAGTTAGATTTGGCCAACTTTTGTAGTCGCCCTAGGTTACGCTGAACACGTGATTATTTGACGTGCTGTGATTGGTTTCTCGTTGAATATAATAGAGCTAAAAGTTAGTAAGTAATTAAAAAAAACTAATAAGCATAAATGCTGCAATAATAATGTAAGAAAATAATTAATTAATAGGTGATACAGTACCCCATTCTGAAAACCAGCTTATCTAGTTTAAGCTGCTTTTGAAGACAGCTTACCTGGTTTTCAAAACTAGATTCAAGTCCGTTGACAACTGATGAGTCAGTACAGTGAGTAGAGAGTGTTCACCTCGAGTGGTTGTGCCGAAAGTGAGGTAGTTTATCTACCGTCCACAAATCAGGAAGTTTTTCAAAGATGCAAATTTTGAACGCACCATCAATGATTTAGAGCAAGCAGCATGGTCTCGTTTAAAAATGTTTCCAAACATTTTCTGAGAAATCAAAAGAGTGAAAACCACCAAGATATCATAACTAATTTGCTAAAGAACTATAAAAATGTAGAATGCCAAATGTTTAACATAACGTTGCAGTTGGCCCTGTTTTTGAAAAAATTTTAATAACTCAAAAACAGCTGATTTTGGGTATAAGGTACCCCAGGTAATAAATTTTGATGCAGAATTGCATGAACGATCTAAAAAACTCATCAAAAATATACCATGCTATTTAAATTAAGGAAATTGTCGTAAACTTGTGATACCACCGTAATTACAAGTTTTCAGAATTGTAGGATTTCAAGAACATCGGAAAGTTCTAATGAACCAGTTCCGTGAATAACACACACTACCCACACATGCATTATGAGTCAAAACTCTCTTTGGTTTAGGAAGGAGGGCTTCATGTGAGGATGTTCCCAGTTTTCATATCAATCTGTAAATTAACAAGGTATTGCTAGAATTATGTTAGGTTAGCTTGGATGGCATTTCCATTAACATAATTCAGTTATGTTGCCTTACGATTAAATCATATACAGGGGGGAGGAGGGTGCAACCAAGATGGGGTGGACGATTATTAATTAAACGGTGAGGAGTTCCGAAAAACCTTTCTGGGATTTGATTGAGGGCTACATGGATTACGTTTTAACAATATGTTCGTTATACAGTGTGATCGAACCACTAGGTAACGAACCAAACTTATGTTTTTTTTTTTAATGGAATACTTGGTATTAGAATATTTCAATCGATTTTACTAATTAATACAAACAATTTGATTTTGCTCTCAAATTTAGAATTTCTAGAAGTAGGGGCAACTCATTTCTAAGATAATTTAGATATACTTCGCCAGTTAACCGTTCTTCAAAAAAGAAAGGTTCTATTACACGTGAGCAAATATTCCACCCCAGACGTTTATCGACCATTTATTTTGATTGTCAATTTGACGAATCCAGTGTGGATTTTCTATAGAATAATAATGCATGTTATGCCGGTTAACTATTCCATTGCTTTTAAAAATAGCCTTATCAGTAAACATTACATTATCGATGAAATTTGGATCATTCCAAATCTTATTTAAAAGTAAAATTGAAAATAATTCTTTATTAACATAATCGCGATCGATATGGATGATATTTAAATATATTTTTTAAATCCTTGTAATGATGTACTTTCAATACCAGACACTCTTTCAATTCCAGCGGTACTTTCCGGAGGATTTTCTTCAACTGCTAATAACACCGACAACTGGTTTGCTTCATTTGTGACAGAAATGTTAATTACTTTACGTTTTGTACATGTTTCCTGTTTGTAGAGATCTCTCTAATAAACTTCTAAATGCATCAGGTATTGGCTTTCTTTCGTATTTCGGATATCGGGAAGCATATATTCTACTAGGCAATAGTGAGCTTTTTTGGCATTCGCCCAGTATAAACACCACATTTACCGATTCTTTTGTAGTTAGTCATTTATATTGAATAATTAATCAAGAAAAATCAAGAATACATGACAAATAGAGAATTTAATGTTTTGACAGGGATGCCAGTAACTGATCCACTTGTTAGGTTTTGCAGCATCTTTATTAAAATACTAACATGATGAGTTTTTGATGACTTTAAAACTCTAAACGCATCAACTCTCAAAAAATTACATTTGCGGTCAATTTGCTTAAAAACCGTCAGTCAAAAGGGTAACATGTATGACATTTTTAGAAAGTTGATAAAGTGCTCTTTAACATAGAAAAATAATATACAGGCTGTTCCATTTGATAAAAGTAAGTCCGAATTGAATATACGAAATTCGATCACCCTGTATAATGGTGAATAATTTTAAGTGTTCTATCTAAAAAAAACATGTTTGGTTCGTCACCAATTGGTTCGATCAAATTCCAAAAAAATTTTTCGAAATTCCTCATCGGTAAATTACAATCGTCCACCCCATCTTGGTTGCACCACTCTGTATACGGCATGTAATTAACCCATCTCTTCTCAACGACCTCTTCCTAAGATAAAAATTCTCAGGAATACCATCATCTATAACCTATCTGCTTGCTATTTGTCCTATTTAAAAGTCTGAAGAGAGTTATAGCTACATAGTTAACTAGTTGCCTTTGTTGTGCTGATATGCTACCACCTATTCAGTTAAGATTTATAGCTGATGACAGATCGTGGAAGTTACTGATAAAGTTCCACAAGGTTCTGTTACTTGGCCGATACTTTTCTCTATATATATATACATATGTATATCCAATTTAGGATTTGTTTCTTATTTCCCAATTCAATATAGTTTAATGATATGCGTGTTTCGATACTTTCCACAAAAAAGAAGCAATTTCATGTAAAAGCACTCTTAATATCACCTATTCCTTCCTATATACGAATTTTATAATAAAAATTACATCCATTTCCTGCAAGCGCTACGGTTTTAGAGAACTTCCTCTCAAATAATGATAGCACATAATTTATCGACACTTAATTTGATAAATGCATCGCGCTTGACGTAGCAGAAGAGGAGAGCTAATTCGTTGAGCCGCGAAAAAGTCGACAGAGCACCAGTCTCGTTCCTATAGAGGTCGCTACTAGCAACCAGTAGATTTCGAACGTTCATCGCCGCGTCATCGCGTGCCTCGCGGGCGAAGAAAAAATAATGAGCACCAGAGGGAGGAGAGGAGAGCGAACTCCAAATGACAACCGGCCCGGTAGGAAAAATTGAAATGAATCGAAGCGTGTAACTGTACCGAAATTTTAATGGCACAGAGCAGCACGTCACATATAAGCGACCATTAATCTTTGCGCTATGGAGGTCCAGAATTTTGGTCCCCAATGTAGAGAAGGAAAATTGTCCATTATGTCCGTTCTCTTTCTCGCGCTGTTCCTACAAAAAGAGGAAATTTAACGAACGCAAATTATGTCGTAAATTGTTTTTTCCAATAATTCTTCCGACGGGGCGAATATATATTAATCATTTAATTCAATTTCACGGCGTATTCCGAGCTGAAAGTGCACATAGCAGCTGTCCGTTCGAGATATGAAAGGGACACGCGACGTGAACGTCAAGGGGGAGCTTTTTCTGGTCTTCTCTGAAGGCGTCAATTAAATAATTTAACATGCTTCTGGCTTTAACGAATAAAAATTGCTTTCAATTAGGGGAGGATATTGCGTTGGAGAAAAACAGTGATGAATGATTTCGCCGATATCTGTCGCAGAGTTTCCCTTCTGATATTGAAAAATTAAGTTAAAATTTTCAGACGAAACGCGAATAATGACGGGTCAGTATGACTTCCTCATCTTATCCAATATATCATCCCCGTTTTATACGTCGAAGTTTATATCCAGTGTGAGTTTTTATTCTAATCAAGCCACCTACTGTACCTCAATACCTAGAATAGAGAAACCACATCAGCCGGCTTGTACATTGTTTAAGTTAGTAGCCCTTACGATGAGTGAGAGGAGTGTGCCCGAGAAGTTACCGTTTCATGGTCAAGAGTCAAGGTTTGGTGCGACGAATTCAAGCATAGCCGTAAAGTACTGTGAATCAAGCATCCCCGTCGTCCTCGCACCAGTGAGACTAAGCTAGAGACTAGACTAGACTAGAGGACTCGAGCTTGGTCTCAGCTATAGAAGTGTCCAAGCAATCATCAGAAAGAAGTTGGTCTTCGCAAAAATCTCAGCACATTGGGTTCAAAGGTTTTGAAGAAGAAGGTGAAGCTTTTTTTGCCACCTATGACGAGACGTGGGTGCATCACCACACCCCCGAATGAAAGCGTCCAAGCATGGAGTGTAGAAAAAAAGGCAAAGAAAACTCCGTTAAAGCCAAGACTGGATTTTCTGCGGAGAAAGTGTTAATGTCGTAGACGGACGTCGGTCTTCTTGCAAAATCAAAAATCAAACGAATGCATATGCCAATGAACGCACAGTAAAATGTTCGTAAAAAAATTTCCAAACATAAATTTATACGAGCCCCTTCTCATGTCAGTTAGGCCACCATCTGATATCCATGTTTTTCAAGGCCGGCGAAAAAATAATAGACACTACATGCTTTTAACGATACCCAAATGAATTAATATATTTTTAATAATGTTCAATAAAAATATGAACTTTTTTATTCCTTTTTTAAGTCTATTGAAGCAGTAAGATTCAAATTTTGCTGTTTTTTCTCGCCCATAAAGTTGCTCTTATTTTGATGCTGTCATCTTAAATGAGTAGGTGGCTGACGCCGAAACTACTGACAGTTAGAGTCAAACGGATTTTATGCATTTGGTGGCTATTTTTGATATTTGTTTAATTTAAAATGGACAGAGGAAATATCCATTTTACGATGAGAAAATTCGATCACTCTGTTAAATTTTTAATTCTGGAAAATCTAATTCTGAAATTGGAAATTTATTGGAATTATCCCGATACAGTGTCAGAAATATAGTTAAAACTACAAATTCAATAGCTCCAAAGACTAAAAATGCAGGAAAAGGTAAGATAACTGAAAGTGATAGACGAGCATTGAGCACGTGTCACAGAGAGGCCCATAAACAGGAATATGGAACTTACAAAGTAAGTTAAACGAATAAAAATGTGTGAAGGAACCTTACTAAAATTTGAATTTTCTTGTAATGCAAATGAAACGCAACTTTTCACATTACAGCAAAAGAAAAATAGAATAAAACGGGCAAAGGAATTGGACTCTCCAGCCATGGGATGCAGTAGAGTGTAATGATGATTCCAGATTCGAAGTTTGTGTTGGAGACAGTAGAAGTCGTGTTATCCACAGAAAACACAAACCATTTCATCCCGATTGTCTCAAAAGAAAAGTAAAATTTCCTGCATCAGTCACGGTCTGGGGGCAGTATATCATCTAAAGATGTAGGAAACCTTCACTTTATTGACGGAATAGTGAACACAGACAAATATTTAGAGACGTGATTTGTCTCCAATTGAAACTTTGTGGTGTGAGTTGAAGAAGGCGCTCCGAAAAAATCCTGCAAGATCAATCCCTGAATTGAATCAAAATCTTCAAGAAATATGTGATTCTCTTAGGCGGGAGTTTTGTCAAAGCTTACTCCACACAATGCCACAAAGACTTTCAGATGTTGTAATAAGAAAAGATGATGTTACCCAGTGGTCTCATTTTGTGTCATATTTTGTTTATTTTAGTTAATTAGTTTAGTTGAATAGTTTTCTTTGTTATCACGTTTTTTTGTAGGTATAAGATTCTAAAATGTTGAATTGATAAATAAAAAAATTGCACCCATTACTTATACAATGTGTCCGGGAAAATGTGGTAAATCTCTCGGATTCAGATAGAATATTAAAAAATAAGATTACAAATTCCCATAATTTTTTTCCTAGCGGCCCTCCCTACGAAGATACGGCCTCTAAAGGACGCCACTGGAAATCAATTTTTCTTGAATAACTTTTAAACTACGTATTATAATTTAATGAAAATTTAATATGATAAACAGTAGTAAGGAACTCTTAAAATACTGCCCTTAAATTTAAATTAGCTCTTGTTTAGTTTACCAGGGGCGGACTAGGTTGTACATTTTAATATTTATATTTCCTGTATGATAAGGAATAAAAAAAGTCAAATTTGGATACCTTGAACATTAAGCTATAGAAAAGGTACTCTTGTTCATTATCGATAAAATGAACCGTTTTCGAGAAAAAAAAATAAAAGATTTAATGTTTTATTTCTATTAAAAAGAACCCTGATTTCTAATTTTTTGTGTCTGCAACAAAGTGTGATACAAAAGTCATTCAAGGAACAAAAAAGTTTTAGTTTAGGTTATTTAATCTGACAAAATTACAAAGATTCTTAGAAATGTAGTTTTATCCCAGAAAGGCACCTTAACAAAAATTATTTTTGGAAATGTTCTCACTAAAACTTGCAATGATTAAATCTAAATACGCTAATTAGAAATAATGAATTAAAAACTTCATAAGTGGGTTCAACATGGGCTCCGTGACACTCGCCACAACAACCCAGCATTCTTATCACATCACAATGAAATGTGATTCTCTGTAAAAGTTCTTCTCTAGTATTAATCGGAGAGGAATACACCAAGGTTTTGAGATGACCCCACAGGTGAAAATCCATTGGCGTTAGGTCGGGAGACCGTGGAGGCCAGCCAATGGGACCTCCTCTGCCTATCCAACGGTTTGGATAGACGTTATTCAGGTGGTCGCGTATACCAACGCTAAAATGCATAAAATACATGCTTTGGCGGGTTGCAAGTGGCAAATGCTCTATTGAATCCAGAAAAGCCTTCTGAAGAAACTGTAAATAAAGTTCACCATTCAATCGTGGCGGCAATACGCATGGTCCAATCAAAAAAATTGATGTTGATAATGATGAACAACAGTAGCATGAGGGTTTTCATCAGCCCATACATACGAGTTATGTAAATTTACAATACCATTTTTGAGAAACTCTGCTTCATCGGTAAAAAGAATAGTGCTAATGAAGTTTGGGTTTGTTCGTTGCTGATCTAACAGCCAGTTTGCAAACTGGATTCTACGAGGAAAATCTTCAGGAAGCAGTAGATGCACTTTTTGCAGATGATAAGGATATAACAACTGTTCTTTAAGTACTTCATGAATTGTCGTTTTTGACGTATTAACCTGCGCGGCTTATCTTCGAGTGCTCATTGAAGGAGTATCACCTACAGTATCCAAAATATTTTCTTCCAGTTGCACCATACGTACTGTTCTTCTCACACCAGCATCAGTACTTTTGTTCGCAAAACTTCCTAAAACATTAACCCTGCTGCGTCGTTCGTTTTGTCTACACAAATAAAATGCTCGGGTCTAAAACGACCAGTTACGTTAAAATGGCTGATTAATTATCACGTCTTCTTTTTTATATTCAAATAAACATATCTAGCATAAAAGCAAACATTTAATAAAAGAAAATTGAACATTACATTTCAAAATAATACAAAAACTAAGAATAAACTTTTACAGAATATAAACATTGCGGAATATAGAAATTAACAGTAGCAAAAGAAACGACACTACAAAATTATTATTTATACACAAAGAAAAGTAAAAATAAGTTTATAAAAGACAAAAAAGATATTTTACCTATTTGTAACACTGTTTACATACTTGCTCTAAATGTTTCTTACAACAATACTTTCAACACTTACAGCACAAATTAGCACACTTATTGTCAGTTTTCTTACACATATAGCATCTGCCCCTCTTCTTTGATTGAGTCGATGTTAAAGCTTCTTCTTGGACAACCTTTGTAGCAGATTTTATATTTTCCACAATGTCCCTTGCGGCTTTTGTTCTAGGAAAACACCTTCGTCTTTCAATGTGCGGTTTTACTAATGCCATACCCAAATTTTCTAAGAAGTATCGTCGTTTACGAAAATCTTTTGAACCCCAACTGTTAGTTACTTTTGAAAATAAAACGTAGGCATTGTAAGAACTAATGTCAATTATATTATAAAAGACGATAAGTGGCCAACGGTTTGTTTTCCTTTTTGTTGTATAACACATCACCGCTTTATCCATGGTATCGACTGCCCCTTTTGTTTTATTGTAATGTAGTATAATTTCAGGCTTTTTACTTCTTTGGTTTGATACTGTTTTTTCTGAATGCAATGTACTTAGCAACACAACACATTTGTTTGATTTTTCTGGAAGGTATGACACCAAACAACTATCGGAAGTAAATGCAAACTTCGAATTTTTGGTACATTTTTTGTTTGCAGTAGTTCTGGTGGAATACAAGCGTTGTTTCTTTTCATTGTACCAATCATTGTGATATTTCGTTTGAGAAGATGCTGTCCGAGTTCATACGAGGTAAAAAAATTATCGCACGTAATATTGTGACGTTTCAATCCGTAAGATAGGTCCAAAACAACCCGCATGCCCTGATTTTGTTCTCTGGCTCCCCCAGGAGGTTTCCCAAGGTAAGGTTGGATGTTCCATACGTACGCTGTGTTATTATCGCACAATACCCAAAATTTTATTCCATATCGAGCAGGCTTACTGGGCATGTATTGCCTAAATGGGCATTTGCCTCTGAATCCAACCAGTTGTTCATCAACCGTTATATTTGAATCTGGATTGAACAATTTTGGTAAAATCTCTACCCATTTTTCCCAAAGCTCTCTAATGGCCGCAAATTTATCCCGAGCTCTTCTTTCAGTTCGTGTTTGTTTATCGTCAAATCTTATTACTCTAGAAATTCGTTTGAAATTCTCTAAAGACATTGTTGCACGAAATATACTCCTACCTTTTTCAGCATCCCATAAGCTTTCTGTCGATTCATTGCAAGATTTGAAAACACCAGCTAAAATTAATAAACCAATATAGGAATATAAATCATGCGCATCCAAATCTTTCCAATTTTTATCGTATACTCGACGACCTTCTATGTTTGAATTTTCTAAAATAATTTTTTCAATTGATGGCGGAAAGAAAAACACAAAAGCAGATAGCTCATCTCTTACTCTCGAAGTGGTGTACTTAGTAAGTCCAGGTGGCATTGTAAGAACGTTGTGTGCAGCAAATCTCCCTTGCTGTGTAGGAGGTTCAGAAGACCATTCAATTTGCTTGTCTTTCGATAACATAGTTTCGAATGCCACATTTGAAATTTCTGGTTCTTCCTCTTCCGACTCACCTTCCGAACAAACAGAAATATGATCTTCAATTTCAGAGCACTCCTCTTCGTCAGATGGAACCCAACCATCAGAGGAATCTTGTAAATCAAATGTATCATCGTCTGAATTATAAAGTGCTTCTTCTAGTTGCTTTTGTGTCAAGGGAGGCACAAGTTTTGATTGTTTGGAAGTCATAATAAAAAGAAGAGGACAGGACAAAAGTGACCCAAATAACCTATGTGTGTAAACTTTAACTACTAAAAAACTAAAGCAAATATTTTTTCGCTAATTAGAAAATTTTGAAGCTGTATTAATTACAAATAAAGTCCTAAAAGCTCAAGTATCTAAAACAACAAATAAAAGTTTGGGAGATGAATAAAGCAGCAACTGGATCGAAAAGGACCCGAACGACGCAGCAGGGTTAAAGAAAGTCAATAATGTTACCTTATTAACTGGAATCGCCCACCAGTCTCTCTTAGACGTTGGTTAAGTCGCTGAAATGTTTTCTGATTTGGAATATTGCGATTAGGATATCTTTCTCCATACAACCTTCTTGCTTCCAAAGCATTGCAAGATGCAAGACCGTACATAAGATGCATATCTGCATACTCACTAAATGTGTACCCCATTATCAAATTAAATTTACCAAGACATTCAAAATTCAATAAATTAATATCGAACTAAAGGATCAAGGTGTTAACAATATGAAAGATCATAGTTTGTTGCAGACAAAAAAAAAATTAGAAATCATGGTTCTTTTTAATAGAAATAATTCTTTTATTTTTTTTTCGAAAACGGTTCATTTTATCGACAATGAACAAGAGTACCTTTTCTTTAGCTTAATGTTCAAGGTATCCAAATTTGTTTTTTTTTACTCCTTATCATACTGGGTGTTAAAAATGTAAGCATTAAAATGTACAACCTAGTCCGCCCCTGGTAAACTAAACAAGCTAATTTAAATTTAAGGGCAGTATTTTAAGAGGTCCTTACTACTGTTTATCATATTAAATTTTCATTAAATTATAATAAGTAGCTTAAAAGTTATTCAAGAACAATTGATTTCCAGTGGCGTCCTTTAGGAGGCCGTTTCTCCGTAGGGAGGGCCGCTAGGAAAAAATTATGGGAACTTGTCATCTAATTTTTTAATGTTCTATCTGAATCCGAGAGATTCTCCACATCTTCCCGGACGCATTGTATATTTGTCCTTTAGATTGAATTTTTGAAAAATCTAACATGAGAAGGGACTCGTATATTGTAGCATTAATGAATAATTACCACTGTAAATATTTAAAGTTCCTCAATTACGTACATCTCAGTATTACGCCTAATATCACATATATAATTCCATCCAGATCATATCAAAAGTAAACACCGTGTGATATATCTATGGATGTATCTCAACCCCGTATACTTATTAATATGTAGAAGCGTTACAAGTTTTTGCCAGTGTATGTAAATATATACATATATACACGTGTTTATGTACTCACGTCACGTGACAGTTTCGGGACAGCGTTCTATCAGATAAAATTGGAAGACATATCTGCCGCTAAAAATTTTATTTCCCTGCGGTAATAAATATGTCATTTTCGAAAACGTTCGCGTTTTATCTTTCAGTGAGTATGTTGTACATATAAGCGAGCCAGGAGCAGATACAGGAACCCCAACATATATATAGATGTATAAAGCAGGCAGCACTGATGTATGCATGTAAATGAAATGACACCGCTTGAGTTTTAGAGAATGTTGGTTGAGAGACGTATCCGTTTTGCTTTGAAGGGCGGATTTGTAGCGTGAAAATTGTCATAGACGAAAATATTACTTTCCTCCGAAGTGTGCTTGAAATGAAAATTTTAATCAATGGTTGGTAATGTGATGTGACGAGTACGATGTTGCCTTGAATGGTGTGGTTATTTTTATCAAAATGAACAATTTTTTCTAGATTGGAAATATTAAAATAGACTACCACGTATTTCAATTTCGCCACTTAATAGAATCTCAAAAGTTATGTGAAATCAGGAACAACCAAAAAGCGAAGATATTACTCACGTCAATGCAATGAAAACACAAAATCTAAACATAAATGTAGAACTATAAGGCAAAAGAACTTGAAGTAGTGGCATAATAAAGTGAGATTTCCAGTCCTCTCCTAACGACACGCCCACACTTACACGCATCAAGAGTTTCTGCAATCGAAACAACTCAATAGCCACACTACTGTTACCCCATAAAACCAGACCGTTGCGTTGTTCAATAGAGCATGTATCAAAGCAACTGAGTATTTTTTGTTATTATTGCTTAATTTGTCTCTGCAGAAATATATGAGCAGAGATTCGACCAAATATCCGCTCAACATGACCAGACCAGCATAACTTGCTACTACACCCAGCAGGACCAGATCAGACCCCCACCTACGCCGCTACTGGTAGAAAACACAATTTGTTGTGTTTTCCTCTGCGCGAGCCAACCTCCGAAAGTCTTTATCGGAACTATACAAAATAGCATCAGCCAACATACGAAAGACTTTATCAGAAATAATATAAAAAGTCGTTCACATAAATTATGAATAGAAAGGTCCTAGGACCAAATAATATAACCCCATGTCTAACCAACGCCGAATTGGACTTGGATAGTAACTGTCCACTCTGGCATCTCCCTGACAAGTACGATCTCAGCAAAATCAAGGCAGCGCCTCCGGATGCCATAAAATTTAAGTTTTTCAACAATTAAGTCATGATTAACACAATCGAAGACCTTGCTGAGATCGCACATCCTTACCTTATCCTGACATATTCCTCCCTCTCAATGCCCTCCACTATAACACAATCTGCAAAATCGCGTCTATTATACATAGATCTCCTAATCTATATCCAAACTGTGATTGATGTAGCAATAGTAATCGCTTCTTTAATACCATTTCAATGATCTTCCCAAACATGCCTTGTAACTCGATAATACAAAATTTGAAAAAATGAGTTGCAACCTGGTGGTAATCTGATTTGCGAAAACACGTCTTCTTCTTTTAAAACCAGTTAAACTAGTTTTGTCCTGGTTTTAAAACTAGAGTACTTTTCCAAACTAGGGCACCAGAATTTGAAAACTGGCTACCTGATTTTGATCTGGTTTTCAAACTACGGCACCAGAAGGGAGGGCAAAGTGAGAGTACTAGGAGAGCCAGGAGAGAATTGGCAGTCAAAGTAATCCTTCTAAATATCTCCAAAGCATACAATCTGTAATTTATTGACCAAGAAGCTTTTTGATCTTTATTTTATTATTTGATTAAGGTTCGTGCAATGACTTTGCACTAAGGTGATTCTACTTTGCTGATTTCTATTTTGGAGTGAGATATCGAGTCAAACAGTCAGAACCCGCGGCTTTTAAGAACTGGCTGAAATAAAATGTGATCAAATTTGTTCCTGGTTTCAGATATCCTTTTTGGAAAACAGATAGATTAAAATAAGGTAATCACTTAGTTTAGGGAAAACATAATTTTGTCACCCCCTCCACCCGCCAACTGTTGAGTTGTTCTTCTGTTTTCTTCTATTCTTCTGTATTGTTTCGAAATATTTTTCTATTTCCACATATGTATACCTAATTCGTGATATAATTGGAACAAAATCCAAGTTTTGCCAGCCTTTTCTTTTTAAAAATTGAGTTTTTGATAGTTGTTCTAGAATTCCTTTTTTGGAAATCGGACATTTCACAGTTGTTCCAGGTTTCTTCTGTACTGGTCCAAAATTTTAGCTTTTTATCAATGTAATTCATAAAATAATTCTTAAAAATAAGGTTTTTTTCAGCCCACCCCTCCCGTTTTTTTAAAAATGGAACTTTTGATAGTTTTTAGGAAAGAGGGGTGAGGGTGATAGTGAGAGAGGGGCGACCGGAAATTTTTTTTCCGTTTCTTTCGATCATTTATAGGTACCTAATATTATTTTACAAAATTCTGGAATAATGTAGAATAGATTTTAAACCACCAGGAACAATTTCAAAAATTTCGAATTGTGAGAGGGTGGGGATTAATTTTACGTAGTCGCGAAAGTTGTTTCAGGTTGTTCTAGATTTTTTTTGTATCTCTACACGAAGAATATGAAATGTAACACGTTCGTTTGTTTACTTACTCTTAGTTTTGAAAACAGGGCACCTAGTTTTGACACTGAGATAGCTGATTTTGATCTGATTTCCAAACTAGAGTACCAGGACGGAGAGTAAAGTGGGAATGGTAGGAAAGCTAAGAGAGAAATGGCTGACTCTCTCTCTAGAAAGTTAATTTTTATAAGATTTTGCTTTAAAACTCCAGGCAGGGGATAAACTTTGCAGCAAGACTTAAAATTAGTCTGGTCAGTTCTATGTCCAGGCTTCACTTTCAGCAACTGCTGGTCTTCCAAATAAATAACAACAGTAATTTTTTAATTAATGTAATGTGACCCCCAAAATAAAACTTGAGGTGTGGTCTTAACTGTATGGAGACTTCTGTCCAATCAAATATTGGACAGACTTTTTTTCTATAATTCGATCCACTAGAGTCCAACTATATTGGTTTCCTTAGTAAACGGAGATATCTTCTGGTAGCCAACAATCATAGCTCTTTCCAGAGAAGATGAGGCATAAAGAAGAGGTCTGTTTTATCACGTAATTCACATATGTGTTTGCGTTCTAATACTACAGTGTGGTCATAAAGTTTGGAACCAAGCTTATAACCGCATTATTTTACATTTTTAGGAAAAACGCTCGGACAGGTAAATTTTCTTTTTTAAAACGCCATCTTTTGACATACAATTTTTTTCTATGACGTCATTGGTTTTTAGAGTGATGACGTCATCAACCCTTTTCTAAATGGCAACCATATTATTTTTTTATGGTTTTAGGTAGATCTTTATATCCTCCAAATAGTGATATAAAACAATTGGTATGTTGCATCACAATTTTTTTTAATAATATAAATTTAGAAAAAAATAAGAAAATTTTATTTTTGTACAAAAATAAAATAAAATTAAAAAAAGACTTCTGAACTTAAATTTATTGTAACAGTAAACGTAAATTTTCAAAATGGATCCCCACCAACCAACTGACACTGTCCCAGCCGAGTGTAAACACTTCGTATTATCGCCTCAATTATGTCTGGAGATATTTGTGTAATTTCTACGCGAATTCGTTGTTTTAAATCTTCTAAATTATTCGGTTTGTTAAAATACACTTTCGATTTCAAATAACCACACAAAAAATAGTCTAACGGAGTCAAGTCAGGAGAACGAGGTGGCCATTCTATGCCTCTCCATCCAATCCATTTATTAGGAAATATTTCGTCAAGATAGTGGCGAACCTCTACACCATAATGGGGAGGTGCCTCATCTTGTTGAAACCAAATATTTGGATGGGGTAAATCACCATCCTCGTGATTTGGGAAAATAACAGCGAGCGCTGGAACCAGTTTAAATCTTAAAAATTCTAAATATTGCACAGCAGTCAAATTTCCTTCAAAAAAATATGGTCCTAAAATGCGTTGTCCAATCATACCAACCCATACGTTAACTTTTCCTCTGCGGTGAGTATGAGACGCTTGAGTCCAATGCGGATTGATCTGCGACAAATATCTGCAGTTATGGCGGTGAACAGATCCATTTAGGCAGAACGTAGCTTCATCAGAGAAGACGATGTTTCCCAAGAAATTTGCATTTTGGTCACAACGTAACATTACGTCTTCACAGAACTGCAGTCGACGATCTTCGTCATCCTCATCTAATTCCTGTACAAGCTGAACTTTGTAAAGATGATAGTGTTCTTTTTTGAATAAGTTGACGACAAATGGGTGAGCCACCTGATTGGCTAACGCAAGTTGTCTGGTGGAAACATGATGCCTTGCTTCTAGAAGCACATTTAATTGCACATCTTCTCCTACTTGAGGTCTACCTTGCCGTGGTCGATCTTTTACGGATCCAGTTTCGGTAAACTTTCCAACTAGTTTTGTCAACGTAGACCTGGCAATTGGAGGTCTATCAGGGTGTTCATGGTTAAACAATTCGCATGCTTCTGAATCCGTTCTTTATCTGTCCCCATACCCAACCATAATTAAAATTTCTTTCTCGCTCAGATAAATGTGCCATTTTTTATATTAGCGAAAATGAACAATTTTTACGCAATGTCTAACTAATTTAACGTCAAAAATAGAAATAAATAATTCAACAACGTTGTCGACATATTAGTGTTGTACATTATTTGTATAAAAAGAAGAAAGAATTTCTTGCAAAGAGTGCGTGTTTTTGTTTTTGTAATAGTAACATGAGAAGTAAATCAAACATGATGACTCGTGTGAGTAGATGATCACAAATAGAAGGGAAAAAGGTTGGTCTATGTCTCACAAGATTCTATATTAACAAATAATTTGCTACCGGTTTCGTTCCCATCATCAGAAATCGAAAAAACACAAATTCTTCACTGGATCTCCTGGTGCATTATTTGTACACTAAACACCAAACAAAGTTTTAACTAAAACACCGACGCGTTTCAACGGCATGATAATGACAGCATTGCTGTTGAAACGCGTCGGTGTTTTAGTTTTGTTTAGTGGGTTTTTAGTGTTATAAATGCTTTTTAGATCCGCTTTGTCTGTTGGTTGTTTTTTCTTGTTTTAGCGATAACAGATTACTATTGATCGCAAAGCATTTACACTCGGCTGTCAGTTGGTTGGTGGGGTCCATTTTGAAAATTTACGTTAACTGTTACAATAAATTTAAGTTCAGATGCATTTTTTTTTAATTTAATTTTAATTTTGTACAAAAATAAAATTTAAAAACGATAAAAAATAATATGGTTGCCATTTAAAAAGGGTTGATGACGTCATCACTCTAAAAACCAATGACGTCATAGAAAAAAATTGTATGTCAAAAGATGGCGTTTTAAAAAAGAAAATTTACCTGTCCGAGCGTTTTTCCTAAAACTGTAAAATAATGCGGTTATAAGCTTGGTTCCAAACTTTATGAACACACTGTATATCAAGCAGTAGTTTCCCATTGTTGATATTTCAATGGTCTATTTTGTATTCAACATTAATCAATGGAATGTGGTGTTTACGTCCTTCAAAAGATGCAAATATTAGAACATTATTGCAGTGAAAAATATCATACTCTAGCATTTTTGAATGACTCATTTTTATTGATAATACGCCCATACAGAACGTGAGGAATAATGGAGAGGGATTTACATATTTTGTATGCAAAATCGACGCATAAATACCAATGTTATGGAAACGGCATCATTTTTATGCAACTGACCCAGAGCAGTACTAGTCAGAATAAGCCTCGAACAAATGTACCATTCGCCTGATACATAACAGTCATATAAACGAATATATATGACGTTCCCCCTGAATACACATTCATACATATCCAGACTAGTAAAAGAGGGCGCTCCTGTACACACTGAAATACGTTGAAAGTACGCTATCCTATACATAACACGTATACATTTTGTACTGCGTGTATATTCTATGGGGCTCTTGTCTGTGTTCGGCCCAGTTTATAACATAGGTTCCCGCTTATGCATATACTTTTCAGACACACTCACACACGAAAACGTGATAAATGAAAGGTATACAAATAGAGGGGGCTACAAATTATAAATTACGCGAATGTGTTTGCGAATGGACGCCGCCAACAGATGGGGGTCGTGTCCAATATTTACAGTACTGTCGAACATTCAAACAATGCACGGTAACTGCAAATACTCTATGAAGATATAGTGCCATTGAAAAGCTTAGAAGCATATACATATTTGCTTTAATTTTGTTGGCGTCGTTGATCAGGACATACAACATTAATTTTGACTTAACATAAACGTTAGTTTCCTCAAGGCAAGCCTAAAATAAATTCATGATTTTATCTGGGCCTTCCGACGTTGTACTATATTACCAATTACAGTTCATTAATTTATATATGTACACCAATATCTGAAGGCTAAGTTATGTAATATCACCATAGAAGAACTAACTTCGTTTCATTTTTTTTTTATCCTGGAAAGTATATTAAATTATCCGTTATGATATCCTTTATCGATAAGGGGTACAGCGTACTGTTTTTTCTATATTCGAGAGTTTCCCTCTACAACGAAAAAGCGAAGGAAAAGAAGAGTTGGAAAAAGCCTCAGGAAATTCATATTCCTCACACTATATTTACCCACATCGTGTAGAGAAAATAGAGCTCTCTTTCCTTAAAAAATATTTTCGTTAACCGACGAACACAAAGGACCTCCGCCAGCCCTATACAAAAGAAAAACAAAAGCCGACACACAGAACTCCGTAATAGATATTCTTTAAACGTTGTCACGACCTACTGCACATTCCTCCTTCGGTCTCCTCCCTGGATTGTTTGCGGTTCCGGCTAATGGAAAAAAGCGAGAGAAAGAACAGCTGGTCCTATACTAGTCTGTAGGTTGAGAATAGACGGAACAAGGATGTAAGTGAATACGGGAGAGTTCTTGATGAATGAACAACAACTAACGTTCGAATACTGTTGCTGTTACTCTCCTAGTCCAGTTCGGAGTCGGCGAGAATAACAAACTTTTTCGACAAAGTAAGCGACCGCTTGATAACTTTTTAATGAAAATGAATCGCAACGGCTCCTCGCACATGTGAGATATAGAACAGATGGTAAGGGCAAATAAAATCAAATCGAAGGTATACACACGTTTAAGGAAATTGCTTTTGAAAGAATGCCAATATTGAGAGGGGTCCTGTGCTTGACATTTATTGGAAACGAAACAGAAAAAAAAGAGGCAGGATCTGATCTACAATTTTTGTAGATATGTTACATAAGCAGGTAGTAGTTTCGTGGAAATTCGACCCGTTTTTTCCTTTATTTTCATTTATTTAAATATGCAGGACAAAGAATTTATATATGTGTGTATACATATGTTGCCTACCCTCTTTCTAAAATACCTAATATATGGTTGTGACCTCTAGTTTTACATTTGTGTCTTCTTAGATGCCATATGTTTATTTTGTTGACATAACATAGCAATAATTTCAAGATTTTTTTTTAATTGACAATTTCCTGGTAAGTAATGTCTTGTTTCCTTTGCATTTTCAAGGATCTTTTTCAATAATCAACGAGTAGCAGTTTAGATAAACTCCAATGACACCAACTGAAAATGTTGAAATTCTAAGAAATAACTAGTTTTACAATTCGACAGCTTGGAACAATAAACTGCTATTTTCAATTTAATAGCTCAACAGGACATGTTTTAAAAAAGACAATACTCGAAATGTAAAATTACAATAATAAATTTATTTCGCAATTCGACAGTCGTATGTATTTTAGCAATTAGACTAAATTGACAGCTGTCAAAACTCTTTAGGTTATTAAACCTACATACATACTAACTTTCAGATACATCAGCGAAAAATAACTAGTTTTACAATTTGACAGCTAGCTGTCAGACAGATTTAGGTAGTAAAACTGTCAAACTTGAAACAATAAACTAACATTTTCTTTAATAATTACAATATCTACCTGAATTTGTAAAAAAATTACCTGGCTTTGCAATCTTACAGCTGTCAAATGTATTATATTTGGACAATTATAACCGTCAAATTTGAGAAAAGATATAATTTTTTATAATGTGGCAGCTATTAGCGATATTTTGACTGTTACAGTGTTAAAATTGTAAATAAAACCTATTTTTTAAAATTTGACAGCTGTCAAAGTTCTTTAAGCTATTAAACGCACATATTAATTTTCAGGAAAAATATAAACTCTGCAAGTGCCGAAACTATTAAAAAGAACTGGGTTTACAACTTGACAGCTAACTGTCAGAAATATTTAACTAAATAGTACTAGCTGTCAAACTTGAAAAAATCAACTACCATTTTCAATGTGATAGCTCTCACAAATGCTTTGATAGTTATAATATTAGACTTTAGAAAAAAAAATTAACTAGGTTTGCAATTTTAATGCTGTCAAATGTATATATTTTGACAATTATAATCGTCAAATTTGAGAAAAATTATGAATTTTGATAATCTGGCAGCTATTAGCAATATTTTGACTGTTGCAATGGTTGAAACTGTAAGAACAAACTGATCTTACAATTTGACAGCTGTCACAACTCTTTGCATTCTTAAACCCACATACTAATCTTCAGAAAAAAATATAACGTCTTCAAATGCTGAAATTATGAAAAATAATTGGTTTGACGTTTGACGGAAATATTTAGAAAGTTAAGCTGTCAAACGTGAAACAATCAACTACCATTTTCAATTTGATAGCTCTCACAAATGCTTTGATAGTTGCAATATTCGAATTTAGAGAAAAATTAACTGGCTTACAGCTGTCAAATGTATATTTTGACAACTATAATCGTCAAGTTTGAGAAAAATTATGTTTAATAATCTGGCAGCTATTAGCGATGTTTTGACTGTTGCGAGGTTAAAATTGTACGGAAAAGCTTATTTTTACAGTTTGACAGCTGTCAAATTTTTTTTTCGCTGTTAAGCGCACATATTAATTTTCAGGAAATGAAATACAGTCTGCAAGTGTCGAAACTATTAAAAATAACTGGTTTTACCACTTGACAGTTAAGCTGTCAAACTTCAAACAATCAACTACCATTTTCAATTTGATAACTGTCACAAATGCTTTGATAGTTATAATATTAGAATTTAGAGAAAAATTAACCGACTGGAATGTTATAGTTATCAAATGTATTATATTTTGACAATTTTATTATATTCGTTAAATTTGAGAAAAAAAAAGATTTTTTATAATCTGGCAGCTGTTAGCAATATTTTGACTGTTGCAAGGTTAAAATTGTAAGGAAAAGCTGATTTTTACAGTTTGACAGCTGTCAAAATTCTTTGGGCTGTTAAACGCTCATATTAATTTTCAGGAAAAAAATATAACGTCTGCAAGTGGCGAAGCTATTAAAAATAACTGGTTTTACAGCTTGACAGCTAGCTGTCAGAAATATTTAACTAGTTAAACTGTCAAACTGGAAACAGTCAACTACCATTTTCAATTTGATAGCTCTCACAAATGCTTTGATAGTTACAATATCCGAATTTATAGAAAAATATAGCGGCTTTGCAATTTTACATCTGTCAAATGTATGATATTTACACCATTATAACTGTCAAATTTGAGAAAAATTATCGTCTTTATAAATTGGCAAGTATTAGCAATATTTTGACAGTTACAAAGGTTGAAACCGTCAAAAACAGCTGATCTTACAGTTTGACAGCTGTCATAAGTCTTTTAATGAAAACTTTCTGAAAAATGTAACGCCTATAATAAGTGTTGAAACTATGAGGGATGAGTGGTAGTACTTTTAATTTGACAGCTTTCAGAAATGTTTTGACAGTTACTCTACTCGCAATTGTATAAAAATTATCATTAAAGTTAGCAGCGTTTAGAAAAAATATCACCCCTACAAGTGTTGAAACTATGAGGAATAGCTAGTGTTATAATTTAACAGCTGTCAGAAATATTTTAATATATAAGCTGTCAACATTAGAACAATAATATTTTAACAATTACCACTGTCAAATTTGAAAGAAAGTATGGCTTTTATAATTTGTAGGTCTTAGCAATATTTTAACAAATTCACCGGTTAAAACCATAAGAGATTTTATAGTTTGGCAGCTGTCAGCAAGCGAAGAATCTTGAAAATTTGATGAAAATTGTAATGCTATTTAGAATTCCACTGTTGGCAGAGATGTTTTGGTGGTTACAATAATCAAAACTGTTAAGAAATATCCCATGTTATAATTTGTTACTTGTTAAAAATATTTAGACAGATTCAAACACCTGTCAAAAATAAATAGATTTGTTTTATTTATATTCTACATGTTTAATACAAATTTTGAAACAATGTTCATAGATTATACATGATCGGTACTGTATATATCTGTTTAAACATTTTCCAAACTTTCCTCTGGCCGCGATTCAGTGTTTGATCAGTTGAAAAAGCACGAGCAAAATATCAAGAACATATTTCCATGTGAGCGACGGGCAACTTTTAATATCCGAGGAGCATTCCCTGGTCCACGGATGTTTACTACCTGTTTCGTTTTATATTTCGCTATTGATTTATGCCACATCACGATCATAACATCCGAATTTTTATGGAATTTCAACATATCCCTTCGAAATTATTTCCCACGTGTAAAAGTACGCGTACACATAAATGTGGTTATTATCTGGTGTATACAATTGTTTTTTAATGGACGCTACTGCAGTTTTATAGTAATATTATACATTTAAGATGAAATTTTACGTTTGTAGTTGGCAATATAACTCGGATAGTTTTTATTACTTACTACAATTTTATATAAGGTATTAAAAACGACTGCTTGCTTTGTAGCATCACAAGATAAAGTCGTGTCACGTTGTTATTAATTATTTTGACATTGTTGCGAAGCTATTACTATTAATACCTCTATAAACTTTATGACAAATATAAACTTTACGTTACTCTAACAATGTTAAAATAAACTGAAGATTAATACATAATATTAGTGTAGGTATACGTTCAGGTTATAACTTGCAAGAAACTTCGAGAATGTATTATGTAGACATGTCTTGGTTGGGATCTTGTAGGGTTATTACCTTATTAAGATAATTAACGTTTTGGTAGTGTTTTCACATCGTGAAGAGTAAAAAAGAGGAAGAACATTTCTAGCATGGTTGCCATATGACTGTAATAAAGAAGAAAATTATTTTGTCTGACTAATATCCACTTATCACCACCACATATAATCAACACGTTTTGGCATAACATACATACAATACTATACTGAGCACCTACTAGATTGAAGACAGTTACTTTGCAGCAAAATTTGATTATTACTCACGGGAACGCCGTAGAATACAAATTTGCAACTAGACAAATTCATGAATATTCAATTTGATTGAGCAGTCCGCCTCTCTTTCGTATAAACTTGCTCCTAACTACATTAAGATCAAGCTCACCTTCTTGTATCGATAGCGGAGCGTAAGGTTCTCGAAGTTCGAGTGCCGCCGACACTATTATTTATTCTCTCAGGTAATTGTGTTTTATTTACTAGGAGTAGTACGTATAGAGAGCCTCGTAAATTGCCATCAGATGAATATAGTTCTAATTTGTTTATAGTAGTTCTGATTTGATCGAAATAGTTTTGAATGATTAAAGTTAACTTGAAGTTCACAGGTAAGGTGTTTAAATATAAAGTGAAGCAGTGATGAAAGTAGAGATCAAGTTCTCCATTGGTAAATGAATCAATAAAATCAACGTGTGTTCTATCTTTCAAGAGCGTATCTACTCTAATAGAGAATCAATTCAAAATCTAGGTTAGTTCCAATATTTGTTTCAATCTCATTGGAGTTACCGACTCAAAAAATTACACATTGTCCGCATTAAACCTGCCCATCTACTGTCAACTAGTACGAAACTTTTTCTCAGAGTGCTACTATATGTACACAATACTAGATAAACGGGATTACGTGGAATCACTTAACTAAAACCAATTAATGAAACTTGATTTGACAAAGCGCAATTTGATTCATTAATACAACAGTCAACATAGCCGATCAAATATCTGGTGCTGACAACTAAATAAAACAAAAATGTTCGTAAAATTACTTAGAAAAAATAATATACCATTTTGTGCACGTAACAGGATGTTAAATGATATCGAAGGCTTCCATGGTCCGAGTTTCTATTATGAGGGCTTCCTGTATTATGCTGCATATATCAATCAATGCCCACATCGCAACACTATCTCCATATGGTATCATTATTTCAAACAAGGTGGTACACAAACCGCCACGCAAACGAACGAACGACGACCTCCAAATCCATGATCGACTATCTGGTGAGGAATCCTAAAACATCACTGGTCTGACTTTCTGCTAAACTCGGCGAGTAAACAGGATGTCTACAACACATTACCAAAACGCCTCTTCAGTTCGGAAAGGTCTTGGCAAAGTCAGTACCCAAGTTGCGGTCCAATGAGCCAAAGAAGAAATGAGTCGATGATGCTCAATCAATTTTACGCGAGTATTGTACCGAATGGGACAATTTATTGAATCAAACGATGAGAATTGGATCTACTACTTACAAACAACCACAAACTCTAAATTCAGCTTTTGAATGGCAGCTTCCTGATCAGCCACCGCCAGAAGTCGAACGTACCAAGATGACATTTAAAAAGATCATACTACTACTACTGCATTCTGGCATAGAGATGGTCCTCTCTCTCTCCCTCTCTCTTTGAGTTTAAATGTCAAAATTGTGATCTACATGGTGTTTCTCCGACCGATACTAACTCTAACGGACTATGCGATGACGCTGGCCAGGAACACGCTAGTGAGGGTTGCTCGGTCGGAGAATCCAGACTCCATTGGTTCAGGACTTGGCGGAACTGGACCCAGATAGACCTCCTCCCCAGATAGTTACATAACGAAACTCCAGAAAGCAGATAAATAAAAAGAAGGAGCCAGAGGCACGTACATGATCAGTTACTGCAAGCTCAATTGTAATAAATGTCTACGAAATGAGAATTTAAACGACGAAGGTGACAGCGATTTCAAATTTGGTGGAATAGACTTAAATACTTTACTGACAACATACGTGAATGACTTAAAAATAGATAGTCAGTGAATAGGCGGAGTCAGCAGTCTCCTGTACCTCAAATTTAAATAGTGCACATCAGTTCTAAACATAATTTTATTATAGAGATAAATTGGTGTTCTATATTGTATAATTTTATGAAGGAGACATCCGCTGTGTAAAAAGCTACGCTGCTTCATGTTAAGCCAACTAACTTCTTTTAGTTTATGACTTATTCTGTCAAATTTTCTGACACCAAAAATAAGGCGAAGGCAAGAATTTTGCAAACGTTGGATGCGTTTTGTAGTAACATCAATACATTGGTCATAAACCACGTCACAATAGTAGGCCAAGATTCCTGACTACTTCCACGATAGGGATGCGTACATTATTGATATGAATCCGTATCTGGTCTAAGTTCAAGTTTATGCATCGCCCCGAGAAGACAAGAACCGGAGATTTAAAGGGATTTAAAAAAATAGAATGCTGTAAACATTGCTGAGAAAGCCTGTTAAGGTCTTCATTCAATGAAGCAGTTGCCTCATCCGGTAAACAAGACATGTGTGTCATCGGCAAAGCAATGATGTTGGCAGTGGAGGAAACAAGAGAACACATTCGAAATGTACACAGAAAATAAGAAAGGACCAAGAATAGAACCTTGAGGAACTACCGACTTGATCGATTTAAATTCGGAAATAATATTATCTACTCTAACTGCCTGAAAACGTGGTACAACTATAATTACTACGAAAGCCTGATTGTCTAAAGGGAAGAATATTATTTCTTAACAGAAATGTACACGATTGTTGCTCCATAATCCTTTCTATAATCTTCGACAACGTGGGAAGAATACTTGTAAGGGAAACATCTTTAAGTTCAGTTGGCGTAGGAACTTTCGGCACAGGAGCAATAATGGCCTTTTTCCAGATCGTCGGGAAAACAGATTTATCTAAGCAGAAGTTAGTAATGTGAACCAGAACAGGCAAAATGTGAGGAGTACAGAGTTTGAGAGCATCAATATCGATTCCATCAAAGAGTATTGAAAACTTCATGTTCAGAAATTGGTTTAAAGAAAAATGGTTTTGCAATTCCTAATGAACATGCATCATAGGATGTGTACGTGAACGTGATTCCCGTCCCAAGACCGGAAGCCACCTCTAAAAAATAGAAGGCTTAGGGGCTTTAAGTTCAGCATTAGAGCACAGGCAGACCTCAGCAATAAAGATGGGATCGTGCATATTGACTATCTCAAGTATTTAATTTTTCTGGTAGCTTGTGTTATAAAGATTTAGTAACTCATCTTAGGTAGCTTTTTAATTTAACTTGATTAAACGTAGTTCTAGGCATTTAGTTATAAACCACAGACGTAGCAGGAAACATTACAACCGTTGTTTCAAATTCTTTTCCAACATATGATTGTAATACGACCAGCCCAAAATTATTAATCACAACTTCCTGCCCTCATTTCAACTTGCTTCATTAAATGCTCTTTAATTAAACACCAATAAAACTTTTACAAAAACTCCCACGCCATTTTATAACACGGCGAAAAGCAAGGCAATTCAAATTACACGCTTGCTTTGGTTTCCCAGAGAACCTAACCACGTTACATTATAGATGTTCTTCGACACGAAAAAGTATTGAATAAATTATAAATAAAGAAGCAGACGAGGAAGGAGGAAAAAAAAGTTCGCCAGGAACGCGTAGAACAAGAAAAGCCATTAAAGTATTAAAAAAGTACATTAGATTTGAATCAATGCGGCACGAACTTGATCCGAATGTTACCTGTTCCTGGGTGAAATTTAAATAATTGCCTCAGTAGTAATGTTTCTCTGATTAATTATTGCCAAGTTCTAGAAAGTGGAAAGCTTCTGGCTAAGATGACGGAATGGTAAGGGGCGTGTAACTCAATGTGAAAACAAGTTTTCTTTGACGGTAGGGCTCTTTTCACCTTTTTAGTATCTAACTTCGCTTAAAATTCAGGTTATATTTTCGAAGCTTAAGGAACGACGCCCGCTGCAGAGCTTGAAAAATCGTTTGTTCTTGCTTGTTTTATGAAAGCGGGCGTTCGGCTTTTATTATAAATCTTTCTGTTTTATGTAATATAGTCAGGTAGGTATATTTTTAGCGGTACGACGTGAATAGCAAGTCGCAGCGATATCATGCTATGATATATACGTATGTGTATCAGATTTTTAAGGTTAAAGATAGACGACTGTGTTTTACGTAATATTACATGCTTCTAAGAAATCAATGCTCGTTTGTCCTGAACACGCTCGAGAACTAGCTAATTTTCGGGCCATTTTTCTAGTGCATATACATATAAACATCAATTATTGATTCGTTAATTAGAGCTGTTTAATTTCGACAATGATATGTATTGAATAAACACACATAACAACTAATTTATGTAACATGATATATTAATTAGTATAAACGTAGTCTTGTTTAGATAATATTTTTACGTTTCATATTAATGAGCCGAATTCTGCCATCTGTATTATTGCATAACGAATTATGCGATGTGGTAATTTATAAAGAACGTCATCTTTAGACACAAAACCCGTTTCATTTTCATCTGAAAATTTATTGGTAGCGTTGAAACGTTTCAAAAATGTAAATTTTGGCAACATAAAGTCGAAAGTTTAAACTACACAATACGTCATAACTGCTTTATCGACAAGGCTTTGGAATGTTATTATTGAATTAACTTAAAAGGGATATCTATCAACCGTCCTTAGAATCACCAAAACTAAATTCCAGAAACCATAGAGAATGGTTTTCTTACGAATTAACCTGCCTGTTCAGTCAACCCCACTTTACCCTACAGAAAAGTGAGGTTATGTAAAACAAAACGTAAGCTTCTCAATTATCAATTCGTACAGTAGCAAGTAGAAGCAAAATACCACAATACCTAAATTAATAAAAAGAATTATAATTAAACTCATAATCATAGTTGTAGATATTCATCCAAGAACTTGCCAATTTTTCCAAAGGGTGGACATGCAGAGAATCCGTAACAATCTCACTAGCATTTCTTTCATCTCTCCATGACTGATGTAGAAGATTTCCATAAATGTTTCTACTCTAATCGGACGAAATCTGAGCAAGTTCTCTTCATAGTATCAGTTTATTCTACTGCCATTCCTAGAGATGGAGTTTAGATCTCAGTTTATATTTTTAGGAGTAAACTTGTCATATTAGTTTGTAGTTTACAGCCATTGATAGCAGACTACGGCGTGATTTGAGAAGAAAATGGAAAAACGTGAAATCCGTGTGCTCATTAAGTATTACTTTTTCCGGAAAAAGAACCATCCTCAACCAAGACTGAGCTTGATAAGTATTATGGGAACTCTGCACTATCAATTTCAATGATAAAAAACTGGTTTACTGAATTTCGTTTGTGACCGCACAAGCACGGAAGATGAACGTTCTGGACACCCAGTTGAGGTCTCTACACCTGAAACAATTAAAAGTATTCACGATATGATGTTGGCCGATCGGAAATTGAAAATGCGAGAGAGATTGTGGGAGCCATTGGCATATCACATAGCTCAGTGGTTTCAATTTTGAATGATCACTTGGTATGAGACAGCTTTCCGCAATCGTGTCACAAACTTCGCGAGTTGCCGTTTCGTAACTGTGGACGAAACGTGGATCCACCACAATACACCAGAGACAAAACAGGTAGTCAAAACAGTGGGTTTCCCCAGGAATCGGCATCAAAGAAGGCCAAGGTGAGTTTGTCAGCCAATAAGGTCATGGCGACCGTTTTTTGGGATGCACGCGGTGTGATCCACTTGACTACCTTCAAAAGGTAAAACAATTAATGGCGAATATTATGCCAACTTATTGGATCGCTTTAATGGGGATTTGAAAAAAAACAACCGCATTTGGTCAAGAAAAAAAAGTTCTTTTCCACTAGGACAACGCAAGGGTCCGCCTATGTGCAGTTCCATGGCAAAATCCATGAATTAGGCTACGAATTGTTCTCTCATCCACCTTATTCTCCGGCTTTTAACCCGGAGTGCTTATTTCTTGTTTCCCATTTCCTATTTCTTGTTCGATAAAGAAATTGGAGAAACGTTGGACAAAGTGTATAGAGCTCAAGGAGACTATGGTTGAATAAAATGATCTTTTTATCTAAAAACTTGTGTTTCATTCAAAAAGTCATGGACTTATTGACCCGCCCGCATACTGGTATTCAATGGTAGGGTAGATTGAATACCAAACAATTTTGGAAAATCTATAATAAATAAACTTAATTGAGAGTTAGGAAATGCTGCTTGAGATTACTTTAATGGCCACTACAATTCAAAGAACAATGCCTCGATATTGCTAACAAACAAAGGAAAATAACCAATTATAGAATTTATAAATTACAAGCAAAAGCGTTTATGAACTTCAAAAGGTAGGCAGCCTTGATCTTCCCACGTTTTTTTTTAATTTTTTTTTTTTACAATTACCAAAAGCACCAGATCAACAAGCCTATTTCTCAATGCATACAACTATCGTAACTGTGTATATTAAACTTTGCCACAGAAACTGTTCGATATTTTGCTTGGATTGAAGCACAAAGACCAAGAAGTTCAAATGAAATTGCAAGAGCAATTTGTAACATGTTGATGACTCAAGAATTCAAGTAGGAAATACCAACAATTTAATTACTTTGCACCGTTTGTGCGGGCCAAAATAAAAATTCAATGATTTTAGGAATGCATATTAAGCAATTGTTGATATTACCGAAAAAGGAGCGAGCAATAGGTTCAACCGGGGTTGACCATACATGGACATAACAAAGTCGATAACAAAAGGGTTGAAATAGGTGGAAACTAGAAGAATTTCAACTGAAATTTGCATGCAGGCGATCCTAAATATTACAATAAAATGGCATTTAAGGTTCAAGCCCACTAAAAGACATATTTACTAATTTATAAGTCAGAGGCAGAAAACATTTTAGTGGGCAGTCCGATTTGGGTGACATAAATAGTTCCACCATCCAAACAGGGAAGAAGATCCAAATGATCAAGCTCGTAGAACGTCATTTAGGGGTTTGTCTGAGACCAGATAAAGTTACTGGTACAAGTTATTTCTGCCCAACTCCAATATTTTGTTGATTTTTCTAATAACCATCCTATCCTTAACCATCCCATTAAATTTTGCTTTGATGCAACGAGGTAGGTATACCTTAGTGTGAGCTGTACCTCTACAGCTATTACGTTCGTCAGATTCTCTCTCTTCATTTCACACTTAGATATTGTCTGAGTGGGTGCTCTAATGGCATAGTTCCGTTGACATCACATACCCCCATACAAAAGAACTGTATATTTTGATAAAATGTACCTATTAAAAAATGTATAATAATAACGCAGATTAGCTGCTCTGCACCTCTTTACCAGCAGACGTCTTTGATGAAGATTTATTTTTGCAAAAGGGAGCAATTAATCCATCCACTATATAGTTATATATACCAGAGAGGAGAATATTACCAAAATGAAGTGGATGTATACGATATTGTTATAGCAAAACAGTACAGTATATACGTCCATGCAAATTAAAAATAACCTGAAAGAATCTCGCGCCTGAAACGAGACAAATGTCGCAAACTAACACAATGTTTACCATTACAGTCGCTACATTATACACATTAGCGTTCTAGCGTTAATTGTCTGACATAGCGCGAGTGGATGCTAATTTAAACGATGCCAGTAATTAAAATTCCGCTACTTGAACGCGAACACTACACACAGCCTCTATTCAAAGGTTCGCGAGCGGTAAATTCAATTACTTATACTGCCTGAAGTGTACACACATACCTAACTTCGCATCTGACTAGCTAGGGCTCTATGTATAGGTGTACTGT